>CM057342.1:267411658-267954158 GCA_030015575.1 Agapanthus africanus | reverse complement strand
TTCACCAGAGAACTGCTATCTGACGATAGGTATGGTACCATCTAGGAGTTCTCGACGAGTCATGTTCGGTGTACCCATTCTCCAATGAGCACATGTGCATAACTTTTGATGTCAAACACCAATGGTTATGGGATCAACCATCGCCCCATACAGGGTCATGAAACGTACACATTAGTCTACTGTGAAATATCGATGCCCTGTCTCGATACTCCCTTGACTAGGAACTATTAAAGGATGTGCTTGTGGACTATACAAGCCCTACTAATATGATCTGCATCATAGTCCTGGTAGTCAAGCCAACATTCTAAGGGCTTTATCAACATGTATCAAAAAGATAGTAAACTAAAACAAGTTTACATATTAAGATAAAGAGCAACCAGATAGCATACTATCATGTCGAGAAAGAAAGTCCTCTCTATATATGTCCAAGTATCCACTATAATATACAATAATGGCCTCTAGGCCATACATATTCCTAACAATCTCCCACATTCACTAAGGCCTGTTGTTGTAGTATCGCATACCCAACATGCCAAAAAGTCTCTCGAACTGTGTCTGGGGGAGGGCATTCATGAGTGGATCCACCGTATTGTCCTTCGTGTCTACTCTCTTAACCTCGATCTCGCTGCGATCAACTATTTCCCGGATCATGTGATACCGTCTCAAAATATATCTGGATCGCTGATGGGACCAGGGTTCCTTGGACAAAGCCACAGCTCCATTGTTGTCACAATACAAAGGTATTGGATTCTCAATGGATGGAACCACACCAAGTTTAATAATGAACTTCTTCATCCAGACAGCCTCTTTGGCAGCATCGTTGGCAGCGATGTATTCAGCCTCCATCATTGAGTCTGCAATGGTATCTTTCTTGGAACTCTTCCAACATACCGCCCCTCCATTGAGGGTGAAGACAAAGCCCGAGATAGACTTGCTGTCATCCTTATCACTCTGAAAACTCGAATCGGTAAAGGACTCTACATGGAGTTCTCCGTTACTATACACCAAGAACATCTCTTTAGTCCTTCTCAAGTACTTAAGAATGTTCTTCACAGCTATCCGGTACTTCTCCACTGGGTCTGATTGATACCTACTTACCACACTAAGTGTGTAAGCTACATCCGGTCTGGTGCATAATATCACGTACATGATAGATCCAACTGCAGAAGCATAGGGTATCACGTTCATGCGAGCCCTTTCCAAATCAGTCTTGAGAGACATCTCTTTGGAGAGAGTGATTCCTGAACAAGCGGGTAAATTACTATGCTTAGAATCTTCAATACTAAATCTGTTTAGTATGGTGTCTATGTACCTAGATTAGGACAATACCAACATCCTTTTAAATCAATATCTATAGATTTTTATCCCTAAGATATATGAGACATCACCCAGATCTTTCATGGAGAACTTTTGTGATAGTAAGAGTTTGACCGAGTGCAGCATAAGAACATAATTTCCTATCAATAGTATGCTATCCACGTACAATACGATGAATATGACCTTACTCTCTATAACTTTTATATAATTATATGATTCATCTATGTTTTTGATGAAGTCAAGCTCTTTGACTGCTACATCAAAACAGATGTTCCAACTCTGCGACACCTGCTTTAATCCGTAGATTGATTTAAGCAGGTTACACACCTTTCCGTTGTCTCACTGTCTACGAAGACCCCTGGCTGTGTCATATACATGATCTCTTCTAAATCACCATTTAGAAAAGCGGTCTTGACATCCATCTGCCAGATTTCATAGTCATGGTATGTAGCAATGGCAAGTAGGATTCTGATGGACTTAAACATAGCCACTGGAGAAAAGGTCGTATCATAGTCGACACATGGTCATTGACGAAAACCTTTTTCTATAAGTCTAACTTTAAAGGTCTCAACCTTTCCATCTACACCAATTTTCTTCTTGAAGATCCACTTGCTCCCAATGGGTTTTACCCCTTGAGGAGCAAACTTCCAAAATCCATACATGGATTCCATTTCAGATCGCATAGCATCCAGCCATTTCACAGAGTCCCCACTTGTGATGGCCTACTCGAAACTAGCTGGGTCATCATTTTCCATGATGCAATCCTCGCTCCCACCATCTATGAGAAAACCGTAATATCTCTCATATGGATGAGGAACCCTACTAGATCTGTGGAGTGGATGAGGTTCGTAGGGGACTATTGAATCTTCCGGTTCTACCAAAGCTTCAGCTATAGTTTGTGTATCTGGAACTTCTTCCAGCTCTGCCTCTTAACCACTAATTTCTTTTACATGAAATTTCTTTTCTAAAAAGGTGGCGTGTTGAGCAACAAACACCTTTTGTTCCTTAATGTGATAGAATAGATATCCATGTGAATTCTTTGGATATACCACAAACTTGCAAAGAACTGATCATGTTTCAAGTTTGTCCGGATTATGTTTTTTAACATAGGCCGGACAACCCTATATCTTAACTCATTTAAGATATGGTCTCTTTCCACTCCATATCTCATATGGTGTTTTAGGCATAGATTTTGATGGAACTTGATTCAATAGGTATGCAGTTGTCTCAAGTGCATAGCTCCAAAAAGAAATAGGTAACTCCGCAGTACTCATCATAGAGCGCACCATATCTAATAGGGTATAATTCCTCCGCTCCGATACACCGTTGTGCTGTGGTATATACGAAGGAGAAAGCTGAGAAAGAATCATATTCTCTTTTAAATAATCTCGGGATTCCATGCTTAAGTATGCACCTCCTTGATCAGATCGAAGGATTTTAATACTTTTACCCGCTTGGTTCTCAACTTCGCTTTTATATTCCTTGAATTTCTCAAAAGCTTCAGATTTGTGTTTCAACAGGAACACATGTACGAATATTGAGAGATCATCGGTGAATATAATGAAGTACAAGGAACCATTCCGGGCATGTGTAAACATATGACCGCATACATCACTATGTATCAGTCCCAAGAGTTCACTAGCTCTTTTTCCGTGTCCCGTAAACGGAGTTTTGGTCATCTTTCCTTTGAGACATGACTGACAAGTTTCATAAGATATAAATTCAAACGGATTCAAATATCCATCTTTATGCAACTTAGCTAGTCTGGTCGTCTTGATATGACCAAATCTACAATGTCACAAGAAGGCTTCATTCATTTCTGAACTTTTCTTCTTGTGTGTGTTCTGTATGTTTAGAGCTGTATTTTGATTTAGAACATATATAACATTACACAACTTACTTAACCCAATCAACACTTGATTTAGGAAAATGTTCATAACATTTTTCTCTAATACAAAGTTAAATCCTTCTGTATCTCATAAAGATACAGATATTATATTGCACATCATCGACGGTACGAAATAACAGTCGTTCAAAATCAATGTATTACCATTTGGAAATACAAGGTGATATTCGCCGACAGCTTCGGCAACAACAATTGCACCATTCCTTATTCTGAGAGACATATCACCCTTTCCCGGTTCTCTACTTTTCTTTAAGCATTTTAACAGATTACAAATATGGGATCCTGATCCGGTATCCAATACCCAGGACGTATAGCAAACTAAGAAACAGTTCTCAATAACTAACACACCCGAAGAAGATGCATCAGAATGCTCTTTCTTCATTCGGGTTGTGTGGAAATCCTTGCACTCCCCTATCTATCGCCCAGACTTATGACAGTTGTTATAAGATAGAGCGGAACCAACGTTTCCTAGCCCAGTATAATAACCAGGTTCGGTCAATACATCCAAGTTATTATCTTGATTAAGGCGTGACATGGTCGCTACCGGGAGAGAGAGAGAAGAAAACACTTTAGAGTGCATTCCTGCAAGATTAGATTGGTTATTATCTTATCTAATCAGGATGGTTCCCACTGTTTTTATCAAATCTTCCTTCAAATCCTAAAAGGTAAGATTAGCCGGGATTAATTACACCCTGCAAGTTCTCTAGTTGGTCAGCCAGGCAGGTGTTGGTACTCCGAGGGAGTCTTCCCGTGCTTTCTGATTGATCGTGAAAAGAGTGTGTTGTAAATAACCGCAATCAGGATGGTGTCGCTAGTAGCTAGCCGCGATGAGTACGGGTCGTCCGCAGGGAAACGTGAACCTTTTTCTGGCTTTAGACAAGTTGATAGAAGATGGGTGATTGTTCGTCGTTATGGATATACTACGGATAGAAGATTTATAGAGAAGAGGCTTGTAAGGTTCATAGGACTTAGTAGTAATGGATGAATAATTAAAAATGACTCCATTTATCTTTTAATAGTTTAAAACTAGATTGATAGTGATGAATATAGATTAGGGTTCTCTTTTGGAAGAAACTAGGGTTTCCCCACTACTAACCCTTGTCCTTGCATTGATCTCTATTCATGTCTAATCTTTAACAAAACAAGTGTTAAACTAATCTCAAATCATGGTTGTGACGAGCAATAAATTGGTAGCGTGTCCGATAAGGATGTTAACATTTATTTTTGCTAAAGTTTATAGACTTTAAAATGTATAAAAGATGTTAAAAGATTTTATCATCCGTTGATCTACCCTATCCTATGAACCCTAGCAAGCCAGGAATTACTCACTCATGGTTTGAGATTTAGAAGAAAGATTGAAGAATGAAAACATGATTAAGATGCAGAAATTAAATGCAGAAAGTAAGCGCAAAAAGAATTAAATAATAAAAACACTACCTTTATTAATCAACTATTCCATACAACTTGTGAAAGTAGAGTACAAGAACCCTAGTTGCTCTTAGATCTCTATCTTATTGGAAGTAGATGGCTAGTTGATGATCACTCGGATGCGTAGACCGCTTCAGACCTCTTGATCTTTTCGATGATTATTTTAGATGTGAAGCTCTCGGTCATATATATAGTCATAGAAACTAGAAACCCTAGATACCATCTGTGATTATATGCTGATACGATCCAATCACTAAAATATCTCATCCAACGGCCCTAGAACCGCCATAGAATAGCCGAATATTTGCCTATTTGGCCGCGGATTTGCCGCACTCTTGGAGAATCAGGTTCTAGAAATTTTTGTGCTGTCTTGTTTTGAAATTTGAAGATCCTCTAGATGTCTATATTCTAATAATAATGAACCGAGTCTCTGCCGTTGCTAGATCTTATGATTTACTTCAATACTCTGGTATGTTTGATTCCAACATCTTGATTTATTCCGGATCTCCTGGATTCCAGACCTGAGCTAATCTGCACAATATCACAAATCAAAGTGTTAGTAGTATTTGGTATTTTTTTGAGATATTATCCTAACCATTTTATATGATATTCTATGTTAAGAATATTGATTAGAAATATTTGATATGATATGCATATTTTAATTACTAATATTTCATATAAATATTATATGCATGTATTTTCCCTCATTATGTTAATTATAATGTAAAAACATATGATAATAAACTTTTTATAAATAAACCCTCATATGTTCTATAATTACAATAAACACCTTTTAGTACTTAACAATAATAGGGAAAATATTCATTCAAATGTACAATATTTTAGACTAATCAAATACCCCCAAACTTAAGTTTGATCGTCCCGATCAAACTAGTTATTA
This sequence comes from Agapanthus africanus, assembly GCA_030015575.1. Classification (NCBI taxonomy): domain Eukaryota; kingdom Viridiplantae; phylum Streptophyta; class Magnoliopsida; order Asparagales; family Amaryllidaceae; genus Agapanthus; species Agapanthus africanus. Next base: position 267,948,606 of record CM057342.1, on the reverse strand, counting down.
AAGAGAAGAAGAAGAAAGAGAAGAAGAAGAACCTAGCACAATTTCGTAGGCAACACGATTGCCCTGAGCATGTGCAACAAGCCTTTAAACCTCTAGGTGTCACTACTAGGAGAAGTGTTGTCTCCTGAGGGTTTTCAGCGGATTACACCCACAAAATCCCGTAATAAAAGAAAGATGATGAAAGTTACATACAAAGATAAAGAACATATAAAATAAAGAACTTGAGAGTGAGAGTTTTAAACTACACTAGCTTTTTAGTAGCCATGAGCCCTATCTTAATAGTCATGAAAAAATATCAGAAATCACATCATCTCTCAATAAAATATCGCCTTTAGTCTTCTTCCCTACCTTTCTTCCAAATATCGATCATATACCCCTACGTGTGTGTAAAAAACATCCCTACACTTAGAGAATTCAATTCAAGCTATCATACTCTTGTCCATCTTCCTTACTGCTTTTTAGTCGGTGAATATTTTATAGATGGAATTGCTCACACATTTTTTATGCGACCGTTAATATTTCTTGAGGTACTAACCAACCGATTATCAAATGTGCTCGCTCATTAAGGTGTAATAGCAATATCCTAGTTTTGCAACACCTAAGTCTTAACAGTGGATCCCAAACCAGTTGGTCTAAGGCACTAGGTGATAAGGCACCCTCGCTATATTTTTTTCTGCTGCCTTAAGTAATTACAAAACCAGTGTTCATTTTTCTTCACCAATTTTTTTAATATTTTGTTGATTTATATACTTTTTTCCTTCATACTAAGGCTTTTAGACAAGTGCATTTCAAGGTATCCTCTACTATCCCAAGTTTCAAGATGTGTGCAAGTGCGTATAGTAGGGTATCAACGTTTAGATGTTTGGACTCAAGAATAGGGACTAATTTTCAGACTCAATTCTATTATCAGATTAGTGATTCCCTTCATCTTACTTACCCTTGGGACAACAGCTCATGACTATTAATTACTAGCTTCGTTATAAAATATCTAATTTTCTTGCTTTTCTTAAACTTTTCCTTCATATCATATGTATTTTTCACTTTCTAATTTTCATTTTAAAAAAAAAATTTGTGCTTTTATTTAGTATAATGCAAAAAATGTTGCGTGAATAAGCACAAACCTTCCCCCAAACCTATTTGTAGTAGTGTCCTCACTGATGTCATCTTTTAAACTTAAAATCTGTAGACTTGGGAGGAAAAGTTAGTAACGGGGATAAGAATTAATGACAGTGAACCCCCCCAAACTTATTTCTGGCTCACAATTTAAAATTTTTTGTTTTTCTTTCAAGAGCCAACATATTTTCTCCCCTCCAAACTTGAGTGAAACAGTATTAAACATTTACAATTATAAGAGGGGGTAAAGTTATTGGTCTATGCAAAGCTTTACAAAGACCAAAAGTCAACACCAACCATTCGAATATTTTATCGATATAACAATATAGTTGGTGGAAGGTCATAAATATGAAGAAGTGGGGAGATAAGAGGCGAAATCGATCGGGTTTACGTCTCGGTTGGTAGAGACAAAACAGTGATGGTGCATTACTCGCATTCTCATTCTTGATAAGAAGAAGGGGTAGCGGTTTTGCTTCTTTGGGTGGGGGTTGACTCATCACAACTCCCATATCTTCTAGGAATGCGAGTTCTTCGGTAAAAATATCTTCAAAACTTTCATCAAGATTCCGAATGATAATCTCATCGGAAAGGAAGTTATGAAACTAGGATAGCTCAACTAAATCATTCCACAAGTCAAAGGGTTCGGACTTAGGTGTGGACTTGTCGACAGAAGGGTCTTCACGTGTATAATAAATAGTAGGATCAACCCATAACACACTAGTGGCATCGAGATCAGAATCGTGAAGCTCCCCGAATTCGCAACTGTCAGAAGCTATCTTTTCGACAGAACATACATCGACTATCTGAGCATAGAGTTCGGAGGGTTGACTTCCTAGCTTGTAGATGTTAAGCTCAATTGTCATCTTCCCAAAGGACAAGTTTATTGAACTGTTACGGGAATTGATTATCGCGTTTGAAGTTGCTAGAAAAGGTCGACCTCGAATCACCGGAATTTGGTTCCATGGGTTTGCCACAGGCTGTGTATCTATAACTATAAAGACCACAGGATATATAAATTCTTCGACTTTGATTAACACGTCCTCTAGCTCACCCTGAGGTTGGGTGATAAATCGATCGGCCATCTAGAGAGTGCAATGCGCAGGTTTCAACTCTCCTATGCCTAATTGCTCATAAACAGAATACGGAAGCAAGTTAACACTAGCACCTAAATCGAGTAGAATACGATTGATATTCGTACCCGAATAGTTATAGATATAGTAGGACAACCGGGGTCCTTACATTTCATGGGCACCAATTGGGTAAGAGAATTACTCATATTTCTCGCTAAGAAAACCTTTTTAGGTACTTGAGTTTTCCTCTTCATAGTGCATAAGTCCTTTAAAATTTTCACATAGGAAGGAACTTGTTTGATAGCATCTAGGAGAGGAATATTATGTTAACTTGCTTTAAAATGTCTACAATCTTCTCCATTTGGGGACTTGGTCTGTTGGCTCTCAATCTGTGTGGAAAAGGAGCTTTATCAATAAGGGTTGGGTCCAAATTTTGAGAAGAAGTTTGTGGGGATGGAATGGATCCTAAAATTTGGTTTGGGATGGACGTAGATGGTAATTCCTTCAAGGAAATAGGCTGAGAGTTCGAGCCTAGTGGAAAACGGAGAATAGACTCAGAACAAAATGTTGGATTAGATGAAGTAGGAGTGGAAGTAGTAACCGGGGTTTCAACAATGTCATCAACTTCAACTTATTCACCAACATTATTATTCAAAACTCTTCCCGGTCTCAAAGTGGTTATGACACTCACATTATAATTTTGAATTATGATATTCGTGCTTTGTGAGTGGCCGGGATTTGGTAGAGGTTGAGATGGAAGTCTCCTTTTCTCTCGCTCACTCATTGCGGTATTTAACTGTGCAAGTTGTGCTTCTATCAATTTTATGTTTTCACTATGGGAAGCAGTGTGTTGCACTAACGTTTGGATAGAAGACATTAAATTAGTCGTCGTTTGTGTAGATTGTTTAATGAATGTTTCTAAGTTACGTTCGAGTGCAGAGGTTTTATCGGTATTGGCCATTGAAATATTATTATAAGGAGCAAAGTTGTTGGCCGGATTTTGAAGAGATTGCGGTTGAAAAGGATGCGGAATTTGGTGTGGTGGCTGTTGCTGTGGAGGAAGCCTTTGATAGTTATTTTGGCTTAGGTACTGGTTTTGATTTTGATATTGGTTTTGGTTCCAAGAAAAATTAGGATGATTCCTCCATCCCTGATTATATGTGGAGGAATATGGATCGTTTCTAGGTCATTGCTGAAAAGAAGCATTGGTTTGTTCATGACCTTGAGACGGAGGATTCAAAGGACATTCTTCCGTTAAATATGATGGGTCAAAACAACAACCACACACGGTTTTGGGGAGCATAACTTGGTTTAGGGAGGTTGACGAGACTTTGTTTTCGATAGCTTTGAGTTTCTTTTGCATCGTGGTCATTTCGGCTTTCACTGCGATAGAAACGTCGAGCTGATGGATACCTACCCTAGATAAAAATGATGTTGGTCTAATGCTCTCCCATTGTGAGGTTTTTTCGGCGAGATCTTCCAGAAATTGCCAAGCTTCGCTATCGTCTTTTGACATGAAATGGCATTGATAAATGGTTTCAAGCATTTGTTTTGTGGTAGGATTAACACCCTTATATATAATTCAACAAATCCTCCATCTATCGATTCCGTGATGAGGGCATTTGACAAGAAGATCTTTAAACCGTTCAAAGCATTTCCAGAATGGTTTGTTGAGAAGTTGGGTAAACTGGTCGATCTCGCTTCGAACACGGGCAGTTTTGTGATTGGGATAAAATTTCTTACAGAATGCTATAACAAATTCATCCCACTTAGCGATAGAATGTGCGGCAGTGCTATAAATCTATTTTTCTGCTAGATCCCACAAGGTAAAAGGGAAAAAAAGTAATTGCATAGTATCCACTGAAAGTTGTGTTGTGCTCATCATTGCACATACGTTTTCGAATTTGGTTATGAAAACATATACGTCTTCGGATTCAAGCCCGTGGAATTTGGGCAACAAGTTGATGGAGTGGGGTTTAATTTCGAAATTACCCCCATTGGTCGATGGAAGAGAAAGACAAGTAGGAAGGGGTCCATGTATATGGTAGCATCTTTCTTGGAGAGAGATGCGTGGTGGATTCTGTGCACCTATGGGTGGCAGCAGGGTGGTATCGTTAAAATCTGATGGAGATCCGTCCATCTCGGAAGTGGTGGGTGGAGGCGAAATAGAAGATGAAGAAGTACCGACTTCGGAGTCGATAGAAAAAACGCGGACAAGACGGATACTAGAATCCTGTGTTCAGCCAATCATGCACTAAGCGGGTTTAGTGCAAGTGGCAGCATGTGATTTGTGAGAACACTTTTTAAGAAGGTTTGTTTTGAAAAAGTAAGACTTAAGGCTTGACTCAACAAATCACAAAATGCACACTCAAACCCTAGAACTTGGGTCACCTCGGTCAAGTCACTAGACTGCACCTAGAATTCCAAAGGACAAGTTGCAGGATCAATCCTCTACCACCTCTTTATCACTCTTGTGGCCAGGTAAGTGCCAGGTAAGTGGGAGGTATCCGCTATACGAATCACCGAAAATAGCGGGCCTAATTATGTAACCTCTTTCCTTATTCACACTTTCCTAGACACCATAAGAGAAATGCGGATAAGCGACAGATTATCCATGACCCTCCTTTGGGCTAATTGAGAATGATAGTCCTTAGAAACTTGGTATAGATATTTTTTAATTAATGTAGGGTGATAGTATGCTCATTTTGTGACTTGTGGGGCCTAGGAAGGGTGATGAAACCCCCACCTAATCTGGATTTGGGTTATTGCTCCTTAATGTCCGGTTTAGATATGCACAAACAAACCGATATCAAAACACACAAAAATATTTTTGAGTGGCACTTTTTGCAAAGAATCCTGCAGTCGAAATTGGATTATTGGAGATTTAGAGGAGAGAGAAAGATATGAAGAAATTACCTGAGGATTTTGGGGCCCCAACTCCACCAAGCCATCGCGGTTCCGCCGCCAATTCCTTCTTTTCGCCGCGGTTCGGCCGCAAGTTTGTGTGATCTTCTATTAATTTTTCTTCATTACTCCCCTCTGCTCCTCTGGGCTGCATTGAAAATCTCTGAATCTCTGATTCCTTGCTCTAGTTACTCCTGATCCCCTTGCAAAACTCACACAATAATCGTTAAATAAACAAGATGCGGCTTTGGTTCTCGTTCATAATATGTTTGCTGGATTTTATAAGAAATCAACCCGAATAACAAGAAAAAAAATTACAGGCAACGGTGCCATTTGATTGGTGTGATACTGAAGAGTGTGTTGTAAATAACCGCAACCAGGACAGTGTCGCTAGTAGCTAGCCGCGATGAGTACGGGTCGTCCACAGGGAAACATGAACCTTTTTCTTGCTTTAGATGAGTTGATAGAAGATGGGTGATTGTGTAGGGTTACTTAGCACAACAACAAGGTTTCGGGGGCATCGTCCATGCCATTTTCAAAATTTTGCCATGCTAGTTAACCCTAACCCAAGAATCTTAACTAAAGATTTAGACACTACGATATGTAAACAACTTTACAACTAAGTGATTGTGAAATAAAACCTTTGTAGACCAGTCCTTCACTTCAAATGCTCCAAGTAGTGGTCCCTTCACTGTGATCAAAGAACTCCCGAACTCTTGAGAGGCTCTACAAGGCGAAAGATGCAAACTTACTCGAAGTCTTCCAAGCCGAAGATGATCTATTTCGAGGAGATAAAAATCCAAGCTATCCCTTCACTAATATGGAACTAATGAAGCTAACAACCTAAACTATATGGCTAGTATAGAAGAGGATGATGAAATAAGAATTTTTCTCACTTTAGAATTCTTTTTCTCACTATTATTTCTCACTTGTACAAAAGCTAGAGAGCTCTTGAGCTTGAAGAAGAAGATGAAAAGAGATGATGTTATGAGAGTGAATGGCAACCATGGGTGAGAAAATATCTCATATAACCCTTGTAGAGAATAAACCATAGTTGTAGATAATGGTTAGGTTAATAAATATCTAAGGAAAAAAAGGGTGGACTAAGTCAATGGTCATCCAAAACTTCTCCAAGCTTCTAATCATGACAAAATCCACTCATTTTTTAATTTCTTAAATAAATAAAAACCTTAATATTATCTCATATATGGTGTAAGTCTCATACACCCATGTTGTGTATATAATCAAGCATGACACATTAATATATATCATACATATATTAAGTGTCCAATAGTGATTAAAAGAAATACACAAGTGAGCTAATATTAGTTAATGTAAATTAGTATATCAAATATACAATTATACATTAAATTATCAAATCAACACTTGATTTAATAATACGGTTATATCCCATATAACCGACTAATATAAAATGTATCATTTCATCGAATCAACACTTGATCCGATAACCCGGCTATATCACATATAACCGACCGATATCACATATCGCAAGAATAGAATACTGTATCACATACTCGTATTATTCTCGGTCCCGCACATATCACATATGTGCTCCTACTCCGTTTCGCATGAGCCAGGAAACCTTTGTATATGACTCTAAAGACTCGTCAATACTCTGGTAGTAGGTGATGATCATATCAGCCACCCACAAGCCGTCAGCGGTCAGCTAAAAGTAACGGCCATCCAGGTATTGAGCGATCAGAAGATCAACAAGCAAGCCCACTCTAACTCCTGTAAATCCTATCAGTAACACTACCGTACAGTCCGGTCTCTTCGTCTGATATGTCGCATATCTAGTCTAGGGTGGTAAACGTCAGACCCCAGTAACCGATAATTCGTGCTGATGTGTGGCTCATAACGGGTCGAGAAACTACTGATAACACTTACCAATAGATCTCCATATCAGCCTTGGCCAAGGACTTCCAGTTATAGCTAATCGAGCACGGCGCAACATCAACCCTTAATACCGGGAGAGACGAAACCCCTCCTATCGCTCATTGCCTCCATGTGATTCGGGACTGTACCCAAAAACCACTATTTTGCATGTTCTCTTGAACGTGGTAAGGTGGAAATCAAAGTACAGTGAGAATCACACAAGACTCTATGACGATCTCGGGTCAACAGACTAACCTGTACTAGTGTCACCAGAGAACTGCTATCTGAGGATAGGTATAATACCAACTAGGAGTTCTCAGTGAGTCCGTTCAATGTACCCGGTCTCCATTGAGCACCTGTATACCTCTTTTGATGTCAAACACCAATGGATGTGGGATCATCCATCGCCCATCATATGGGTCAAGGAGCGTATACGCTAGTCTACTCTGGAGTATCGATGCCCTGTTTCGATACACCCTCGACTAGGAACAATTATAGGATGTACTTGTGGACTACCCTGGCCCCACTAGTATGATCTCCATCATAGTCCTGGTAGTCTAGTACACATCCTATGGGCTTTATCAATATGTAAGAGCAAGACAGCATCACAATACAAGTCAACATGTTAAGACAAAGATCAACCAGATAGCATACTATCTTGTCGAGCAAGAAAGTCCTCTCTCTATATATATCCAAGCATCCACTATAATATACATCACATGTACAATAATAGCCTCTAAGGCATAACTAACAATCTCCCACTTGCACTTAGGGCAGTTGTTGTAGTATCTCATACCCAACATCCCGAAGAGTCTTTCAAATTGTATCTGGGGTATGGCCTTTGTGAGTGGATCCGCCGTGTTTTCCTTCGTGTCAATTCTTCTGACCTCGATCTCCTGGCGATCAACTATCTCCTGGATTAGGTGATACCGCCTCAGAATATGTATGGATCTCTGATGGGACCTGGGTTCCTTGGCCAAAACCAAAGCTCCATTGTTATCACAATACAAAGGTATTGGATGCTCGATGGATAGAACCACACCAAGTTCAGTTATGAACTTCTTCATCCAGACAGCCTCTTTGGCAGCATCATTGGCAGCGATGTATTCATCCTCCATCGTCGAGTCTGCCATGGTTTCCTGTTTGGAACTTTTCCAACAAACCGCCCTTACATTGAGGGTAAAGACAAATCCCGAGTGCGACTTAGAGTCGTCCTTATCACTCTAGAAGCTCGAATCGGTAAAGGTCTCTACTTTGAGTTGACCGTTACCATACTCTAAGAACATCTCTTTAGTCTTTCTCAAGTACTTGAGAATGTTCTTCACAGCTGTCAAGTGACTCTCTCCTGGATTGGCTTGATACTTACTCATTATACTTAGTGAGTATGCTATATCGGGTCTGGTACATAGCATCGCGTACATGATAGAGCCTACTGCCGAAGCATAGGGTATCCCTTGCATGCGATCTCTCTCTAAATCAGTCTTGGGAGACATCTCTTTGGAGAGAGTGAGTCCAGAGATCGTGGGTAAATTCCCACGCTTGGATTCTTCCATACTAACCTCTTTAGTACGGTGTTAATATACCTATATTGGGACAATCCTAGTATCCGTTTAGATATATCTCTATAGATCTTAATCTCCAAGATGTAGGAGGCATCACCTAGATCTTTCATTGAGAATCTTTGTGATAAGAAGAGCTTGACCGAGTGAAGCATAGGAATATCATTTCCTATCAAGAGTATGTCATCCACGTACAATACGAGGAAGACAACCTTACTCTCTGCCACCTTCTTGTATATACAAGGTTCATCTACATTTTTGATGAAGTCAAACTCTTTGACAACCACATCAAAATGGATGTTCCAACTCCATGATGCCTGCTTTAACCCGTAGATCGATTTAAGCAGCTTGCACACCTTTTCGCTGCTCCCACTGTCTACGAAGCCCTCTGGCTGAGTCATGTACACGATCTCTTCTAAATCACCATTTAGAAAGGCGGTCTTAACATCCATTTACTAGATTTCATAGTCATGGTATGCAGCACTGGCAAGTAGGATCCGGATGGACTTAAGCATAGCTACTGGAGAAAAGGTTTCATCATAATCCACACCTGGTCGTTGACGAAAACCTTTTGCAACAAGTCTAGTTTTGAATGTCTCAACTTTTTCATCTACACCAAGTTTCTTCTTAAAGATCCATTTACTCCCGGTGGGTTTTACCCCTTCAGGAGCAACTTCCAAAGTCTATACATTGTTGATGTACATGGATTCCATCTCAGATCGCATTGCATCCAGCCATTACACAGAGTCCCCACTCGTGATGGCCTGCTCGAAGCTAGTTGGGTCATCATCTTCCATGATGCAATCCTCGCTCCCACCATCAATGAGAAAACCGTAGTATTTATCAGTTGGATGAGGAACCCTACTAGATCGGCGGAGCGGCCGAGATTCGTTGGGAACTATTGAATCCTGTGGTTCCACCAAATCTTCTGTTGTAGTTCGTGTAGCTGGAACTTCAAATTCTACCTCCTTGTCACTAATTTCTTTCATAAGAAAACCCTTTTCTGAAAAGGTGGCATGTCGAGAAACAAACACTTTTTGTTTCTCGGAATGGTAGAAGATATACCCCCATGAATGTTTGGGATATCCAATAAACTTGCACAGAACTGGCCTTGCCTCGAGCTTGTCCGGATTTTGTGTTTTCACATATGTCGGACAACCTCATATCTTAACATAATTAAGATATGGTTTCTATCATTTCAATATCTCATATGGAGTGGTTGGCACAGATTTGGAGGGAACCATATTCAATAGGTCTGCAGCTATCTCCAGTGTATAACCCTAAAAGGAAATAGGTAATTCAGCGGTGCTCATCATAGAGCGCGCCATATCTAATAGGGTGTGATTCCCCTGTTCCGATACACCGTTGTGTTGTGGTGTATACGGAGGAGTAAGCTGAGAGAGACTCCAATTCTCTTTTAGATAGTTCCGGAACTCATTGCTCAAGTATTCTCCTCCTCAATCAGATCGAAGGATTTTAATACTTTTTCCCGTTTGGTTCTCTACTTCGTGCTTATATTCTTTGAATTTCTCAAAAGCTTCAGACTTGTGTTTCAACAGGAACACATGTCCATATCTTGAGAGATCGTCAGTGAATGTAATGAAGTACGAGGAACCATTCCCGGCATGTGTAAACATGGGACCACATGCATCACAATGTACCAGTCCCAAGAGTTCCATAACTCTTTCTCTGTGTCCATTAAATGGAGTTTTGGTCATCTTGCGTTTGAGACATGACTGGCAAGTGTCATAAGATGAAAATTCGAATGGATTCAAATATCCATCCTTATGTAACTTAGCGAATCGTGTCGCATTGATATGACCTAGTCTACAATGCCACAAGAAGGATTCGTTCATTTCTGAACTCTTCCTCTTGTGTGTGTTTTGTATATTAAGAACCATAGTTTGATTTACAATGTATATGCCATTATTTAACGAGCCTGATCCAATCAACTTTTGATTCAGGAAGATGTTCATAACATCATCCTGTACTACAAAATTATATCCTTCCTTACTTAATAAAGAAACTGATATAAGATTGCATATCAGAGTCGGTATGTAATAGCATTCTTTCAGAATCAATGTAATACTATTTGGTAAAACAAGGTGATATTCGCCAACTGTTTTGGCTGCAACATTTGCACCATTCCCTACTCTTACGGAATGATCACCCATTCCCAGTTCTCTACCTTTCCTTAGCCCATGCAACATATTGCATATGTAGGATCCTGATACGGTATTTAATGCCCAGGACGTAGAGTGAACTGAGAAACAGTTCTCGGTAACTAACACAACCGAAGAAGATGCATCAAGATGCTTATTCTTCATTTGGGCGGCGTGGGAATCCGGATGTTCCCCTATTTCCTGCTCAGTCTTATAACAATTATAAGAAAGAACGGAACCAACGTTCCCCTGCTCAGTATAATAAGCGGGTTCAGTTAATACATCCATATTATTATCTTGATTAAGGCCTGACATGGTCGCTACCTGGAGAGAGAGAGATGAAAACTCTTTAGCGTATGCTCTTGCAAGATTAGATTGGTTATCATCTTATCTAATCATGATGGCTCCCACTATTTTTATCAAATCTTCCTTCAAACTCTAAAAGGTAAGACTAGCCGGGATTAATTACACCTTACAAGTTCGCTAATCTTCAGCCAGGCCAGTGTTGGTACTTTGAGGGAGGTTCCCTGTGTTTTCGCACGGACCTAATTAAATAAACCTCTTTTTCCCAGAGGCATAACCCCAATAAAACCTTTCTAGACACCTACTTGATCGGCTAATTGTCATGTGTAAAACTCTCTCAGGAGTAACCCTTACTCGCAGTGGGTATCGGGATCCAACTATCTCATAGAAGGTATGCAATCTCATTGCAAATTTCAACACTTGAAATTCCCGATAATACTTTTGCCCCTAGCGTCTTAAACCTTGACGCAGGCCAAACAACCCATAGTCCGCTAGTCAAGTTCGACCCGTACATTTCCTGATTGAATTAAACCCACCCGTACAACCCTTGACGCAGGCCAAACTACGCCGTACGAATACCCTAATCCAATTGCATCTCATGCTATAGATAAGTACTAATCAGCTACCGTACACTACGCCTTGACGCAGGCCAAACTATCGTAGCACGAATACTAAAATAGCACTTATCTAAAATGTCGGAGGGCTACGCAGGTTTTTAAGAAAACCATGAGTGTAATGAACTTGATATCGTTGTAGAAACAAGAGATTTTTTAAAAAGGAGTGATTTTTAGGCTTTTACTAGTTTCGCTAAACAGGTCACTCCCGGCGAAGAGATCTCGGCTCTTTCCTTTTTGAATAAGGTGCAGGATATTTCACAAATACCACTATGCAAGGCAAAAACTATACAAGCAATCAAAAACTAAACCGAGTGTGTTGTAGCATCTGCTAGTTTCTCTAAAGAGGTCACTCCCGGTGAAGGGATCTCGGCTTTTTCCTTATCGAATAAGGTGCTGGATATTCTACAAAGAATACCGCTATGCAAAACAAAAACTTGAGCTACCTAATTTTTTTGAAAATTTGATTCTACAACATCTTTTAGGTTTCTTTTCTTTCATTAATCTCATTAATGATGTCCTATCATTTATGCTTCCTAAGCATCACAGAAGAAACGAAAATACAACGTACGCTTATACCATCCGCATTCACCACAGTGTCCCGTTATGCACATGTTACTTAACTAACGGCATAGTGGGGCAGGACTAGCGCGGGTGCAAAACATAAGCAACGTTTATTATATATCATATATATAATAATAAAGTATTCGTCTCAGCATATAAAGTGATCACATCACAGAATATCAGCAGCAGAATATAACATATGAAATATTGGATATTCTAAGAGGTTCGTATTTTGTATTTAGCCAACAATAGAAAATACGGATTCCACGGTCGCGATGAATAGCCTGACCCACATCCCTAGACCTCTACGAGAGCGACAAGCAATTCTACCAATTCTAGAGTTAAAAGACCCAGACTCGACTCGTCGAGATGGTCTCTTACTGGACTCTAGAACCCGGTTACTTGTGCTCCCTACCTTGGGTCTATCCTAGTGCGGAAAAGTAAATAATATACATCGATTGTGACATCATTCTAAACCCAGAAGTTCCCCAATAAAAGGATATTACCTACAATGAATTTTACATGAAAGAAAATAAAAACTCATCTCACATAAAACCCCCGGCTATTCAAAACACGACGATCCAATATACCATATCACAACAACACATAACATCACATGTCATCAACGTAAGTAAATATGCGTATCCCAATTGTTGTTGATGTATAGCAACGAAACCAGCAATACACCACATATTACACTTACGGTCGTAGAAAAGAAAATGTTAAACTACAACATTTGGAATCCACAATCACCTTAGACATCCTAAACCTGAAATATTACATACTTCGCATTTCATGCCTAACTATATGAATTCCACATATTGTATCACATTCCACAAATAGTTAGATGATGTTAAACATTCCAATCGAATCAACAAACACCCAAAATTTCCTAAAAAGTTTAACACTTGAGTGTAGTTTAAAAGTATCCATCACATGCCACAGTACCTATGGACCAACCGTAGAAGGTTCAACCCTTGCCTCACCTATGGCGCCGCGGAATTACCGCAAACCGTAAGGTTTGGCGACGTTTCTTACGATCACAGAATCGAGTTAGGGTTTCGTTCTTCTAGAGGGTCCATCGCATTACTTGCATGATCTTTGAATGTTCTTAAACTTGGAAAAAATCCAACTCTTGAAAAAATTTCCAGCAAGGGTTAAAGTGGGTATCTGATATCCTTTCGAACTATTTAACACTGTCTAAATAACCCGAAAACATGTTAGAATTACGAGTACGAAATACTCCGAATTGCCTTTGTAGAAAAATAACATATCATGCAATTTAAGAAAAAACTAGCAACACCTGATACACCAAAACCCAGAGACCAAGCCACAGAACAAAAATGAACCCCAACAAACACTGTTTGGCCGGCCTCCTCGGATTTTAGGGCTATGTGCTCAGCCAAAAACCGGCCAAATGTGTTCGTTTTTCTTCTGTGTTCATGTTACATCTCATATAACATTCTGCAGTTGTTTAAAAAAATTTTAGAGACCAAATAAAAATCGACAGAAATAAGGTCAAGGTGTTTCAAGTTTCGGAGTTGTTTCGGTTTCGTAATCTAACAAATATCGTCTAAATCTCTAGCTTGGTTCTGATACCACTGTAGGGTTACTTAGCACAACAGCAAGGTTTCGGGGGCATCGTCCATGCCATTTTCAAAATTTTGCCATGCCAGTTAACCCTAACCCAAGAATCTTAACTAAACATTTAGACACTACGATATGTAAACAACTTTACAACTAAGTGATTGCGGAATAAAACCTTTGTAGACCGATCCTTCACTTCAAATGCTCCAAGTAGTGGTCCCTTCGCTGTGATCAAAGAACTCCCGGAATCTTAAGAGGCTCCACAAGGCGAAAAATGCAAACTTGCTCGAAGTCTTCCAAGCCGAAGATAATCTATTTCGAGGAGATACAAACCCAAGCTATCCCTTCACTAAAATGGAACTAGTGAAGCTAACAACCTAAACTATATGGCTAGTATAGAAGATAATGATGAAGTAGGAATTTTGCTCACTTTAGAATTCTTTTTCTCACTATTATTTCTCACTCGCACAAAAACTAGAGAGCTCTTGAGCTTGAAGAAGAAGATGAAGAGAGATGATGTTGTGAGAGTGAATGGCAACCATGGGTGAGAAAATATCTCATATAACCCTTGTAAAGAATAAACCATAGTTGTAGATAATGGTTAGGTTAATAAATATCTAAGGAAAAACAAAATGGGTGGACTAAGTCAATGGTCATCCAAAGCTTCTCCAAGCTTCTAACTATGACAAAATCCACTCATTTTCGAATTTCTTAAATAAATAAAAACCTTAATATTATCTCATATATGGTTTAAGTCTCATACACCCATGTTGCTTATATAATCAAGCATGACACATTAATATATATCACATATATATTAAGTGTCCAATAGTGATCAAAAGAAATACACAAGTGAGCTAATATTAGTTAATGTAAATTAATATATCAAATATACAATTATACATTAAATTATAAAATCAACACTTGATTTAATGATCCGACTATATTCCATATAACCGACTAATATAAAATGTATCATTTCATCGAATCAACACTTGATCCGATGACCCGGCTATATCACATATAACCGACTGATATCATATATCGCGAGAATAGAATACACTATCACATACTTGTATTCTTCTCGGTCCCGCACATATCACATATGTGCTCCTCCTCCGCTTCGCATGAGCCAGGAAAGCTCTGTGTAGAACTCTAAAGACTCAACAATACTCCGGCAGTAGGTGATGACCATATCAGCCACCCACAAGCCGTCAGCGGTTAGCCAAAAGTAACGGCCACCCGGGTATTGAGCGGTCAGAAGATCAACAAGCAAGCCCGCTCTAACTCCTGTAAAGCTTGTCAGTAACACTACCATACAGTCCGGTCTCTTCGTCTGATATATCTCATATCTAGTCTAGGGGTGATAAACGTCAGACCCCAGTAACCGATAAGTCGTGCCGATGTGTGGCTCATAACGGGTCGAGAAACTACTGATAACACCTACCAGTAGATCTCCATATCAGCCCTGGCCAAGGACTTCCAGTTATAACCAATCGAGCACAACGCATCATCAACCCCCAATACCGGGAGAGACGAAACCCCTCCTATCGCTCATTGCCTCTATGTGATTCGGGACTGTACCCAAAAGCCACCATTTTGCACGTTCTCTTGAATGTGGTAAGGTGGAAATCAAAGCACAGTAGGAATCACACATGACTCTATGACGATCTCTGGTCTACAGACTAACATGTACCAGTGTCACCAGAGAACTGCTATCTGACGATAAGTATAATACCAATTAGGAGTTCTCGGTCCGTTCAGTGTACTCGGTCTCCATTGAACACCCGTATACCATCTTTGATGTCAAACACCAATAGATGTTGGATCATCCATCGCCTATCATATGGGTCAAGAAGCGTATACCCTAGTCTACTCTGGAATATCAATGCCCTGTCTAGATACACCCTCGACTAGGAACAATTATAGGATGTACTTGTAGACTACCTTGGCCCCACTAGTATGATATCCATCATAGTCCTGGGAGTCAAGTACACATCCTATGGGCTTTATCAAAATGTGAGAGCAAGATAGTATCACAATACAAGTCAATATGTTAAGACAAAGATGAACCAGATAGCATACTATAATGTCGAGCAAGAAAGTCCTCTCTATATATTTCCAAGAATCCACTATATTATAAATCACATGTACAATAATGGCCTCTAGGGAATATACATAACTAATCGAGAGGCCATTATTGTACATATGATGTATATTATAGTGGATGCTTGGACATATATAAAGATGACTTTCTTGCTCAACATGATAGTATGCTATCTGGTTGCACTTTGTCTTAACATGTAGACTTGCATTGTGATACTGTCTTGCTCTCACAAGTTGATAAAGCCCTTAGGATGTGTACTTGACTACCAGGACTATGATGGAGATCATATTATTGAGGCCAGGGTAGTCCACAAATACATCCTATAATTGTTCCTAGTCGAGGGTGTATCTAGACAGGGCATCGATATTCCAGAGTAGACTAGCGTATACGCTTCTTGGCCCATATGATAGGCGATGGATGATCCAACATCCATAGGTGTTTGACATCAAAGATGGTATACGGGTGCTCAGTGGAGACTCGGTACACTGAACGGACTTGCCGAGAACTCCTAGTTGGTATTATACCTATCGCCAGATAGCAGTTCTCTGGTGACACTGGTACAGGTTAGTCTGTAGACCCGAGATCGTCATAGAGTCTTGTGTGATTCCCACTGTGCTTTGATTTCCACCTTATCACGTTCAAGAGAACGTGCAAAACGGTGGTTTTTTGTTACAGTCCCGAGTCACATGGAGGCAATGAGCGATAGGAGGGGATTCGTCTTTCCCGGTATTGGGGTTTGATGATGCGCTGTGCTCGATTGGCTATAACAGAAAGTGCCTGGCAGGGCTGATACGGAGATTTACTGGTAAGTGTTATCAGTAGTTTCTCGACCCGTTATGAGCCTCTCATCAGCACGACTTATCGGTTACTGGGGTCTGACGTTTACCACCCCTAGACTAGATATGCGACATATCAGACAAAAAGACCGGACTGTACGGTAGTGTTCACCGACAGGCTTTGCGGGAGTTTAGACAAGCTTGCTTGTTGATCTTCTGATGGCTCAATACCCGGATAGCTGTTACGTCCAGCTAGTACCGCCGACGGCTTGTGGGTGACTGATATGATCATCACCTACTGCCAGCGTATTGACTAGTCTTTAGAGTCCTACACAGAGGTTTCCTGGCTTAGGCAAAATGAAGTAGGAGCACATATGTGATATGTGCGGGACCGAGATTAATACGAGTATGTGATACCGTATTTTATTCTCGCGATATGAGTATCGGTCGGTTATATGTGATATAGCCGGCTTATCGAATCAAGTGTTGATTCGATAAGTTTATGCAAATAATATTAGTCGGTTATATGTGATATAGACGGATTATTAAATCAAGTGTTGATTTAATAATTTAATGTATAATTGTATATTTGATATATTAATTTACATTAACTAATATTAGTTCACTTAAGCATTTCTTTATCTCACTTATGCATTTAATATATATGTGAAATATATTAATTGTGTTTCTTTTTGTGTCTTGCATGATGCCACATGCTACATGGGTGTATGAGACTCACACCATGCTTATAATAATGTGGGGTTTTATTTATTTAAAGTAAATCATTAATTAGCTGGAAATTAGTCACATGGTTGAGCTTACTGGAAGCTTGTAGAACTATTGACTTAGTCCACTAGTTTTGTTTTACATTAGATATTTATTAACCCAATCATTAATTTAAGCCACGGTTAAGTCTCTATGTAACATTTCAGAAAAATAAAATATTATTTTTGGGAATTTTTTTATAATTAAATAATATTATATTGAATATTTTAATAAGACGGTATAATTAAATACCGATAAATTGGAAAAAATTTGGAAAATTATGGAAATTACTAAAAAGAGGGTGTTTTATATGAGTTATGCAAATTATAAGTTTGTTATGATTTATTATACACTAATTTTGTGCTAATCGCTATTAGATATCTCTAATCGGGCACTAAACGTGTTTTGTGCACATGACATGCACATGTCATTTTTTTCACACTTGTTGCATTTTCCTACTTGGGTTCTTCATTTTTTTTCATGCATGGTTGTTGATTTAAAGAGAAGAGAAAAGAAAACAAAAGAAAAGAAAAAGGAAAATGGAAATGAATATAGTACTAGGCATGGGCATGAGAGAGAAAGGTGAGGGGGTTAATTGACCATGACCATTCTCTTTTCCCTTCATCTCTCTTCATCTTTATCCTCTCCATTTCCCCCATGGCTGCTACCCTCATCCCCCACCTCCTCAAACACCTCATTTCACCATCAAAAACTACTCAAAAATCTTTCTCCATTTCATAAAAAAACTTGCACATGCTCACACCAATCACTTTGGACCAAGAAAGGAAGGGTTTTGGAGACTTGGGGCAACTCAAGAAAGTTTTTGAGTTGCCAAATGAGGTAACTTTAGTACTCTTAGTATTGTATTTAGATTTCCTTAGCACCCATACAAGTTTAGAGGTGTTTTGATGTGGTTTGGTGAACTTTGAAATTCCCTAGTTAGGGTTTGAAGGGATTTTGATTTGGGATAGTGTAATTAACTTAGTAGGGGCCTTAGACCCCCCTTAGTGATAACATTTGGGCTAAAACCCGAGAGTGGAACCCCAAACCCAAACATTGAAAACCCCGACATCGGCAGATTTTAAGGAAATTGTGATGTATTTTGGTATCTGCTATCACCAAGAGCCTCTGAAAATTATTTAGCAAACACAAAGTGATGGGCAGGCAACCTAGAGTGTACCACTAAAACCCAGGACCCCAATTCCCTCTTTAAGCCACAAATTTATCCCTTTAGGCCGTAAATTACGGCCTCGGCATTCCAGTTTGGGTTTGTGCTTGTTCTGTGGCTTTATCTCATGTATACTAGACCCTTGGCATATGCAAAATTGACTGATTTGACCTAGGGTAAAATCTGAGATCATTTTCTTGTGTTGGCGCATTGTTTTACGACTTGTTTTAACATGGATTTTGGTATTTGATAATTCGTTCCGTCGTGTGGCGTTTGAACGTCAACGACTAGGGTTATTGGTCGTGTTTGCATGCGAGGCTATAAGTTTTTACCTATGTGCGTAGCGTGTGCCGTTTTGGGTTTTTCCGATTTGATTTTAATACGCATTGCAATTGGATTATATGTGTAGGTACCCCACGTGATGTTGATACGTTGAAGATGAAGATGGCAACATCGGCATCGGCACACAAGAAGTAAGGTGAGTAGATTATATCTACAGGGGAAGTCGGGTGGATGGCGTATAGCACCCCCTCAGTTCACTGTATAGTATGCTATATATATATATATATATACTATATATATATGATATCTTTTATGTGTGACATGGATATTCAAGATATGATTAGGTGTTCAATGGTTAGATTAGGGTTGTTAGAAGTGAACTAGTATAGCTTCTTAGTCGCGAACCCTAGAATAGGTTTACACCCACATGCACACATGCTTACTTGTTATACTTGTGCGTATATGGGGATACGTATATGTATATACACACATAGGTATGGGACGATGTATATAAATACACGTATACCTACAGTTGGATGATGAGGATAGCGGATGATCTTTTGAGATGAGTCGATGAGATTGTGCATGGTGCCATGAGATCGGTGATATGATGTGGTTCATATTTTGAGATACGACATGAGCTTATAGCGGGCCTTTAGGCATGTGTTTTCATACACGCATATATATATTGATGGTATCAGTTTGTACTAGACTTAGACCAGTACCCAGTTTATGAGATATGATGATAAGGATACCAGATAATTTATGAGAGAAATGTGAGATTCGACCCATACCCAGATTTGGGATGCCGTACGACAAATTTACGTACGAGCTATATATTGATGATAGATCCGCACTCTTGACTCGAGGATGTCATATTGTATATTGTATTGTATGTGATACTATTGAGGCGGGATTACCGACTATTATATGTATATATATATCGACTCAGATTTAGGTTGTTTCCGTACCCTTTCGATTAGCTTGTTACTTAGATCCGTAATTTACTTAGTAGATGTTAGACTAGACCCAAGTCATACCTATTTCAAAACTAACGAATCGTGAGTATTTTAAAGACAGGAAAAGGGATTCTACGGATATTTTCAAAAGACGCATCTTTTCTTAAAAACACCGTAGCCCTTATTTTTTTAAAAACCCCGATTCGTCTTATTTCAAATGGCAAAACTGTATGACATTTATATATTGATGTAGATTCTTCACTATTACATTTATTATTTGATTTCCGCATATTCTTGCTATTCGCATCGCATTGCATGTGTAAATGTGTTTATTGTTATATTAAACCCATACTATCAGGACACCAGCACCATTATCGATGATGCGTATGTTCCACATACACCTACTTGCCGGCTCACACACTTCATCATCGATAATTGCCATGTCACTACATAGTAGGATTGTTGCATCAAGATATGACTAATTGTACACCCATACTTGCATACATACGTATTTGCACATACATAAATAATTCTGGTTTTATTTTGGAGATTTGGGAACCGCAAGATATATTTTAAAACTGGATTCATTTAAAAGAGCGGTTTTCCCCTCGATGTGTGCATGCTACTGTTTTATGTTGTATGATATATGGATATGCTTATATTTCTATCACATGTTGCATACATTATACTTTATGATTTACGCATTGAGATATGCCGTTTTCATGAGATTTCTGGATTTGAGAACTGTGGTCATTTTAAAAGAAAGTATGCATTGTTTAAAAACCCGGTTTCTTTTGATATGATATTTTAGTGCGTCCACCATGCGTTTTCTTGTTTCTGAGACGTGTGACATGTGAAACCCGATTCGAGGAGCTGGATGAGGCCGATCGTGGGTACATGGTGGACCCGGTATGGTATCCCGGGGCGAGAACGGATCTGTCGTGCAGTAGGCGATGGGCCTGGCAGAGGGACCACTACCTACCGGTGATAGTATTTAGGCTCGGCGGATATCCGGAGGATACCGACCGGAGTCGAGAGATGATATAGGCCGATCCGGACTGACGGAGCCCGTGGGCCGATCTGGACTGACGGAGCCCGATATATGAGGATTTACGTGCCGATGCTGGGCACGGGTTTCATGATGTTTTCGAGTGTCGATGCTGGACACTCAGGTTCCATGATTTTGATGTGTGGCAGAGGGACACACGTTGATTTACATCCTCATACTTCCATGCATATGCTTTATGATATTTACGTGCATGATGTTTTGTGTCATTGGGTGACACGTGGGCGAGATCCACATACATACAGACATTGATTACATAGTTGGATGATATCCGCATATTTAGACTTCATGATATCGTTGACATTGATTCATATTGATTACATTGATCATACCTCATATTTATGATATGTTGCTACCTGAGGCACTGACACGAGCACTTAGTATTACACTGATGTATAGATGTTTACCCTTGCCACCTTATCATACTTCAGACTTTATCATATTGAGCATATATTATTATTGATCATATTGACCTAGGATTGAGTCATACATACGATTTCTGCTCTGTGATGTTTTCTACTCACGAGTTGGCAACTCACCCCCATTGTGCCACAGTTTCTTGCAGGTATTGCCGTGCAGGTTTCATTACGGCTTTCTGGCACACTGCTTCCTTTCTGAGTGATTGCATTGTTAGGTGGGTTCACTCGCATCGTGACCACCCTTGTATTTATTTTAATCAGTTGTATCTAGTAATTCCATCAACCAGACTTGTATATTTATTTCAGACTTAGAAAACCAGTTGTGTATTATTTCGACCTTAGAGTCGCGTTATAGTATTATGGTTTTCTTGATGATTTTGAATTTCCTTTTGAGTTTTGATCCTCGCCCTTCAGCGTTGTATATTATATTGCTTGCGTGGTTATGACCGTCAATTGAAGAAGAGCTAGCTCCCGCTTGGAGATGCCTTTTATCATTGATGTACATATTATTCATGTTGTACCCCGTTCGGGGCCAGTATTTTCAAAGGAAACTCTGCCGAAATTTTCAGAAAAGACTTGAGGTTTTAAAAATGCATATTCGGCTTACTTATTTAAAAACCTTGTTTTTAAAACATGTTTCCTTCACTTATTTAAAACTAGTTTTCCTTCATTTATTATTTAAAATGGTTTTAGATTTCTAGGCTTTTGGCTTACTTGAATTAGATGAGGTCCTATAGATTTCATATGATTCAAGGGCCAGCCATATGCTATTTCGGGGCGTGACACTCTACATGAGTTAGTATGAGATATTGTCTCACCCATGGTTGCTATTCTATCTCTTCAATGATTCATCTTCATCTTCTTCTTCACAAGAGAGAGCTCTTTAGGTTTTTGAGAGGTGAAGAAAACTAGTGAGAAAATTAATTCTAAAGTGAGAAAAAATCCTACTTTATCATCCTCTTCTAGATTAGCCATTTAGTTTAGGGTGTTAGCTTCACAATCCCTAATTAGTAAAGAGGTAGCTTGGGTTGGTGTCTCCTCGACGTAGATCATCTTCAGACTCAAAGACTTCGTGCAAGCTTGTTCCTTTCATCTTGTGGAGCCATTCTAGAGTCCGGAAGATCACTACTTGGAGCGAAGGGACTACTACACGGAGCTATTGAAGTGAAGGACCGGTCTACAAAGGTTGTTTTCCATGTTCACTTAGATATAAAGTTGTTTACATGTTGTATTGTCTAATTCTCTAGTTAAGATTCTGGGGTTAGGGTTGTTTAGCAAGGCAAATTTTTGAAAAAGGCATGGACGATGACTCCCAAAACCTTGCTGTCATTCTAGGCATTCCTACAGTGGTATCAGAGCCAAGCTAGAGAATTATACGATATTTTAACAACTCCGAAACATCAAAACTAAAAATCCAGTCTCTGTCGAATTTTAAAAGTCTTCAAAATTTTTTTAAGCGACTGCAGAATGTCACATGAGATGTAACATGAACACTACAGAAAATTTAACCCCCTTCGCCAGAGTTAACTCGGAGATATGTGGCAAATTTCCGGCCTGGCCGGCCCTATTAGCTTGTTCGGGGTTGAATTTGTCCTGGTGTTCCAGTCTCTGGGTTTTGGTGTTTCAGGTGTTACTTGTTTCTACTGAAATTGCATGTGATGTTAAGTTTCTGTAAAGGCAATTTGGAGTGTTTCGTAGTCATAATTCTTACATCGTTTTGGGTAATTTAGACGACGTTAAAAAGTTCGAACGAATATTAATAACTCATTTTCTCCCTCGCTGGAAATTTTCCAAAAGTTGGATTTTTTCAAAGTTAAAAATATTCAAAAGTCATGCAAGTAATTCTATGGACCCTCTAATAGAACGATACCCAAACTCGACTTTTTGGACGTGGAACCGCGGTCATACCCTAGGGTTTGCGGCGGTTCCGTGGCGCTATGAGTAAGGCATGGGTCAACCCTTCTACGGTTGGTTCATAGGTAATGTAACATGTTCTGAGTATTTTTAAACCGTGCTCAAATGTTGAGCTCTTTAGGAAATTTTGGGTGTTTGTTGATTCGATCGGAATGTTTAACATCGTCTAGCTATCTGAGGAATGTGATACAATATTTGGAATCTACACTAATTAGCTTTGTGAAAATTGATTAGTTGCTTGTAAATTTAACATTTTGGTCTCGGCGGGAATCGGGAATCTTATTGAATTACCCAATTTCTTTTGAAAAGGTGTTTTCATGAGTTAGACCCAAATGTAAGATTTACAATGTTGGGCATGAAATCTGTAGTATGTGATATTCCGGGTTTATGATATCTAAGGGCTGTGTCGATTCCAAATGTTGTAGTTTGACATTTTCTTTTCTGGGACCGTAAGTGTAATATGTGGTGTATCGTCGGTTTTGTTTATATATGTCAACGACAATTGGGATACGCATATTTACTTACATTGATGACATGTGATGTTATGTATTGCTGTGATATGTTATATTGGATCATCGTGTTTTGAATAGCCGAGTTTTTTTTATGTGAAATGAGAGTTTTTTCATTTTCATTCATGTAAAAACTTGTATGTAATATTCTTTTATTGGGGCACTTCCGGGTTGAGAATGATGTTACCATTGTTGTATATTATTTACTTTTCCGCATTATGATAGACCCAATATGGGGAGCACAAGTAACCGGGTTCTAGAATCCAGCGGAAGACCATCTCGAGGAGTTGAGTCCTGGTCTGCTAAATTTAGAATTGGTAGGGTTGCTTGCCGCTCTCGTAGGGGTCTAGGGATGTGGGTTTGGCTATTCATCGCGACCGTGGAATCCATGTTTTTTTTACTTGCTTGATATAAAACATGGACATCCTAGTATTTCCAATATTTCATATTTGGACTTCTGCTGCTAATATTCTGTGATGTGATCAGTTTATATGCTTGAGACGAATGCTTTATTATTATATATATGATATATAATAAACGTTGCTTATGTTTTGCACCCGTGCTCGTCCTGCCCCGCTATACTGTTAGTTAAGTAACCTGACGGTTCATAACGGAACACTGTGGCGAATGCGGATGGCATAAGCCTACGTTGTATTTGTATTTCTTTAGTGATGCTTAGGAAGCATAAATGATGGGACTTCATTAATGAGATTAATGAAAGAAAAGAAACCTAAAAAGATGTTATAGAATCAAATTTTCAAAAAGGGTAGCTCTAGTTTTTGCTTTGCAAAGCGGTATTTCTTGTAGAATATCTAGCACCTCATTCGATGAGGAAAGAGCCGAGATCCCTTCACCGGGAGTGACCTCTTTAGAAAAAGCTAGCAGATGCTACAACCCACTCGATTTTGTTTTTTGATTGCTTCTCTAGTTGTTGTTTTGCATAGTGGTATTCATGAATATCTAGCACCTCATTCGATGAAGAAAGAGCCGAGATCTCTTCACAGGGTGTGACCTCTTTAGCAAAAATAGCAAAAGCCTAAAAAACATTCCTTTTCAAAAACACTAAATTCTACAACGACATCAAGTTCATTACGTAAAAGGTTTTTTCTATAAATAAAAAAACCTGTCGTAGCCCTCCATCATTTCAGATAAGTACTACTTAGTATTCGTGCTACGTTTGTTGGCCTACGTCAAGGCATAGTGTGCGGTAGCTAACTAGTGCTTATCTGCAATATAAGATGAGATTGGATTAGGGTAGTCGTGAGACTTTGTTAGCCCGCGTCAAGGGTCGTGCGGGTGGGTTTAATTCAATCAAGAAATGTACGGGTTGAACTTGATTAGCGGACTATTGTTTGTTAGCCTGCGTCAAGATCATAGGACGCTAGGAGAAAAATATTATCGGGAATTTCAAGTGTTGAAATTTGTAATGAGATTGCATACCTTCTATAAGATAGTTGGATCCCGATACCCACTGCCAATAAGAGTTACTCCTGGGAGAGTTTTACACATCACAATTAGCCGATCAAGCCGGTGTCTAGAAATGTGTTAATGGGGTTACACCCCTGGAAAAACGAGATTTATTTTAATTAGGTCCGTGCGAAAGCATGGAGAACCTCCCTCAAAGTACCGACACTGGCCTGGATGAAAGATTGGCGAACTTGGAGGGTGTAATTAATCCAGGCTAGTCTTACCTTTTAGGGTTTGAAAGAAGATTTGATAAAAACAGTGTGAGCCATCCTGATTAGATAAGATAATAACCAATCTAATTTTTCAAGAGTATACGCTAAGTGTTTTCTTCTCTCTCTCTAGGTAGCGACCATGCCAGGCCTTAATCAAGATAATAATATGAATGTATTGACTGAACCCACTTGTTATACTGAGCAAGAGAACGTTAGTTCCGTTCTTTCTTATAATTGTTATAAGAATGAGCAGGAAATAGGGGAATATCCGGATTCCCACGCCACCCAAATGAAGAATAAGCATGTTGATATATCTTCTTCGGGTGTTAGTTACCGAGAACTGTTTTTCAGTATACTCTACGTCCTGAGTATTAGATACCGGATCGGGATCCCACATATGTAATATATTGCATGGGCTAAGGAAAGATAGAGAACTGGGAATGGGTGATCATTCTGTAAGAGTAGGGAATGGTGCAAATGTTGCAGCCAAAGCAGTTGGCGAATATCACCTTGTATTACCAAATGGTAATACATTGATTCTGAACGAATGCTATTACATACCGAACCTGATATGCAATCTTATATCGGTTATTTTATTAAGTAAAGAAGGATATAATTTTGTAATACAAGATAATGTTATGAACATTTTTTCTGAATCAAAAGTTGATTGGATTAGATTCGTTAAATAATGGCATATACGTTCTAAATCAAAGCACAGTTCTTAATGTACAAAACACACATAAGAGGAAGATTTCAGAAATGAACGAATCCTTCTTGTGGCACTGTAGACTAGGTCATATCAATGCGACACGACTTGCTAAGTTACATAAAGATGGTCATTTCAATCCGTTCCAATTATCATCTTATGAAACTTGTCAGTCATGTCTCAAAAGAAAGATGACCAAAACTCCATTTACTGGACACGGAGAAAGAGTTACAGAACTCTTAGGACTGATACATAGTGATGTATGTGGTCCTATGTCTACACATGCCAAGAATGGTTTCTCGTACTTTGTTACATTCACTGACGATTTTTCAAGATACAGACATGTGTTCCTGATGAAAGACAAGTCTGAAGCTTTTAAGAAATTCAAAGAATATAAGCATGAAGTCGAGAACCAGACGGGTAAAAGTATTAAAATCCTTCGATCTGATCGGGGAGGAGAATACTTGAGCACGGAATTCCGTGACTATCTAAAAGAGAATGGGATTCTCTCTCAGCTTACTCCTCCGTATACACCACAGCACAATGGTATATCGGAGCGGAGGAATCGCACTCTATTGGATATAGTGCGCTCTTTGATGAGTATCGTTGAGTTGCCTATTTCTTTTTGGGGTTATGCACTGGAGACAGCTGCAGACCTATTAAATATGGTTCCTACCAAATCTGTGCCATCCAGTCCATATGAGATACGGAAAGGGAAAAGACCATGTCTTAATTATGTTAAAATATAGGGTTGTCCGGCATATGTGAAAACACAAAATCCGGTCAAGCTCGAGGCAAGGTCTTTTCTGTGTAAGTTTATTGGATATCCCAAACATTCGTGAGGGTTTATCTTCTACCGCACCGAAGAACAAAAGGTATTTGTTCTCGGCATGCCACCTTTTTAGAAAAGGAATTTCTTGCGAAAGAAATTAGTGGCCTTGAGGTAGAACTGGAAGAGGTTCCATAGGCACAAATTACAATAGAAGATTTGTTAGAACCAGAGGATTTGATAGTTCCCAACGAAGCTCAGTCTCTCCGCCGATCTAGTAGGGTTCCTCATCCACCAGATAGATACTACGATTTTTTCATTGATGGTGGGAACAAGGATTGCATCATAGAAGATGATGACCCAACTAGCTTTGAGTAGGCCATCACGAGTGGGGATTCTGTGAAATGGCTGGATGCAATGCAATCTGAGATGGAATCTATGTACATCAACAAAGTATGGACTTTGGAAGTTGCTCCCGAAGGGGTAAAACCCGTTGGGAGCAAATGGATCTTTAAAAAGAAACTTGGTGTAGATGGAAAAGTAGAGACTTTCAAAGCTAAGTTTGCTGCAAAAGATTTTCGTCAACGACCAGGTGTGGATTATGATGAAACCTTTTCTCCAGTGGCTATGCTTAAGTCTATCTGGATCCTACTTGCCATCGCTGCATACCATGACTACGAAATTTGGCAAATGGATATTAAGACCGACTTTCTAAATGGTGACTTAGAAGAGAGCGTGTACATGACTCAGCCAGAGGGCTTCATGGACAGTGTGAACAGTAGAAAGGTGTGCAAGCTGCTTAAATCCATCTATGGGTTAAAGCAGGCATCGCGAAGTTGGAACATCCGTTTTGATGTGGTAGTCAAAGAGTTTGACTTCATCAAAAACGTAGATGAACCTTGTATATACAAGAAGGTGGCAGAGAGTAAGGTTGTTTTCCTCGTATTGTATGTGGATGACATACTCTTGATAGGAAATGATATTCATATACTGCACTCGGTCAAGCTCTTCTTATCATAAAGATTCTCAATGAAAGATCTAGGTGATGTCTCCTACATCTTAGGGATTAAGATCTATAGAGATAGATCTAAACTGATACTGGGATTGTCCCAGTCCAGGTACATTTACACCATACTAAAGAGGTTTGGTATGGAAGATTCCAAGCGTGGGAATTTACCCACGATCTCAGAACTCACTCTCTCCAAAGAGATGTCACCCAAGACTGATTTGGAGAGAGCTCGCATGCAAGGGATACCCTATGCTTCAGCAGTAGACTCTATTATGTACGCGATGTTATGTACCAGACCCGATATAGCATACTCACTAAGTGTAGTGAATATGTATCAAGCCGATCAAGGAGAGAATCCCTGGATAGCTGTGAAAAAAATTCTCAAGTACTTGAGAAGGACTAAAGAGATGTTCTTGGTGTATGGTAACGGTGAACTCCAAGTGGAGTCCTTTACCGATTCGAGCTTCCAGAGTGATAAGAATGACTCTAAGTCGGTCTGGGGATTTTTCTTCACCCTCAATGAAGGGGCGGTTTGTTGGAAGAGTTCCAAGCAAGAAACCATGGCAGACTCGGCGATGGAGGCTGAATACATCGCTGCCAACGATGCTGCCAAAGAGGTTGTCTGGATGAAGAAGTTCATAACCGAACTTGGTGTGGTTCCGTCCATCGAGTATCCAATACCTTTGTATTGTGATAACAATGGAGCAGTGGCTTTGTCAAAGGAAGCCAGGTCCCATCAACGATCCAGACATATTTTGAGGCGGTATGACCTGATCCGGAAGATAGTTGATCGCTGGGAGATCGAGATCAGGAGAGTTGACACGAAGAACAACACGGCGGATACCCTTACGATGGCCATACCCCAGATACAATTTGAGAGACTCTTCAGGATGTTGGGTATGAGATACTACAACAACTGGCCGTAGTGCAAGTGGGAGATTGTTAGTTATATGTATACCCTAGAGGCCATTATTGCATATATGATGTATATTATAGTGGATGCTTGGACATATATAGAGAGGACTTGCTTGCTCGACATGATAGTATGCTATCTGGTTGCATTTTGTTTTAACATGTAGACTTGTGTTGTGAGACTGTCTTGCTCTCACATGTTGATAAAGCCCTTAGGATGTGTACTTGACTACCAGGACTTTGATGGAGATCATACTAGTGGGGCCAGAGTAGTCCATAAGTACATCCTTTAATAGTTCCTAGTCGAGGGTGTATCGAGACAGGGCATCAATATTCCAGACTAGACTAGCGTATACGCTTCATGACTCATATGATGGGCGATGGATGATCCAACAACCATTGGTGTTTGACATTAAAGATGGTATACAGGTGCGCAGTGGAGACTGGGTATAATGAAAGGACTCGCCGAGAACTCCTAGTTGGTATTATACCTATCGTCTGATAGCAATTCTCTGGTGACACTGGTACAGTTTAGTTTGTAGACCCGAGATCGTCATAGAGTCTTGTGTGATTCCCACTGTGCTTTGATTTACACCTTACCACGTTTAAGAGAACGTGCAAAACAGTGGTTTTTGGTTACAGTCCTAAGTCATATGGAGGCAATGAGCGATAGGAGGGGATTCGCCTCTCCCGGTATTGGGGGTTGATATTGCGCTGCGCTCGATTGGCTATAACAGAAAGTCCTTGGACATGGCTGATACGGAGATTTACTGGTAAGTGTTATTAGTAGTTTCTCGACCCGTTATGAGCCTCACATCGGCATGACTTATCGGTTACTAGGGTCTGACGTTTAGCACCCCTAGACTGGATATGCGACATATCAGATGAAAAGACCGGACTATAAGGTTGTGTTCACTTACAGGCTTTACGGGAGTTTAGACAAGCTTACTTGTTGATCTTCTGATCACTCAATGCCCGGGTAGCCGTTACGTCCAGCTAGTACCGCCAACGTCTTGTGGGTGACTGATATGATCATCACCTACTGCCGGCGTACTGACGAGTCTTTAGAGTCCTACATAGAGGTTTCCTGGCTCAGGCAAAACGAAATAGGAGCACATATATGATATGTGCCGGACCGAGATTAATACGAGTATGTGATACCGTATTCTATTCTCGCGATATGAGTATTGGTCGGTTATATGTGATATAGCCGGCTTATCGAATTAAGTGTTGATTCGATAAGTTGATGCAAATAATATTAGTCGGTTTTATGTGATATAGCCAGATTATTAAATCAAGTGTTGATTTAATAATTTAATGTATAATTGTATATTTGATATATTAATTTACATTAACTAATATTAGCTCACTTAAGCATTTCTTTATCTCACTTATGCATTTAATATATATGTGATATATAATAATTGTGTTTCTTTTTATGTTATGCTTGATACCACATGCTACATGGGTGTATGAGACTTACACCATACTTATGATAATGTGGGGTTTTATTTATTTAAAGTAAATCACTAATTAGTTGGAAATTAGTCACATGGTTGAGTTTAGTGGAAGCTTGTAGAACCATTGACTTAGTCCACTAGTTTTGTTTTACATTAGATATTTATTAACCCAACCTTTAACTTAAGACATGGTTAAGTCTCTACATGAGTTAGTATGAGATATTATCTCACCCATGGTTTCTATTCTCTCTCTCTTCAATGATTCATCTTCATCTTCTTCTTCACAAGAGAGAGCTCTCTAGGTTTTTGAGAGGTGAAGAATACTAGTGAGAAAATTAATTCTAAAGTGAGAAAAAATCCTACTTCATCACTCACTACTATATTAGCTATTTAGTTTAGGGTGTTAGCTTCACTAATCCCTAATTAGTGAAGAGGTAGCTTGGGTTAGTGTCTCCTTGACGTAGACCATCTTCGGCCTCGAAGACTTCGTGCAAGTTTGTT
Source organism: Agapanthus africanus (assembly GCA_030015575.1). Classification (NCBI taxonomy): domain Eukaryota; kingdom Viridiplantae; phylum Streptophyta; class Magnoliopsida; order Asparagales; family Amaryllidaceae; genus Agapanthus; species Agapanthus africanus. The sequence goes on along the minus strand of CM057342.1, from coordinate 267,917,833 downwards.
CCTTTCATCTTGTGGAGCTATTCTAGAGTTCGGAATATCACTACTTGGAGCGAAGGGCTACTACACGGAGCTATTGAAGTGAAAGACCGGTCTACAAAGGTTGTATTCCATATTCACTTAGATATAAAGTTGTTTACATGTTGTATTGTCTAATTCTCTAGTTATGATTTTAGGGTTAGGGTTGTTTAGTAAGGCAAATTTTTGAAAAAGGCATGGACGATGCCTCCCAAAACCTTACTGTCGTGCTAGGCATTCCTACATCAAGAGCTCGCTCGCTCTTACTCCGTGTCCAGTGATCAGAGTCTTTGTTATCTTTCCTCTGAGACAAGATTGATAAGTTGCATAAGACTAATATTCAAACGGATCTAAATATTCCTCTCTATGTAATTTCGTCAACCGTGTTTCATTGATGTGACCCAGTCTACAATGCCATAAGAAAGTCTTATTTAATTCTGGAGGCTTTCTTTTAAGTGTGTTCTGAACGTTGAAAACCCGAGCTTGATTTAATACATACATACCGTTATCTAGTGTACCTGACCCAATCAAACTTTGATTAAGGTGGATGTAGACCACATCGTTTACTAATGTAAAATCATATCCATCTTTAGAAAGTAAAGATACAGATATGATATTACTAGCTAGACTAGGTACACACAAACAGTTACGTAAAATCAATATCTGCCCACTTGTTAATCCTAGATGATATCCCCCTACGGATATAACGTCCATGCTCATTCCGTTAGCAACCCTGAGAGTCATATCACCTGCCCTGATAACTCTACGGTTTCTCAAAGCCTGTAATGAATTACAGATATGAGATCCTGATCCAGTATCTAGTACCCAAGAAGTAGAGTTAATTGATATACAGTTTTCAATCACAAACACACCCGAAGCCGAACCCACAACGTGCCTCAGATCCTGGATTCTGGCTTTCCAAGTCCTGCATTCTTTCTGCTAATGCCATTTCCTGTGACAATAGAAACATCCCTCCTTCCTTACTGTTAACCCCAAAACGTTTGCCCCGCCTTTTCCTTCTACCTTACTGACACCGCCTATCGGTTTTGTGGAGGTATTCTTCTTCTCACCCTTAGCTTTCTCCTTGGATCAGGAAGAGGAAGATTCCCCAATAAGCAGAGTGAGTGTCTCCCTAGTTTCCTTTAGGATGTCCTCAACTGGAAGTATAACTTTCTTCCCCTGGGCGTAAGTAGAAGGTAGGGACTGTAGAATCAAGTCTGCATATGACTCGTTCTCCAACGTGGTCTTCAGGTCCGTAAGCTGTTTAATACAGCTGATCATTGTAGGGACGCAGTCCCCTACAGATGACCCGATAGCCATCCTCGCTTGAAGCAATTCTTTCGAGGTCTCATATCTTGCGATACGAGATTGCTCTCCATATAAATCTTTTTTTTGGAAGAAGATGAAAACTAAGTCCATCTTCTCATGTTGCCTTTGGTTTACACTGTCTACTGAGGCCAACATGAGGCACTTGGCATTCACACTGTCTTTCTTCGATGTCTTACGGATATCATTATCGGCGATGGTGGAATCTGGACCTAGGACGGCGGGGCTTGAGTAGTAATCAGGTAGTCCAGCTTGTCATAGGTAATGGACATCTGGAGAAACCTTTGCCAGTCAATATAGTATAACTTAGTCATTTTATTATCTAGCTGTAACCTAATCTTGGTCACCTGGTAGCTGCAATTAGGAGAGAGAGAAGAAAATACTCAGTATGATGCTCTTGTAAGTTTAGATTGGTTTTTAGTTTATCTTAACAGGATGGCTCCCACTGTATCTCGAATCCTTCCTTAAACCATAAAAGAAGAATTAGTCAGGATTAATCTCACCCTACAATACATGCTTAACCTTTCAACCAGGCTGGTGTTGGTACTTTGAAGGAGCTTTTCCAACGCTTTTACGAAATTCCTTAATTACATAACCTCTTTTTCCTGGAGGCATAGCCCCGCTAACACCGTTCTAGGCACCTACTTGGTTTATACCATTGATTGTGTTAGTGAAAAATCTTCCGAGAAGTAGCGGATACTCACAGTAGGATCGGGATACAAATACCATTGTGTGATAATTCTGAAGGAATCCTACCAACATTATCACACTCCAAATGGTATGCAGCACTAGCAAGTTTCAGTTTTTTTAGACACTCCCGATGTGGATTTTTGCCCCATGCTCTTATGACCTTGACGAAAGCCAACATATCATAAGTCACATATCAAGTTCTACCCGTCATTGTCCAGATTAATTTGAACCTACCCGTACATACCCTTGATGAAGGCCAAAATAGTAGTACGACTGTCCAAAACCAATGAATCTATCTATGCTACAGATGGATATTCAACAGCTACCAATCACTATATCTTGGCGAAGGTCAAAATACATAGCTTGAATACTACTGAATATTCAACTGAAATGACAAAGGGCTACGGCTGGTTTTGGCAAAACCGTGAATGTAATGAACTTGATTTAATCGAAGGAACCAGATATTTTTTAATGGAATGGTTTAAGCTCCGCATTTAAAAGTTTCTGTTTTGAAAAAACTGAGTGGTTTTGAAATTGTTCCAACGATTCAGCTTTGGTTTGTTTTCTTTCCATTAATCTAATGCAGTCTCATCATTTACACCTATCATCATAGAGAGAAACGAAAATACCACGTCTACTTATGCCATCTGCATTCGCCATTGGGCCCTATCTAACACCGTTAGGTTACTTAACTAACGCCAGAGCGGGGGCTGGACTAGCGCGGGTGCAAAACATAAGCAACGCCTACTATATAGCATATATATAATAACCATTTGTCTCGCGCAATAATAGGCATTCCAGATCATAGATGAATATATTGTATATACTAGGAATTCTATGTTTCGTTTAAGCCTGTAACGAAAGACGGATTCCATGGTCATGATGAATAGCCAAATCCAACCCTAGATCTCTACGGGTGCGGCAAACTACTTGCTAAATTTGAAGTGAAGCAACCTCCCTCGGTAAAATGAGTAGGCCACTCGGCACTTCAAATAACCCGGTAGTTTGTGCACCCCATTTTGGGTCTATTCTAGGAGCAAAAAATACTAAAAGAAATAATACAACGGTGGTTACAACCTCAACCCGGATGTGCCCCACAAAATAATATTACATCACTTTACAATATACATCGAATGAAAGAAAACTCTCTTCTCACATCCCCGGCTATTCATCCACGACGATCCAATAAAGTTCATATATACAAACCAACATCACAGTAACACAGATATGTGCAACCCCCACTAATCGACGTATAGCAATTAGCAAACGTTTCGAAACACATATAACAACAAATGAAACATGTTAAACTATGTTAAAACCGTGACTTCGAAATACCCTGTATTGCCACTGCAAAGAATTAATAATATAATCAAAATTGGCAAAATCAAACACCACCTGAAACCCTAAATCCAAGCAACTAGAACACAGAACAAAACCCAAAGCATTCCCACTTCACAAAACCGGTGGGGCCAGGATTTTCAAGGGTTTGGCCGGCCACGCAATAGTGGAATTGCCTCATTTTTGTTCTACGTTCATCTCACAAGTAAAGGAGCACTCTGTAATTGTTTAAAAAATTTTAGAGCCTCCGAAAAATTTGACAGAAACTTGGATTTTGATTTCAATGTTTCGGAGATATTTCGGCTTCGTAGTTTTACACATTGTCTAAACTGTTAGCTAAGGTTTAGTAGGCTCTGATATCACTGTAAGTCGATGTCGCGCACCCTGCAGGTTCACGGGGAGGCGGAATACGTAAAAAACAATTTTTACGGGTGTCGCAACACCTACTTGAACTCCAGGATCGATGCTAAACCCTAGCTAGCCAAACTTGTGTGAGGTATAACTACTCGGATAAAAGTTATACCTCACGATACCATGTCCTTCGGGTCTTCTTGTCGCTGTCCTCCTCCTCGTTATAGGCTCCAAGGATCGTAACAGATCGGGCAACCTCGTCAGCCTCCTCGAGTCAAAGACGATCCACCCGAGAGTCTATAGTCCGAGCTCCAACCTCAAATCCGAGGTAACTACGGCATCTAGTTCGCTAAATTAGATGTCCTAGATGATGTAGAGTGTATAGATGGATTAGTATGTCTCTAAGTACCCTAAGATTCTCAACACATGAGAAATTTAGGGTTAGAGGAAGAAGAAGGAGCTTTAGGAAAAAGAGAGTGCAGTGTAGAGATTAGAATGAATAATGGCTTGGTCTTGTGAATAAAAATGAAGCATACAAATATCTCACCAAAATATCTAGCTAAAATATCAAGCATGCTTCATTAATTAACAAGGTGAGTCACACCATGAGTCACCCCCATGAATCATACCTCATTTAATATAAACATAGACCTCATTTCCTCCACCTCATAATTGTTTTAATCAAAAGATAAAATCCTTAATGAGGGGTCTCCTTCTAGAAGCAATCCCGAGCAAATTACGAAAATGCCCCTCATCCGTATAAACATACCCGTATCCGCATTCCGAAGAATACGAATACAATGAGATGAAAATAATCCATCAGTATAATACTAAGATCTGGCTAAAACCAAAGCCCACTAGTATTATCTGTCCGAATCATCATACATGCACAAGTACACGTATATGTTTGAATCCTGTCGTAAAACTATACGACCTCTATATCTTTTTCCCGATGCAGGGAAACCCTATGTGTGGAACTCTAAAGACTCGAAACTACGCTGGCAGTGGGTTTAACCATAAGCACGTCGGCGGTACTAGCTACACGTAACGGCTACCCAGGTATCTGTCGATAAGAAGGCCGATGAGAAAACTCATTCGAATTCCTACTGAGCCTATCCGTGACAGTCTCCGTACAGTCTGGTCTATTCGTCTAAGAGTATCGCATATCGGGCCTAGGGGTGGTAATCATCAGACCCCTAATAGCGCAATAAGTCATGTCGGAGTGTAGCCCAAAACACCCTGAGAAACTACTGGAGTAGCTACCAGTAAATCTCGCTTGCCTTGGCCAAGGACTTTGTGTAATGGCTATCCGAACACAGCGTGATATCGACCCCCAATACCGGGAGAGACGAATCCTACCTAACCGACACTGACTCCAAGTGCTTCGGGACTGCACCCAACTACTACCTGTTTGCATAACTCCTTTGAGCCGTGGTAGGGTAGTAATCAAAGAACAGTGGGAACACACTCGAGGTGAAGTAGCAGTATCAAGTCGACGGACTAAGTTGTACTCATGTCACCTGGGAACTGCCACCCGACGATAGGTATAGTACCCACCAGCAGTTCCCTACGAGTACTACCAAGACTGTGCCTACCACACCATATCTTATGTGGAGTGGGAAGAAACCCTTTCTTCAGTATTTAAAGATATAGGGATGTCCAACTTTTATAAAAAAGCAGCATGCGGACAAGCTCGAGGCACGCTCAGTACTGTGTAAGTTTGTGGGATACCCAAAGAACTCCAGGGGGTATCTTTTCTATTACGCAGAGGAACAAAAGGTCTTTGTTTCTTGGCATGCCCACCTTTTGGAAACTCAGTTTTTAGAAAAAGAGATAAGTGGGAGCGCAATAGAACTGGAAGAAATTCCAGAACCACAAGCTATTACTGAAAGCATGGTGGAACCAGAAGTTTCGAAAGAACGGACATCCCCGCGCCACTCAGCAGGATTAATAGGCAGTCTCATCCGCCCGATAGATACTACGGTTTTCTCAATAGACGGGGATAGAGAGGATTGCATCATCGACGATGATAAGCCAACTAGCTTCCAGCTAGCCATTCAGAGCAGAGACTTGGTAAAATGGCTGGATACAATGCGACCGAAATGGAGTCCATGTACACTAACAAAGTATGTACTTTGGACATTGCACCAGAAAGGGTAAAACCCGTAGGCTGCAAATGGATCTTCAGAAAGGAGATTGGTGTAGATGGACAGGTTGAAACTTATAAGGCTAGACTTGTTGCAAAAGGTTTTCGTCGAAAACCTGGTTTGGACTATGATGAAACCTTTTCTCCAGTAGCTATGCTCAAATCCATTCGGATCCTTCTTGCCATTGCGGCCTTCCACGATTATAAGATTTGGCAGATGGACGTAAGGACCGCTTTTCTAAATGGAAATTTGGAAGAGTGCATCTATATGGATCAGCCGGAGGGTTTCATTCAGTGTGGGAGAAGTGGAAAGGTGTGCAATTTGCTTAAGTCTATTTATGGATTAAAGCAGGTATCGCAGAGTTGGAACATCTGTTTTGATGAGACGGTCAAGAAATTTGACTTTATCAAAAACCAGATGAACCATGCATCTATAGTAAAATTGTAGCGAGAACTGTGGTATTCCTCATCTTGTACGTGGATGACATTCTCTTGATAGAAAATGACATTCCTATGCTACAATCAGTCAAGGGATTCTTGTCATAAAGGTTCTCTATGATGGACCTGGGTGATGCCTCCTACATTCTGGGGATCCGAATCTATCGTGATAGATCTAAACGGATATTGGGATTTTCACAGTCAAGGTACATCGACACCATACTGAAAAGATTCATTATGGATGATTCAAAGCACGGTAATTTATCGGCTTGTCACGGAATCACCCTCTCCAAAGAGATGTCTCCTAAGACTGATTTAGATAGGGATCGCATGTCTACTATACCCTACGCTTCATCGGTATGCTCTATACTGTATGTGATGTTGTGTACCAGACCAGATGTAGCTTATGCCCTGTGTGTTGTAAGCTGGTATCAGTCAAACTCAGGGGAGAAGCAATGGACAGCAGTGAAGAACATTCTCAAGTACCTAAGAAGGACTAAGGAGATGTTCTTGTTGTACGGCAGAGAAGACCTCCAGGTCAAGGCCTTCGCCGACTCCAGCTTCCAGAGTGACAAGGATGGCTCCAAGTCCATATCAGGTTATGTCTTTACTCTCAATGGAGGGGCGGTCTGTTGGAAGAGCTCCAAGAAGGACACCGTTGCTGACTCGACTATGGAAGCGGAGCATATAGCTGCATGTGACACCGTGAAAGAAGCAGTCTGGATCAGGAAGTTCATAGCAGAACTTTAGATGGTTCCGTCCATTGTTGATCCAATACCGCTGTATTATGACAACAACGGCGCTTTGGCTTTAGCGAAGGAACCAAGGTCCCATCAGAAGTCCAGATACATATTGATGTGGTACCACCTGATCAGGGAGATCAAGGTGCGGAGAGTTGAGACAGAGAACAACATTGCAGATCCACTCACAAAGGCCATCCCTTAGACACAGTTCGAGCGGCTAATCGAGATGATAGGTCTGCGATATGCCAATACATGGCCTTAGTGCAAGTGGGAGATTGTTAGTGATATATGCCCTAGAGGCCATTATTGTATCATACTGGATTGCATATTACATATTGGAAGCTTAGGGTATTTACAGTTATAATAACAGTTTGGCTCAAAATGGTAGTATGCTACCTGGTTTGATTCTACCTCAATATGTGCATGCGTTTCTTTTAGCATATCGCTTATAAATATTGGTAGAGCCCTTAAGATCTTTGCTTGACTACCAGCGTTGTGATGGCAGTCACACTAGTAGGGGCTGGGTAGTCTATAAGCACATCCTTATACAGGTCTCTAGTCGTAGGATTGTTAAGACGGGGCATCGATACTCCGGAGTACACTAGTGTATACGCTTCTCATCCCAGCAGGGGATATGGTCTGTCCCACAGCCATTAGTATAATGTACTGGAGATAGTATGCAGTTGCTCATTAGGTTATGAATTTCGCTGGACAGGACTCGTCGGGAACAACCGGTTGGTATTATACCTATCGTCAGGAAGAAGTTCCCAGATGACATGAGTACAGGTTAGTCCATTCACTTGCCATCGCTACTTCGTCTCGAGTGTGTTCCCACTGCACTTTGATTACTACCCTACCACGGCTCAAAGGAGTTGTGCAAACAGGCAGTAGTTGGGTGTAGTCCCGAAACACTTGGAGGAAGTAGCGGTCAGATAGGATTCGTCTTTCCCGGTATTGGGGGTTGATATCGCCCAGTGTTTGGAAAGCCATTACATAAAGTCCCTGGCCAGGGCAGTCGAGAAATACTGGTAGGTACTCCAGTAGTTTCTCAGGGTGTATTGGGCTCTCCTCCTGCTCGACTTATTGGGTTGTTGGGGGTTTGACGTTTACCATCCCCCAAGGCCCGATATGCGAGTATCTTAGACGAACAGACCGGACTGTATAGAGATTGTCATAGATAAGCTCAGTAGGAGTTCGGATGAGTTTGCTCATTGGCCTTCTTATCTACAGATACCTGGGTAGCTGTTATGTGCATATAGTACCACTGACGTGTTTGTGGTTAAACCCGCTGCCAGCGTACTGTCGAGTCTTTAGAGTCCCACACAGAGGGTTTCCCTGCTTCGGGCAAAAGATGTAGAGGCCGTATGGTTTTTCGGTAGGGCTACGACCACATATGTGTACTTGTACACGGATGATGTTCGGGCAGACAATACTGGTGGGCTTTGGTTTAACCCGGATCCTAGTATTGTATTATTGGATTGTTATCATCTCAGTATATTCGTATTTTTCGAATTATGAATACGGGTATATATATACGGTGATGGGTATTCTTGTAATTTTCTCAAGAATGCTTCTAGAAGGAGACACCTCATTATTTGGTATTATCTATTTTTTGCAAAATAGATTAGTGAGGTGGAAAATTGGAAAAGAGAGATATTTGTATCATGGTGTGAGGAATGGATCAAGGATTATTTTATTTGTTTGGCATTACTATTGAAGTATGGTGAGGATATAATATTGTGATTTATTCCATGCTTCAATGAGAGTATGAGATATGAGCCATTCTTCTCACTTTGCAACCATATTTCATTTGCTTCTCCTCATTCTCTCTCTTCATTTTCATCTCCTTCTTCCTCCTCCTCAAAAACCTTAACCTTCACATGTGTTATGAGCCATAAGGTTTAGTGAGACAAAACAATCTAATAGCTTCTCTACATCACCTAGGCTACTTGGATTAGCGAACCATTTACCCTAGTTACCTCGGTTTAGAGGTTGGAGCTTGAAACACAAACTCTCGGATGGATCATCTCTGACGCGAGGAGGCCAATCAAGCAACCTTCATCCGTTCACCGAGGAGCCAAGGAGAGGAGGACAAGAAGACCCGAAGGACCGGTTCTAGGAGGTATAACACTCTTATCGAGTAGCTAAAACTCCTAGATAGTTTAGTTAGTTAAGGTTTTAATATAGATCCTGGAGTTAGCCGGTGTTGCGTAGTTCGTTAAAATCGTTTTTTGAAAATTCTGCCTTCCCGCGAACCCGTAGGGTGCGCGACATCGGCTTACAAGGATTCCCCGTTCCTTTAAAGACATTGAACTTCGGGATCATATATCCCGGAGGGTATTGCTTCTGGTCATACCATACTGGATATAGACGACTAGTCTTGACAAACATGGAGTTTGCTTGGCTGGCAGTGAGGAGTTTGACCTGTTGGGCTATATACTCATTGAGCTAAGTCTTCGAGATCGTTTTATCTTTTGTGGTTGAAGGGGCCTGCTGAGAGCTCATGGCACCTCCCTTTTCATTATCAAGGATCACCGGTGACTCTTCGGCCGACGATTCTGATGGCTGGGCCATCATCCCACACATTTTCTACATGACGAGGGCTATTTAGTTCATGTTGGCGGTCATCTCCGTCGCTTCTTTCTCTTCCTTGTCAATAGATCCCTTTAAAGAGTCAACATCAGACTCTTCCTTCTTGTTTTTCTTCCGGACACGTCTTTCACGGCGGGCTGACGAGTGCTACAGCTTGAGCGGCTATTTCTTGTAGCTGTTTTTACCTTTGAGCTGTAGTCAGAGACCAAGTATGGGGTCTATGAATGGTGGAAGCATTGTTTTCACTTCCATTGAGGTGTATCATCCGCACTGTGTGAACTACTTCAGCTTTGTGCATGGAGCTTTTGAAATTTTGCCTCTTGGGATTAACTATATATGACGGAGATCTCTCTTGCCTTTACTGTTTAGGTGGGGCCACTTTAGACTTGGAGGATGAGTCGTCGGCCTTTGGCGGATTCCTAAGCTTCTGAGATAGTTTGTCGTTGAAAACGAAGCCACGAACCTTCTTCCAGACCTTATATATCTTCGAGGAAATTTTTGGCTTAAGCATTGGTTTTTGCTCATTTGATGCCCCTACAGGTAATGGAGACTTCTTCGAGATACCTTTAGGCGAGTTTCGCCTTACCCTTTTCAGCGGTTCAAAACTGTTCTTTGTCGAAACAGCCGCATTGATAGTGGGAATTGATAGAGTTAGCCCTGATAGGGAGATGCCCCTAGCTTGGCTCTATCGGAGCCAATAACAACGTTGAGAGCTCCTGAAGCCAGAACCTCTTCAGCTTTAGGAACCTCATAGTCATGCCCCGATTGATATTAAATAGTGTATCTTTTATTGTTTTAAATACCTCAATCAACACGGTGTCGCAATAGCTAGCCGCGAATCGTCCATATGGAGATGGAAATATTAATTATCATGTTTTAGACGAGTTAATTCAGAAAAGCTTGGATTTTGTTTTTATTCTAAAAGTGAGATAATACTAACAATGAGAAAATAGGCTTATTAGGGTTTTAGCATTAGGTAATTAAAGGATGGTGATTAAAAAAATGATTCTTTTTATCTTTTAATTATTTATTGCTAGAGGAATAGGAATGAATGTTGATTAAGATATTTAGAGGGGTACTAGGGATTATCTCTATTGACCCATGTTCTTCAATTGATCCATATTAAACACAAGCCTCCAACAAAACAAGTGTTAACTTATTCTCAAATCGAGGTCGCAACTATCATGAATTGATAATGCGCCCAAATAGGGGGTTAATACTGCATTTGATGAAATTTATAAAAATTAAAATATACAAAGAATATAAGGGATTTACCATCCTTATACTACCCTTTCCTACAACCCTAACAAGCGAGAATTTACTCGCTTATTGAAATAAAATGATAAAAGGATATGAAAAGGGATCTGAAAAATACTAAAAGCTAACCACTGGGGTTCTCAAAAAAGCGAGAAACAACCATTAGGTATCATTGCGGAGTAAAATGACAGATCAATGAAAAAAAGAGAACAATTTCTTTTAAGAAAGCTAGCCCTTATATCCCTCACTATTGTGAGGAGATTCTTTGACATCATCCTTTGAAAACATTAAGAGAAGAAAATGAATTTATAATAAAAAAACATCTATATAATAGAAATTGAAGTGCAATAAATAAATGCGGACGAATTAATTTGCATAAATAAAAAGAGACAAGAATAAAATGAACAACTCTGCCTTTTATTGATCAAACTTGAAATTTCATTACAATTTTAATGGCTAATGAAAAGGAGGCTACAAATTCTAAACAAAATAAAAACTCTAAAAACATGAAACCTTAGATGCCTCTCTGTTATGTGCTCTCGTTGCTATTTATAGGCCTTGAAATCTAAAACCCTAACGTCGAAATCGCTGTATATGAAAATACCAAACTGCCCCGAAAACTTAACTCATGCGGCACTGAAAAGACGACGAATCCGCGAAGTTTTCATACATATAGCAGCAGTTCCGCGATCGAGTGTTGGGTTTGGGCTTCCAAACTTTTTGTGTTGCATCCTCGCTATTTTAGATGGTCTCTAAGCACATAATATCTCGATTTTGCTGACAATGAAATTTGCAGGGTTAACTACGTTGACTTTGACTCTAACTGGATCGGTCCTGTTTTATCTCTAAAGTCCGTCATGCGCTCCAAACTTGTTTCCTGCACTTATGTACTTGGATTAAAAGCACCAATTTTATAGGAAATATTATAAAGAATGGATGATATTAAAATGCAATTTTATGATGTAAACATACCCCCTATGTGGATTTGGAGGTTCAGCAGGTGTCGGTCGCTTGAAGACGGACGTCTTAGGCAGAGTAGGAGCATTTTGTGCCAATCTTTAGAAGACATACTGTCTTGGAGGTGAAGTTTCCTTTGGCACTTCAGGAGCAGTATGAGGTATCCTTTTAAAGACCGAGCTTTTAGAATTCACAGGCTTCTTTGGTAGGCCTATGGAGCTTGATGCCAACTCTTAAAGACTGAACCTTCTGGTTTTGCGGGCTTTTTTGACGGGCCTATGGAGCTTTTATTCAGCTTCTTAAAGACCGAGCCTTCTGTTTTTGCAGGCTTCTCTGAAGGGCCTACGGAACTTGTTGCCAGCCTGTCAAAAACTGACTTCTTTGAGGCCTCCTTCTTTGGCGTTGTGGCACTAATGGTAGGGAGAAGTGGAGGCATTTGCCCGAATTGGATCCTGTTCCATTCATGTACGAGTTGGGCTTTTGGGATGCCGATCCGTGGGGCCATAATATTCCTAGAGAAGACTAGCTGGGACGGGGTGGTGCTTGAGTTGCAGTTGTGGCAAAATGCCATTCAGACCTTCATAGGAGAAATAGCACCGGCTTCAGTATACCCTAAAATTCAAGAGCAACCATTAACCACTATAATTTTGTTCGCGAAAACATGACACATGAAATGTGGAGTGGAAAGACAAAAATAGTCCCACCGGGCGTACCAGAATCTATTTACCGCCGAAGACGAGGACTGGAGATGAGGGAACGTCTAGCCTAAATTTAGGGGTAGATGCATATGTTTGATCCGTCCGCCACTCCGAAAACACTAAGTTGATTTGCAGCACCATATATCGTAGGTTTGGAAGGATGCGACCGATGTGGATGACTTCAGATTCCCTCTCACGGATGAGAGGTTTATTGATTGTAGGGACGCATTTTTCATGCAGGCGCAAGCCACTTGTTCCCCGCCGAAACACGGAGATGCGACCGCGCAGGTTAGTCTTGCCTGAATTTCAGGGCAGATGCTAATTGGTGCTATCCTCTCCAAAGATACCTAGTTGATTTATGGCACCATGCATCGAAGGTTTAAACGGATGCGGCCGATGTAGCAGACTTCATCAGATTCCCCCTCGTTTGAGGGGTTTTTGATTGTGGGGATGCTCTTCCCTGCAGGCGCAAGCCCCTGCAGTTAATTACGCTACCGCATCGCGGTAACAACTTTCTCCTTCTCTAGATGGTCACTTCGTGTCGTAGATGTTTGTTTTGTTTTTTGTTTGCCCGTGGATTGTATACGGAGACAAATTTATGTTGTCGCCCGTAGGGCATGGATTAGTCCAAATCCGTATTTTCTTAGATTTGGGTTTTGGTTTGGGTTTAAGGATACGTTAGTCTCATTCGAGACTAAGATCAACTTAAACGTTTGTTAAGGATACGTTAGTCTAATTTTAGACTAAGATCAACTTAACAGGATCATTTAGATCTAACAAAAGAGCATTTGAACTCTATTGTTTAGTTTAGGGACATTGCGGTCGATTACCAGTTTAAGGACATGGTGGTCCAAGGTCAAGGATATCATAGTCCGTGAGTTTAAAGACCTCACATCAAGGTTAAGGACATCGTAGTCCGTGTGTTTAAAGACCTCACAGCCAAGGTTAAGGACATTCTAGTCCGTGAGTTTAAAGACCTCACAGTCAAGGTTAAGGACATCATAGTCCGTGAGTTTAAAGACCTCACAGTCAAGATTAAGGACATCGTAGTCCATGAGTTTAAAGACCTCACAGTCAAGGTTAAGGACATCATAGTCCGTGAAATGTGTAGTTGTTGGGACCCGTCACCTCTCTGAAGACGTTGAAGGATTACAACGACAAATATCGAAGGAGCGAAGAGATGTACCCTTGAACCAAAGTTGATTGGGAGATCTATAGTCCAATTTTGGATCTAAGATCAATTAATTAGATTATGAGTACATTGGCTCAGTTAAATCTGAATTGAGAACTTATAACCAGTTTGGGCTAAGTCCCATTAGATTTGAAATGTTGGCCCTATATTGGACCATTTATCTGGGTTCAGCCCCTCATCACTTAGCAGTGCTAAATAAGAGTTTGAGAGCTCTGATAACATTTTTGTCTTTGACTGAGCATTAAACATTATAGCTCTGAGTTTTACTTTGTATGTCATATGAAATGATCAATTTTGAGATTCAGTTGAAGGAGAGGCTTGCCTCTGGAAAACTTAGCCAATTTGGCTAAGATTGGCTTTAAAATAGTGTTAAACACTAAAGGACATCTGGTGGTCACGTGTCCTCACGTGATGTATCTAAAACAGTGTTAAGCACTGGAGACGAAATGCTCAAAATAATGTTAAACACTAGAAAGGAAGGGGTCACGTGGGGGCACGTGAGGGCACCCAGAGGTGGGGCCAGATCTCTTTTGCTTTGTTCTCAGAATTGCAAATAAGTGTTAAACACTTTTAGTTTTCATAGCCATCACGTGTGGGAACGTGGTGGATACTCATACATTGATTTATTAGAATGTTTATTAGGGGTCACGTGAGGACATGTGAGAGTGCCCAAACCCAGCATTGCCTTTGCTTTTTATTTTCTTTATTTTGGAAGTCACATGGGAGCACGTGAGGCATTGCCTCCAAGCTTTTTCCTTCTCATTTTGGGGGATTTGTTCAAGGGTCACGTGGGGGCACGTGACCTGCTTTCATTCTTTCTTTTCTGATCACTGCGGATTGGGGTCACGTGTCATCACGTGACCAATGTTCTTTACGTCCATGGAGATCTTTCAAGTCTCTTTATTTTAAGAATTAAATTCTCTGTAGGGTTAAACCCTAATTATGTTTTTAGAGGAATTAAATTCCTATGTATATGGAAGAATTAAATTCCTATGTAGGGTTAAACCCTAATTTCATTTGGAGGAATTGAATTCCTATGAATTTGAGAGAATTAAATTCTCATATACGGTTAAACCCTAGTTTCATTTGGAGGAATTAAATTTCTATAAATTTGGGAGAATTAAATTCTCATGTGGGGTTAAACCCTAGTTTTACTTTTAGGAGAATTAAATTCTCTAAACTCAATTCTTCCTCTAATTTTTGGATCTGCATGGCAGAATCTCCCCGATGATAATTAAATTCTCAACCTGTGGGGAGATTTTCTTCTGCAGATCTTCAACCAGAGGAAGAACTAAGTTCTTTTGGAGAAGAGTTGAACTCTTAGATTGAGAATTAAATTCTCTTTTTGTTTTATGAAGCTTTGATCCCTTTCCCCTTTTTCACCTAGGGTTTCTTTTCTTGAGAATTAAATTCTCCTTTCTTTTCTCTCTGTTACTTTCTTTCAGAAAATTCCAAGATCCAAAATTCTATCTCCTTCCTCTTCTTGGCTCCTATTTATAGGAGAAAGAAAAGAATCAATTTGTTTAGTAAATCTTTCATTCAAAGATTTTGTTTGTTTTTGTAACTAACATGATCTTAGTGAATTTTATTCACCATTGGATTTTTAATCCAAAAGATATTCTGTTTGTTATTCTTGGTGAATTTTAGGGAAATCTTTCCTTGTATAAAATCTTTCCATAAATTGGTGATTTTTCTAATCACCATTAGATTTTTAATCCAACGGTGCTCCACTTTGCTGAGCATAATTCTTTTTTGTTTGTTTGGAAAGATTTAAAGAAATACTTTCCCAGTTAGGGTCTTTGATTTCCCTTAATTAGAATTTAATTCTATTAACTTATGAGGCTTTTAAAGCCCATCACGTGTCGGCACGTGATCCCAACGTTTGACCATTGAAATAGAATTTAATTCTATCAATTAAAGAGCTGGGGGACCTGTCACGTGTTGGCACGTGACCCTCTTTTATTCAGAATTTAATTCTGCCTTTTAACAGTGCTAAAGGACCATCACGTGTCAGCACGTGACCTTTGGTCACGTGTGACCACGTGATGCCCCATTAGGGTCTTTCCTCGGCTGTTTTGTTACATTTTTTAATCCCTTTTGGTGAGTTTTAAAGACCCATCACGTGGCGGCACATGATTACACTAATTGCTTGCTTGATTAAAACTTAATTCTGTTTTCAGGGAGCTGAGGAATCATCACGTGTCAGCACGTGACCCTTGGTCACGTGTGAGCACGTGACACCTCATTAAGGTTTTTCCTTGATATTTTATTATACTTTATTGATCCTTTTTCAGTGGATTTAAAGGTCCGTCACGTGTGGGCACGTGACTCCATTAATTGATCGTTTGAATAGAATGTAATTCTATTAAGACAGAATCCCAGGAAACCATCACATGTCAACACGTGACCCTTGGTCACGTGTGAGCACGTGATACCCCATTGGGGTATTTCTTAATATTTTATCAGGGAACAAATGCCCCGACAGCGTTGTTCTCACGTGTTTGCACGTGAGTGCAACGCTGTCACCTTTGTGACCGTTGGATCTATCTAGGGAATAGAGGAGATGAACCGTTTCCCATCACATCCTATAAATGCCAGCGTCCCTTTAGAAGCGCCTCCACTTTGTTCATCTTCTTCCTTGCTTGCTTTTTCCTTTGAGAATTTAATTCTTTCTCCCAGAGCTTAGTTCTCTGTTTTGAAAATTTCCAGAGTTTAACTCTGTTAAAAGATTCCCTTTTCTTAAGTAATGATCTAGAACGGCTGAAGAACTTTTGCAGAAATCTTCGTTGGATTTTAAATCCATACGAAGGGCTTTTCCCTTTAACAAGAACCCATTTTTTTAAAGTTCTTTAAAAAGAAAACCACTCAATCTTTAAACAATAGACCTTTTAGGGCTTCTCTGATCTGAAGGGATCGATGGCGATGCTTGTCTTTTCTCCGGAATTTAATTCCATTTCAAAGAGCTTTGGCTCTGAAAAAAAAATTCTGGGAATTTAATTCCCCTATTCAAAAGGAATTTAATTCCTCTGAAGAACTTAGTTCTTCCCGGAGAACTTCTTAGGGTTTTCTTGCCCTGAGTCGTTTCTTTGCAACGAAAGAAAAGATTTGTAGTAGGGTTTTTCTGGAAATTTAATTCTCTTGTTCCGCTAGATTTTGCAAAGTCCAAGATGGATTTCCTTTTTTTGGGGAATGTGTAGGGTCATTTGAAATCCACTGTCCATTTATTGAGAATTTTCCTTTTGTTCTCTTAATGATTGCTTTGCCTCATCATTAGTAAGCCGCCATCTTGATTTTGTGGGACCCCATGCGTTTTGTAACCAATGGTCCCATAAAATGAGTCCTCTGTTGCTTTCTTCCACTAACTTTTTATATATATACATTTATAAACATATATATATATACACACACACGTGTTGGCTTTGCTTAACAGTTTCCCTTTCTTTTATTTCAGGCGCGATGACTTCCATTCCGTACTTCTCTTTCACTCGCTCGGAGGCTGCCTTTCCTCAGTCACCGTCTGACGAGGAAGTGATGGCGATGATCAGGGCTCACGACCAGAATTGCACCAACTTGCTTTTATGGGGGACCTGGTACGGTCACATCATCCGCGGTCGCCGCAGTTTTCTTTACGAGATACCGACGGAGCCTACCCGTCTGTTTCTGTCGATAGATCCTCTACGGACCGCCTTTGCTGTGGAGATGCTGGACTGGACCCCTATGGGACGGTTTGAGCCTTCAACAACTGGTATTCCGAACCATCCGGTGCCGGCTATAGATATTTTAGGGCGCCGCATTTGCCAGGGCGAAGCCCAGCCATAGGGACAGATTTACAAGATAGGGTTTACCCCTCGACATCCCACGGGCTACCTTCTCTGGGCTCGTTACATCCTGTCCGCCCATCGCGCGCGACTGCAGAGGGTTGGACTTTATCAGGCGATATATGCGTCCCTTTTCCACTACCAATCTCCCCATATCTGGTGGGTTAAGGCCTTCTTGAACCAATGGAATCTTCCCACCAATACCTTCCTTCTAGGGGACCGCGAAGTTTCAATTTCTCTGGAAGAATTTCGCGAGATCTCAGGGCTACCGGTCAGGGGGACACTTTATGAAGAATTGCTGCCTCCCGATGAGTTTGTCTTCGAAACCGAGCCTACAATGCTTGACGGCCTGTCTACCGAGAACGCCGTCCGCCACAAGCGCCCGAGTTTGATCAAGACCCTGAGTATTTTTGACAAACTATTCACGGAGTCAGAGGAGCAGGGCGCCACTTTTAAAAGTTTTATCGCTTGTTTCCTTCGCGAGGATGTCCTATCAAAGACAGCTCCGAAGTTCGCGAACATTAACGACCCCTTTGGGTTTGGTTTAAACAAGCGGCCGGCTAAAGAAGAGGACTTGCCGCAGTATTACATTCCCATCATGTCGGTAGTATCTTTTGAGTCGATTGCAGCTCCTGGTATGAATGAGGAGACTTTCTTTGTGGGCTTCATCAGTGTTTGGCTTAGCTGGTTCGTCATTCCCATGCATCGCCGTTTCATTACCCTGCTCATCGTATTGCTGAGGGAACGCGACTAGCTGTGGGCATTCCAGGGCTAGCGAATCTATATCATGGGTTAGGCGCCGCGGCCAATACCTCAACTCTAGGCGTAGATGTGGTAAATTTCTCTCTTCATTACTTTACGTCCTGGATTGAGATGCATGTGCTGGGGGCTTTCGCTGCGCACCAAAGACCCAAATTTTATGACGCCTACACTTTTCCGTGACTCATGCGGCTGGTGGACGCTTCTGCTCCTGACCTGACTCAGTCTGGGGCTATTCACGTGCTGATATATCTCTATGCCAATACAAGCAGGATGGTATTTAATGACTGAGTTCTCTCGGCTCCCTCAAGACCGGTCCAACAGCTCCACGACTTGTTGAAAGAGGGGGCACCTTCTCTAAGGCCCAGGGAAGCCCTGCACCTGTATTCGATCAGACCAGGTTACCTGGTATTTCGTCAGAATGGTGAGGCCCTTTTTATGCGGTACAACCCACACCGTTTTGCTCGGCAGCTTGGATATGACCAAGGCGTCCCCTTCGAGGCATTTACGGTAGCGCCTAGCTCGTCACCAGAAGCTGTTCGTGACGCCGCTCATCACTTCATGCGGCTGAACACTGGCTCCCGCTTCATGATTCCTGAAGCTGATCATATTCCTCGATGTGTGGGGTCATTCACAGGCTGGTACCTTCATCGAGTCAGTCCAATTATCGCTGAGGAGAGGAGGGTGCTTCTTGGATATGGGGCTCCCACTCCAATTCACGCCATGGGAGTTCCGCCGCAATCGCATGCAATGGTTCGTCCTCCCTTGAGGGATACCAGCGTCGTGCTTATTCCGGAGGCGGCGGAAGTGGACTTAACTCCTACAGCTGGTATGCCACTGCATACTAGGGCTAAATCAAGGGCTAATAGGGCACCAGTAGCAGTGTCATCGGCCGCGGCGTCAACAATGGCCGTGTCATCATCGGTAGCACCGCCGAGCGAGGACATCGAAGGCGAAGTGGGTCAACGCCGTACCAAAGCTCCATGGGGAAGGAAACGCTCGTCTTCGGTGGTTAGTTCTGGGCCCAAGAGGCGGAGGAAGACGGTCACCAATCTGCTCGACTCTTTAATAGAGTCTGAGCCTATTCTTCAAGATGAACCACTAGCCGTGCAAGAATCGGATGGTGGTCTACTTTTCCCACGTTCATCTGCCGAGGAAGCCGCACAATTGGCCGAGGCTATAAGATGTTCGCAAGATGAATCCGAGAACGTAAGGATCCCAAAAAGGCCTTACCCTGCCGTTATCTTTTATGAAGGCCCTCCATCAATACGGAGGCGATTCATAGGCCCTTTGGAAGAATGGGGTGAGAGGGCCCTTAAACAGGCTGTTTCAGCCGACGCCGAGGACGCGGGTTGCCACAAGTCTACCCTCGGACCTCGGCGAGCATATCTCCTCAGGAAGGAGCGTCGGCTTGAACAAGCCATATTAGAGGCTCCCTTGCGCATCGGTAAGTTCATGTATCTCCTTGTAATCTTTTATATTGCTCGTACACACACACACATCCTTATCTTCGTACAAACCTTGCAGGGACTTCGGCGATGGCGGAGGATCTGAATTCAAGTCGCGCTTTGGCTATAGACTCGGCTAATATCCCCAATGACACACAAATCAGTGTGGAGGGGATTGATGCAACCGTTGCTCCTGCAATGGGGGCTCCCTCGGTGACTCCCACTCCCCAAGCACTTGCTCCCCCGGGAGAGGCATCTTTGTTGGTCGCCGATCCGATGGATCTTTCTGGGGATGGTCCGGCGACTAGGGGACAGGTAGTCGAGGATGCCGTCCTTCCATTGGAGCCTGCAGTGGCGGCTACTGCCCCTTGCTCAGAAGTCGTTACTGGCCCACGTCCCCGATGATGTGCCTGGGGGAAAGGAGGAGGCCGCCGAAGCTGCTATCCCTCCAGCCCATAATGGGAGAAGCATCGAAGGTAACCTTTTATATTTTTACATTAATGATCTCTCCATTATCTGAACCCTTCTGTCTTTTCAGAATTGCGTGGATTGGTGGCGTCTATTGCCGATCTATCCCTTAGGAAGTCCTTTCAGCGCCTGTTGGAGCCGGCCGCTCCGCAAGCGATATCTCCTCAACGCATCGTCCTCTCTTCTGAGCAAAGTCTATGTCTATTGCCCTTTCTTCACCGTGTTATTATTATTTCATATACTGACATTGATGTCTTCTACAGTTCTGGAAGCTGATGACGAGGTTGAAATTCTTGATAGGTCTGGGGAGCATTCAGACCTCTCTTGCATGACTGTGGGTAAATGTCGTTCATTTGTTCTTTACTTACAAGATTCGCTGACTGTTTATAAATCTGAACAGCTCTGCCAGTTCTCACCATGCTGGAGTCTTGCATCGCCATGCCACCCGGCCCCTATGCTCTGCGCGCTTCAGAACGGATGGCAAAGCTAAGCCTCCACTCCTTGTCAGCCCTAATTGAGGATCTCCGTGCTGGCAGTCTGATCACGGCTGAAGCGTTTGCTGCTGAAGCTAATGGCTCTCTTCCTTTTCTTGCCACCTACCATAGTGAAATGTTGGTGCAAGTCCGGGTTGAGTTTTATCGGCAGGTGAAGGCTTGCTTGCATGTGCTTGAATGTACACGTCTTCCTTCGAGGGTTATGGCCGCAAAGGCGAGCTTGTAGGGTCTAATTGAGCGGTGTGCTGCGAACATGATATCATGTGAGAAAAGGCTCAGCCGCAAGTTTTCGGAGGGGGAGCTGGCTTCCAAAGCGCTGGGGGGCTTCAAGCCAGCCTTACGGCCAAGACTACTAAAGCGTATGAACTTTGGCGAGTGCTTCAAGAAGCTATCAAGGAGGTGGTAGCTATTGATAAGGCCACCGTGTTTACTCGTGAAATGGTCGAAGCCTATAAAGTCACTGAAAAGAGCTTGAAGGCCGACTTGCCTCCTACCAGGCCCAACAGGCTCAAGCGGAGGCCCGTCTTTTGACGATACTAAATCATGAAGCTGAAGCCCAGCGAAAAAGGGGTGAACTGGAAAACCTGATGAATCGCCCGCCGACCTAAAGAATTGTATATATATTTTTTCATTCTTCCTTTGTACATACTCTTGAATGAGAGTATTTTTTTTTTGTTCTTTCATGAATTGTACTTTGTATTCATTTTGATTCATGAATAAAAGATATATTTTTTTCATGATGGTGTGCCTCTTTTAGTAAGTGTATTCCGTGGATAGTTTATTTCGATTTCTTTGCAGGACAATGATGGATTAGGATTCAGGGTTAAGATCTGCCTCCTAAGACTTTTCAACTTTATGAGCCGTGAGGGTCTCATAAAGAATTTTCTCCCTACAGGTCGAGAGGATCCCGTAGGTGTAATTTCTCCTTAAGAATCGTGAGGATTCCTAAGTGTGTTTTCTCTTGAAAGTCGTAAGGATCTCAAAAGAGAGTTTTCTCCCTTACGAGTCGTGAGGACCCGTAAGTGATGGGTGAGGTTACCATTATCTGCATTTCGCGGAGTCAGGAGTCGCTCTGGATGCTTCCCATGGGGTCATAGCCGTGTTCTGCAAGGACCAGGCTCCGCTCTGGACGTTTCCCATAGGGTCATGATTGACTTAATCCGCGTTCCACATAACCAGGAATTTTGCTCTGGATGCTTCCCACGGGGTCATAGCCGTGTTCTGCGAGGACCAGGCTCCACTCTGGATGCTTCACATGGGGTCATTGCCGTGCTCTGCGAGGACCAGGATCCGCTCTGGACATTTCCCACAGGGTCAGGATTGACATAAGCCGCGTTCCACATAACCAGGAATTTGCTCTGGATGCTTCCCACGGGGTCATAGCCGTGTTCTGTGAGGAACAGGCTCCGCTCTGGATGCTTCCCACAGGGTCATTGCCGTATTCTGTGAGGACCAGGATCTGCTCTGGACATTTCCCACGGGGTCAGGATTGACATAAGCCGCGTTCCACGTAACCAGAAAGGGTTGACTTTATCCGCATTTCACGGAGTCGTGGTATGACTCTCGGTCATCTGTGCACCACCGAGTCATGGAACTGGGAGTTGCCGCTGTTCTGCTTTGCTTGATGTTGCGTCTGTTGTAATGAGACGAATGTTGAGATGATCTCCAAGCTATCTGAGAACCGTTAAGATTTGGAACATGGACTTTGCTATGGCTCCATTTTGCTGACGTCGTACATTCCTGCAGAGACACTGATTTCTCTGCGGGTCGACACGAATTGAGATGCTCTCGTCAAGGACGATGATCTCCCTGAAGTTGAGACGAATCGAGGAGTTCTCGTAAGAATGTCCTAACGTTACAATTAACCTTTGCTCTTTACGACAGATGTTCATTAGGGTCTGTGGTACTAGGGTTTTGCCCGTCGTACCGTCGCGTTGGCTGATGTATCCCTCGACAGGTAATCTTGCTGTTCGAGTAGCCTTGCGATTGTCGTGTTTCTGATCCCTTCGGGGGCTGGATAAGACGTCTTCAAGCAATCTTCCTGGGCAGTTTGACCGTCGGAAGAGCAAGCATTAGGAATTTTGCCATGCCGCTTTTTACTTGAGGTTAGGCTCAGTTTGGGGAGCCCCGATGAGTCATAACCACTCCACGCTGATGTAGGACGATCTCCAATAGTCTTTCAGGTTTTATATGAGTTGCCGTCAAGACCCTGAAGCTAGGAATTTGGCCTTTGCTTCATTTGCTGGCATTGCGCCTGCTGTATCTAGACGAATGTCATGGTTGTCTCTAGGTTGTTGATAATTCGTCGAGGTTTGGAACTAGGGATTTTGCCATGGCTCCGTTGTTTGATTGCCGCGTCTGAGTCCTGCCGGAGGAAGAGCGCTGTGGTGACATCTCTTCTGCTGTATCGAGACGAACGTCGAGGTGGTGACCATTCTATGTGGGATGATCCCCGGTAATCTTTCAGGTTTTATATGAGTTACCGTCAAGACCCTAAAGCTAGGAATTTAGCCTTCGCTTCGTTTGCTTTGGCGTGTCGAGACGAAGAGGAAGGACGCTATAGTGACATTTTATCTGCTGTATCGAGACGAACGT
The DNA here is from genome assembly GCA_030015575.1 of Agapanthus africanus. Taxonomy (NCBI): domain Eukaryota; kingdom Viridiplantae; phylum Streptophyta; class Magnoliopsida; order Asparagales; family Amaryllidaceae; genus Agapanthus; species Agapanthus africanus. The sequence goes on along the minus strand of CM057342.1, from coordinate 267,894,508 downwards.
CGAGCTGGTGACCACTCCATGTGGGATGATCTCCGATAGTCTTTCAGGTTTTATATGAGTTACCATCAAGACCATGAAGCTAGGGATTTGGCCTCCGCTTCGTTTGCTGGCATTGCGTCTGCTGTATCGAGACGAACGTCGAGGTTGTCTCTAGGTTGCGTGTGAACCGTCGAGATTTGGAACATGGACTTTGCCATGGCTCTGTTTCTGGTGTCGCATCTACATCTTGTTGGAGAAAGAATGTTGGGGTGACATCACGTCTAATGTATCGAGACGGGCGTCGAGGTGTTCTCTAGGTTGTTGGTGAACCGTCGAGATTTGGAACTAAGGACTTTGCCATGGCTCCGTTGTTTTGACCCTGGAGGTGACATTGCATATACTGTAACAAGACGGATGCTGAGGTGGAGCTGGGATTTTGCCATCGCTCCGCTTTGTTTCGATTGTGAGGTCTTTCATTGACGTTGCATCTACATCCTGCTGGACTACGAAGGAACGCCATTGTTGACATTGTGTCTGCTTTAACGAGACGAATGCTGAGACGGTCTCCAGGCTGTCTGAGAACCATTGAGATTTGGCTTCTTCTTCTGATGGAGCCTGGGAGGGCGGAAGGTGTGATTCCTTCTTTGTTTACGCCCCTGGATTGTATACAGGGATTGATGTGATATCACCTGTAGGGCAAAAGTTTCATTCATTTTTTTTCCTTTCCGCAATGCTCTATCATTTCAGCTTTTATATCGCGAAGGTCGCGATTGCCCAATCATTTCGGCTATTTTTCATGGTGCCCTAACATTTCGACTATTTGTTTTATTTTTACTCGCTGCTTTTTATTGCGAGTTGCCCAATCATTTCGGCTATTTGTTTTATTTTTACTTGCTGCTTTTTATTGCGAGTTGCCCAATCATTTCGATTATTTTGCATGCATACATTTTTACTTGCTGATTTCGTTGCAAGCTGCCCCATCATTTCGGCTATTTCGTATGCATGTGTGGCTTGCTGGCTTTTCGCTGCAAGCTTGGAATTAGACACCGATTTTGGCATCAGCACCGCTACAACTGGGATATTGCCAGGAGCGAATTATCATTTTCCTCTGTCGATGTCGAACAAAGGTGGCTTAGCGAACAGGGTTAGAATCCTGTCGACCAAGGCTTTTGACTTCATAAGCCGTAAGGGTCTCATAAAGGTATTTCTCCCTGCGAGTCGTGAGGATCTCGTAGGTGCGTTTTCTCCTTAGGGATCGTGAGGATTCCTAAGTGTATGGTCTCTTATAAGTCATAAGGATCTTACAAGAGTATTTTCTCCTTCTAAGTCGAGAGGACTTACAAGGGTTGTTCACCGTGTAGACATATCCCTAGTCGCAGATGGGACTTTGTTAGGGAAATATTTATTCGTGCCCGTGGATTGTATACAAGGGTCAGCATTGAGCTGCTTGTAGGGCAGTACTGGAGATTGTGGTGGCTGCTTAAGAACAGGTTCAGATCCCTGTAGCTTAAGACTTTTGAATCTTATGAGCCGTGAGGGTCTCATAAGAGGATTCTCCTTACGAGTCGTGAGGATCTCGCAAGTGTAATTTCTCCTTAAGAATCGTGGGGATCCCTAAGTGTGTTTCTCCTTTGTGAGTCGTAAGGATCTGACGTAGGTGGTTTCTTCTTACAGGATCGAGAGGACCTTGCAAGTGTCTTTTAACGAGACTGCGCCCTTTTGGGTTTTCACAGAACTCGCCGGTAGCCCTGCTGTTTTTACTCACGGAGCCCTCTCGGGTTTTCATCCGTACCCTTTTCGCTTGTGGACGTACCATTTTTTTTACCACGTCAGCCTGCGGATGCCGTGGATAGTAGTAGTTTAACGACGTTTCGGTCATAAGTCAACGTACGATTACGCAGCTAGATTTTGCCGCAAATCTTCGCATGTTTTGTGTCGAAGGTGGATTCCTTTAAGAGAGGGTTGAGGGCGATTTCTTCGTCAGAGTCACTTCCAAAGGTGATAACTTGCGATCCCTTGGTGTCGGCTATGTGATAGTTGTCAGCAGCTCTTTCGCGCTTATCTGTCGTGCTTTTCTGTTCCCGACGAGCCTTGCGCTTCACTCATTGAACGTGTCGTTGATGGGCAACATATCCCTGCCACCAGTTTTTAAAGGCTATGCACTCCTCGGTAGGGTGTGCAATCCTCTGATGGTATAGGCAGAAGTTAGGATGTATATCCGCTTTATCAAGACGTATATTGCCAGGGGAATTTCCTTTGAAAGAGGGCAACTTCATTCCTATTGCCAGGCCCTAGCGAATCGTTTCCTTACTTTATGCTTGCTTTTGCTGGCGACAGGGATGCTTTGCTCCAGTTGGGGTGTTTCGACCTTTTCCTCCAGTCGTCGGCGCTTGGCTTTTTCGAATATAGCCAGTTCACACTCTCGATTGGCTTTGCTTTTCTGACGGGCTTCGTTCAGTAGCAAGTCGATCATCTTGTCAGACGGATCCAAGGGTTTTGGCTTCGATCCTGCCCCCAGCTCTTTTATGCTGTCTTCTATCGCTGAGTGCATTTCTTCATTAGATAATGCCGAATGAGAGATCATGTGGCAACTTGCCACATAGTCCTCAGATTCTTTTGGCGAGTCATCCCTGTCGTTACTGTCATTATCTCCGTTCTCAAGGATATTGTTGAGAAATTCTTGGAGTGTGACCGGGGTCCGCGCCTTCTGGTTATATTCTTCTAGAGCGTCAATCTGTTTTTGCAGGTCTGTGCGCTTGTTATCAAGCTTCACGGGCTTTTGGGTCTTCTTCTTCTTCTTCGAAGACTTTGACGGCTGGGTGCGAGTGCTTTGACTATTACCACCAATTTTTGTAGTTGGGCACGGTTTCAGCATTCCCTCGACGATCTCGGGTTCCAGTGGATTTTTCTACCTGATTGCCGGGCACGTTTGGAGATCCTTCAGCATTCTTTTCGTCTTTGCCGAAAGAACAACTTCCCATGGGGCTTCCTTTATGAATGAGCACGATGCCCCCGGCACATCCAATTTTTTACGAGCGTGAGCTTGTGGCGGGTTCACCTTACAGTTTTTGGATAATACGAACTTGCCTTGTTGGTATTGGTCTTCAATCCAGCCTTTGAAGACGAAGCAATTTTCGATTGGATGGTTTACTGCTTGGTGGTAAGGGCAGAAATTAGGATTGTTGACATCACCTAGCTGCAACGGACGTTTTGGATCCGGCAAATTTATGAGCCTGTTGCGCACTACCAGCTCGAACAGTCTCCTCGTTTTATCCTGGGGAAACGAGTAAGGACGTCCCAGTCTTTCCTCGAGCGATGGGCGTGGACGCACGTTGTTCTGGCAAACGACCGGCTTTAAGTTGCTCGGCTATTGTTGAGTAGTGGCAACAAAGTTGCTTTTCCTTTCCCCTTTTCATTCAGAGGATCCGTCTTTGAAGGAGATGGTCTATGACCTATCTGGTCCATTTGGGCCAACTTGTCAATCAAGACCTGGAACGTGGTTGGCTTGAAGAACATCATGAATTGGGAAATAGTTTCTTGAGGGTCAAGAGTACCCACGAACATGCCTACCACAGGTGCTTCTTCGATGTGCTGTTAGCATTTCGACCACAGATTCCGCCGTCATATTGCATATTGAACCCACGTTTCACCTGGCTTCACCCTGGCATTAATCAATAGCGTTATTGGGGTGCGTTCACTAGCACTCACGAAACGCTGGGTGAATAGTAGCTCCATCTCTGCAAAAATTTTAACGGAATCATTGGGAAGTTCAGAATACCACTCGAATGCCGTCTCCGACAAGCTGCCAACAAATTGGCGGAGTAGCAATTTATCATCGCCTCCGGTGTTGCTACATAGAGCCCTGAACTGGGCAACATGCTGGTGGGGATTGCCCGTCCCTTTGTATACATGAAATTTAGGGATCGTATATCCCGGCGGGTACTTTATTTGGTCATACCAGCCTGGATATGGTCACCCAGTTTTAACAACCTGGCCAGCTGCTTCATTCTCCTGGTGAGCTCGTATTTGCAAAGCAATGTAGTCATCCAGAGCGGCCTTGGAAATGGTTTCCTCTTTAGCTGCTGAAAGAGCCGGAGGAGGGTTCGATGTCTCCCCTCTGTCGTCTTCAATGATGATAGGAGGGTCTTCAGCCGGAGGTTCTGGTTGTAACATCATCCCGACCATGTCTTGGAAGAGAAGCGCCATTCGTTTTATATTAGCCGTTTGTTCTGCTGCTTCTCTGTCCTTCTTTTCGAGGACTCTGCGGAGGAAGTCAGCATCGATTTCTTGTTCATGACGCTGCTCTGATGACGCCTCCAAGCTTTCTTTTGGCCCGGTAAGTGCGGTCATTGTTCAGACTATAATATTGCATTTATCATTCCCCTATTCTTATCCTTTTTATAAATAAACAGGTACTCTTGACGCACGTTTGTTGCATATTACAGGATACAGGTTTCTGGAGCAAGTACAGTGAAAAAGACACAAAACAACAGAAAAAGGGACTTTTGACCAACTATTAGACGGATCCTAGTCTAGCCTAGATGAAGAACAATGCAAGGTCGAAAATGTTAATGCAAACGGTCAAAAGATACTTACAAGTGTTCACTGAAACATCTGGAGGAAAACCAGAAGCCCAAAAGAGAAAATAAGTGAAGAAACAGAAGCCCACAGAGCCACTGAACCAAGCCCAAACTTTTGGCAGCCCAAGACAACCAAAGGGCCGCGGATCCGCGGCCCAAGCCAACATTTGCCGCGGATCCGCGGCCATTCAATACCCGTGTCGGTGGAATTCTTCTGTACTGTTGCGTCGGTGCAGAAGTTGGGATTTTATGTGGGCAAATCTGTAATTGCGTAAGTGCGAGAGTCTGTAACCCTAGGTTTCCTATTTTCCTATAAATTGTGATTTTAGATCTGTAAAATGTATGCCTCTTTTCAATAAATAAAATTCAGAAATTCTGGAAGTGACATTCAGATCTGTTCTTTATCGCTTGGAGGGAGCCATCACTATTAGTAAGTATTTTATTCTTTTAATTATAATGTCTTCTCATCCCCTAATGAGCGAGTAGTCTCCTCGCTTGTTAGGGTTAGCCTTAGGGAAAGGGTTGAGAGATGAGATCTCTCACCCCTTTCAATACCATATTAAATTAACCCATTAAGAACTCCATGCATGCGCGCACAACTGCTCCCTGCGGCACCCTACCCCTCGAGGTAACGGTGAACCGCAGTATAAAGGGCCGGTTGCGCGCGTTTTCCATGGGGGTTAGGGTAATTAACGATAAAGGAAGGATACGAATCTAGAGGAAGAAAACATCTTCCCAAAAGAGTCGTATCCACTTTATCGATAATTACTATAACACCTAATGGATCTATAATACGGCATTGAAAGCGGTGAAGGAAACATCAATCTCCAAAACTTCCTCTAAGCCTAACCCTAGCAAGAATTTAAATTAGATTAATTAAGTTTTAGATCTAGATTTTTATAAAACCAAAACGACAAATAGAATCAACTCGTTAAAACACATAAAAGGAATTTACCCGTCTCTGTGGATCGACCCGCACTCACCGGCTAGCTGCGAAGCGACGCCGTTTCTGATTGCGGTAATTACAGTTTTTGATCGTAAAATCTCATACCAATCAAATGGCGCCGTTGCCGGGGACGGCGTAATATTTCTTTTTGTGAATTTTCGGGTTGATATAAATTTTAAAAATCATAAAAATCTGAAAATATAAAAATAAAAAAAAAATAATCAAATTTGATCTGTTTGAAGGGTGTATCTTTTGGATCTTGCAGGAACAACGAAGAATCAAGGATCTGGAATTTTACAGAGGGCAAATCAAAATTTGGTACATAAGAACAGAGAGCAATTCAAAGTCCAGAACCACAGAAATTTTTTGAAGGCGCGATCCCACCAATAGACCGCGTTTCCGCCGCATAGGGGGAACATACGCCGCGGATCCGCGCTTGACTTGACACGTCAGCGCACAAAATTTTGCTGGTTTGACTTCTCCTTCTCCCCTCTGTCAACCTCCATATATCTCTCTGTAAAAAGTTTTCTGCAGGAATTCTTTGCGTAAAGAGTCTTTCTCCCCCTTCTAAATAACAGATCTCTGCAGGTTTCTTTGCGCCGCGCTAAAAAATTCTGATTGCAAGTGAAATTTTATTTGTTTTGCATAATTTAACCGGATTCTAAGGGGCTATTTGACCAAACTCAGATTGGGTAGGGATTTCATCACCCTTCCCAGGACCCCAGAAAACACCTAAGCATTTTGCATCAACCACCTTTAATTAAAAAAGATTAGACTCAGACCTAAGGACAGCGAGCTCAATAGGAAAAGGACTAAGGTAGGCATCAACCGTTTATCCTAACCGACATTGCGGTGTTTAGGCTAGTGGTTTTTAATTAGGCCCACTGTAGTGGTGGTTCCTTCCCACTTACCTGGCCGTATTTGTCCGTGAAGAGGCGGTTTGAGGTCTATTTCTAGCCCTAGTTAGGAGCTGTCTAGTAGACCTAGGCAACCCTAGATCTAGGCCTGATTGTGCATGTGTGGTTGATTCAGTTGTGTCACGAGTCCGTTTTCAAAAAAATATCCTTGCAAAACTCACACATAAAAAAAAATAATAAAGAAAAATCTTTTCAAACTTGCAACTTGTCGCGAAGAAACTTGAAACTCACTTCCACCACTTCTTCTCACTGACGTTATCTTACCCCCACATTCTGTTTTTTTTTTTCTGACTGCACTACCCTTTAGTGTATGTCATTTTGGACTAGGGATACTAACGCCCGATTAGTCTGTGTTTCGTTGGTACCGACCAACGAACCCTTCGTCGACCTTCCGTCCACTTCCTTACCTCCACATTCAAATTCTTCTTTCGAAGGTATGTCGGGACACGACCCCAACTATACCTTACCGACGGGAATGATTCCACCTCCGCCAGGTGCGAATAACCCGAATCTTCCGCCTGTTGTAGCGCCCGCACGAGTCGCGCTCCAGGATCTCTTCTATCCCGTCCGCACTTCTTTACCCACATGTCTTTCACCCCTACCGGCAAACGGGGATAATTTTGAAATAAAACCACACTTCATCAATATGCTGCCTAAGTTTCATGGTTTGGAATCCGAAGATGCATATATTTTCATCAATAAATTCCAAAACGTTTGCAGCATGATGAAGACAACCCAATTAAGTGATGACGCAATAAGGCTAAGGGTCATGCCTTTTACCTTATGTGACCTAGCCGAGAAGTGGCTATACAGCACCGCATCACATTCCATTAGAAATTGGGACGAGTTTGTGAGAGCTTTTCTGAAAAAATTCTACCCTCATCATAAAACTGCTAGAATCAGAAACGAGATTATACAATTTTCACAGCTTCCGTCCGAACTATTCTGGAAGTGTTTCGAGAGATTTAAAGACCTACTTGTTCAATGCCCTCATCATGGGATAGAAAATTGGCAACTTTGCCAAACACTATACGAGGGATTGAATGCTGCAACGAAGCAGTTGCTAGAAACAATATGTCAAGGTCATTTTCTCTCCAAGTCTAGCGACGAAGCTTGGCAGTTTCTTGAGGACCTAAGTGAGCAAACAATTCAATGGGAGAGTACCAAGACCACATCATCTTCTTCTAGTGGTCAATCTAGGGCAGGCATACATCAAATAGACATGTCGATAGCTATGAAGGCCGAGATGGCCTCACTTATGAAAAAGCTAGAAGCCATTGAGACCAAAATCTCATCGTCTTCTCCTGCCCCTACTCTACCCACACGAACTGTTTGTGCTTGTTGTTCGAACCCATCGCATTTAACCGAAGAGTGTCCTTATAATGCACCTATTCAAGGACAGGATCAAGTCAATGCTGCATTCCAGCAACGACAAAGAAATGATCCTTACTCTTCGACATACAATCAGGGGTGGAGGAGTCACCCGAATTTCGCTTGGAATCAAAATCAACAAGTCCAAGGGAACAATAATTTTCAAAGACCTCCTCCACAACAACAACAAGCACCCTTACAAACTCAAAACCAGCAACCTTTCCAACAACAACCTTATACAAATCAAACAAACAATTTGGTTCAACCTAATGATGATAAGGTTAGCTCACCCGAGAAAAGTCTTGAAGCATTTCTCAAGCAAACTACAGAATCCGCAGCAAGATTTGAAAGTTATGTGCAATCTTTAATGAATAACAATGCCTCACACGATCAAAGTATCAAATCTATTGAGGCACAAATTGCACAATTAACTCCTGCGTTGAGCGAGAGAGAAAAGGGAAAGCTTCCTGTTCCCCTCCGAACGGCGGCCGGGACGTCGGGACGTCCGAATGCCTGGGGTTCGGGGCAGATGCTAATTGGTGCTATCCGTCTACCCCTCCGAAGATGCCAAGTTGATTTATGGCACCATGTATCGAAGGTTTAGACGGATGCGTCCGATGTAGCAGACTTCGTCAGATTCCCCCTCATTTGAGGGGTTTTTGATTGTGGGGACGCTCTTCCCTGCAGGCGCAAGCCCCTGCAGTTAATTACGCTACCGCGTTGCGGTAACAACTTTCTCCTTCTCCAGATGGTCACTTCGTGTCGTGGGTGTTTGTTTTGTTGCCCGTGGATTGTTTACGGAGACTGAGTTATGTCGTCGCCCGTAGGGCGTGGACTAGTCCAAATCCGCATTATCTTAGATTTGGGTTTGGGGGTTGGGTTTGAGGATACGTTAGCCATATTTGAGGCTAAGATCAACTCAAACGTTTGTTAAGGATACGTTAGTCCAGTTTGAGACTAAGATCAACTTAACGAGATCGTTTAGATCCGACAAAAAGAGCAATTGGCTCTAATGTTCCAGTTTAGGGACATAGGGGTCCATCGTATGTATGGCCATCGGGACTCATCACCTCTCTGACGACGTTGAAAGATTACAACGACGGATGTCAGAGGAGTTCAGAGATGTACCCTCGAGCCGGAGTTAATTTAGGGGATTCGTAGTCCAATCTGTTTGAAGGTTTAAGGACGCGTTAGCCATTTTTGGAGGCTAAGATCAACTTAAACGGGACCGTTTAGATCCGATAAAAGAGCATATGGAGGGCCCTATTGTTCTAGTTTAGGGACGTTACGGTCCATGGGTAGTTTAAGGACGTTGCGGTCCGTGGGTAGTTTAAGGACATTGCGGTCCGTGAGTAGTTTAAGGACATTGCGGTCCATGGGTAGTTTAAGGACATTGCGGTCCATGGGTAGTTTAAGGACATTGCGGTCCATGGGTAGTTTAAGGACATTGCGGTCCGTGGGTAGTTTAAGGACATTGCGGTCCATGGGTAGTTTAAGGACATTGCGGTCCATGGGTAGTTTAAGGACATTGCGGTCCGTGGGTAGTTTAAGGACATTGCGGTCCGGTATTTGCTCTGGATGCTTCACACGGGTTCACTGCCGTGCTTGGCGAGGACCAGGCTCCGCTCTGGATGCTTCACACGGGTTCACTGCCGTGCTCTGCGAGGACCAGGATCCGCTCTGGACGTTTCCCACGGGGTCAAAGAGTGACATTATCCGTGTTCCACGTAACCAGGAATTTTGCATTAGGCATGGGTTTAAGGACCCCACAGTCCATATCATGAGTGGCCGTCGGGACCCGTCACCTCTTTGAAGACATTGAGGGATTACAATGCCAAGTTTCAAAGGAGTGAAGAGATGTACCCTAGAACCGGAATGGATTTAATAGTCCCTGACCCAATTTGGGGTCGAGACTGATTAATTATGTTATGAGCCCATTAGCCCAGTTAATCACAAATTGAGGACTTATGGCCAGCTTGGGCTAAGTCCAGTCGGGTCTGAAACATTGACTTTTTGCTGATCCATTGAAGGAGAGGCTTTGCCTCCATCCATTTAGCCAATTGGGCCAAAGCCTAGTGTTAAACACTATAGAGCAATCAGTGTTGAACACTGGGAATGCGGTTAACAAGTTAGTGTTTAACACTAAGAAATAATTGGTGTTAAACACCAGCAATAAGGCTTCTCAAATTAGTGTTAAACACTAAAACAGATCAGTGTTGAACACTGCAAATGAAGATCTCAGATTAGTATTTAAACACTAAGGTAATCAGTGTTGAACACTGCAGATAAAGCTTTTTAATTAGTGTTGAACACTAAGGCTCAACAATATTTTAACACTGAGTGCGAGAGTTTCAATTTAGTGTTAAACACTAAGACAAGAGGGGTCACGTGGCAGCACGTGAGAGCGCCCTTCCTCCATTTGTTCTGCTGAAATTACTGCATCTTTTGATAGCATCACGTGTCAGCACGTGATGGGCATTCAAATGCCTATGCGTTAAGGCTTCTGCTGAAAGTCACGTGGGTCACGTGGGGTGCTGCCTCAAGGGGGTTTTCTGTAGGGCTTTTGAGGGGGGGGTCACGTGGTGACACGTGACCCTGCCTTAATGTGGTTTTTTCAGAGGATTTGTTACTCCTTTTTTCAGGAATTAAATTCCGGAGACTTTTTAATTTCAGAGGAATTAAATCCTTCTTTCTTTTGAAGACTTGTATTCTGGAATAGAGTTTAACTCTGAATTTTCTGTGGGAGTTAAATTCCCCGTTTATGTGAAGGGCTGAATAGGGTTGAACCCTAATAAAATTTTTGAGGAAATGATGATCGTTGTTTCAACAGAACTAAGTTCTTTAATTAGGGTTAAACCCTGTTTCTCTTTTTTTTGTTTTGAAGGAATTAAATTCCCATGATACAGGGTCTAGCCCCACTTTTATTTTGGAGGAATTAAATTCCTATAGTTCTGTGAGAATTAAATTCTCAAGTTTGCACTCCTTCTCTATGTTTTGGATCTGCATGGCAGGATCTCAACCCATTGAGAATTAAATTCTCAACCTTAAGGGGAGATGTGCACTTTGCAGATCCTCTATCAAAGAGAGAAGAAATAAGTTCTTCTGCTTTTATATTATCAGAGTTAAACTCTGTTGAGAATTAAATTCTGCTTCTTTCAAAATGCCTTCCCTTTCTTACCTAGGGCTTTTTGCAGAAGATCTGAGTCTTTTCCAAGTATCAAAGCTCTTCTCCTTTTCTCTTTTCTTCTCTGCGCATGTATCTCTCCCTTTTTTGTGTCCCTTGGCTCCTATTTATAGGAGAAGCAGCCGAATCAATCAGTCTTTTGTGAATCTTCATTGAGAGATTTGATTTGCGTCCATCATTCATTTTGGGCCTTTGGATTATTAGGTGAATTTTATTCACCATTGGATCTTAAATCCAGAGATTCTCCTTTGTTATTTTGGTTAGATTTAAGGGGAAAATCTTTCCAAACCCGAGATTTTCCATAGATAGATGATATTTAATCATCTCTGAATCTTTAATTTGATTGGTCCCAAATAATTACTTTCCTTTGAAAAGATTCGAATTTCCTTCAGAATTTAATTCTGTCGTCAAAAATGGGCTTTGAAAGCCGGTCACGTGGGACCACGTGACCCATGGTCACGTGTGAGCACGTGACCCCCTTTGGAATGAGCCTTCTGCGCTGCGTCTTCTGATTGCTGCTTAAACATCACGTGCTACCACGTGACCCCTGGTCACGTGTAAGCACGTGACCCTTGTTTGAACTCTCTTTCTTTGGTTCAACGGGAGAACGGGTCTGCTGTCTTGAACGTCACGTGTCAACACGTGACTCTGGTCACGTGAGAGCACGTGACCTTTTCTGAAGCTTTTTTCCTTGACTTGATCAGGGAACCAATGTGCGCCTTTGCTGCTTGAATTTAAATGTCACGTGTCGACACGTGACCTTGATCACGTGGGAGCACGTGACCCTTCCTGAAGCCCCCTTTTCTTCGACTTAGTCAGGAGACTGAACTTGCTTGAATGATGCGTTCAGGTGTCACGTGCGAACACGCGACGGCTAGTCACGTGTAAGCACGTGACCCTCTTCTGAAGCTTTTCACAGAAGCTTCCTGATTTTAAATCAGGAAACAAATGCCCCCACAGCGTTGTTCTCACGTGTCTGCACGTGAGTGCAACGCTGTCACCTCTTGTGACCGTTGGATTCCTCTAGGGATCTGGGGAGACGAAGCGTTTTCATTGTCTTCTATAAATACCACTGTCTCTTCATAGGAGCCTTCACTTTGTTCATCTTCTTCTTCTGAGAACTTTTTCGTTGAGAATTTAATTCTCGCTTTCAGAGCTTAGTTCTCTGTCTCAGACATTTCCCGGAGTTTAACTCTGTTGACGGATCCCTTTTCCTCAGGTAATAATGTTGAACGGCCAAAGAGCCTTCGTCTTTAAAAGAACTCTTTGGATTTCAAATCTATATTAAGGGTTTCGCAAAGAACCCATTTTTCTTCACGTTTCTCCATAAGAACAGGGAGCCTTCGAACTGTAGATCTCTTAGGTTTTAGGTGACCCTTGGGGAGATGATGACAACGTTTCAACTCCATGGACTTTAATTCCATCAAAAATGTTTCTGGGAATTTAATTCCCTTTCCTTAATAAGGAATTAAATTCCAATGAAGAACTCGATTTCTTCACACAGAGCATCTCTGGGGTCTCTCGGCTCGAGGCGATTCTTCTGCCATTAATGCAATGGGGATTTTGTAATAATTCTCGTGACTTTTATTTCAGGTATTATGGATGCCCATCTGTATCGTCTTGACGAGATCATCTCGTACGGGAATATTCGTGCGCTGGGCCGCAGTCAGAACCAGGAGTTCACTAATGCTCAATGTGCCGAGATCATGGGCCGCTTCGACGAGTACAATCATCGGCTACTTCCCCGTCGCTCTTCTCTTCTGAGGCTGATCGTGCTGGCGATCCGGGAGGCACTTCCTCTCTTTTGTGCCGGCATACCGCTCGGGGACTTGGACATTGCTGAGGATAAGGTGCATTCGGTGTACCTTATGGGCTTGATTTCCAAGAGAAGGCGGGATGATCTCATTGATCTCCTTCATCAAATTTTTCAGCAATCAGCTATACTGGGCGCCTACCGGAGGGAAGAGGACATCCGCGGAGACCCCGATGCCTGTGACCGTGAGAGAAAGCATACTCGGGAGGTCCGAAATGCTTGGAAGATCTTGAATAAAGTCAATTCCGAGTTTCTCAACCCGTGCCCCGTGTCTGAAGCCTTACCATTGTAAAAGTTTTTCTTTTATTTTGTATCGCCTTCTTGCAGTCTGGATGATAAGCTTTGTTATGTCTCTGTGTGTTCGCATACTCTTCCTCTGAAATCTTATTATTCTGTCACTATTGTCGTTTGTACTTTAATATGCAGGGTATCACTCCATATTCTTTCCTTTAAACGCACATTAGGTTTGGGTCTCACGTGTTCTACACGTGAGATCTTCTGATGGGACTGTTCACAAAACTTTCCATGCCGCATTTTTAGCGCGCATTATCAGATGCATAAAAGGAGCCTTGGAAATAGTTATTTCTCCTTGATTTTCGATGCCTTTCCCTTTTTGGGCCTTGGAAACATCTTTCGCATGCAAGATTTTCCGCGCATAGCACTTAATGCACTTCTTTATATTCTTGAGGTCATAGCCCATTTTCTCTTCACAGAGAAACTCATTCCCATATCGACGTGATTTAATTTGAGGAGTATCTGAACGCTATGGCCTGTAACCGCCCACACGCTCGTCGACAGCCATGGGAAGTGCCTGTCGAGGAGATGATCCCTCGCTTTGCCGCTCGGTTGGTGGATCCCCTCCTTACCGACAACGAATGCGACTCAGCCATACATGAACTCTCGATCCGTAGGGGGTCTCCTCTCCCGATGGGTTCTCTCTGGCTCCGGATGATCCTCACGGCCGTGCTTGCCGACATCCCCCCTCACCCAGCAGAGATGACCCTGGCGATGCTTGACGCGGCGGAAGAGAAGCTCGAGGGTTTTCATGAAGCGTGCCTGATCACTCAGGCTTTGAAGGATTGCTCAATCCATCTGCTGGGCCAGATCAAGGCCCGGCGAGCTATTATGTCCGCTTTCGCGGACGAACACGGCGCCAATCGATGGGGAGCGACTCCTCGTGAGAACCGTCGCTTCGATGTGCTGGAGGAAGCGGAGAGAGAGATGGAGAATTTTGTCCTTTGCTTCACTAACCCTTGTGCCATTGATCCTGTGTTTGGCGATCTTTTCCGTTAGAGTAGGACATTCCCCCCTTTTTTTATAACTTGGTCTCCCCTTTTTGCATGCTTTATTTTGAACTTCTATGTAGGCTTGGTACTCGTGTGTATGTTTCCGCTTGCATGAATAAACTTTGTGTTCCTTTTTGTGAAAACTTTCTTCAATTACCAATACTGTTGTCATATTGTGTGCGAATCAACGCCTTGAATTTTATCTCTCAGGTGATATGAACTTGTTTCAGACCGATTAGTGCTGGCAACGGAAAGCTCATTCATATGATGAGCCAATCTCACAGCCAGGGCCAATATGAGTTGTGGCGGGTGCTTCAGGAGTCTATCAAAGAAGTGGTGGCTCTTGATAAAGCCGCCACGTTTACTCGCGAGAGAGTTGAGGCTCACAAGGCCACTGAAAAGGAGCTTGAAGCCCGGCTCGCTTCATATCAGGCCCAGCAAGCTCAGGCGGAGTCGCGTCTTATGGAGATCTTGCGTCACGAAGCCATAGCTCAACAACAGAATGACGAGCTGGTGAAATTATTGCACCACCCGCCGGCTTAAAGACTTGTATCTTTTCTCCTTCTTGTACATACTCGTGGATGAGAGTATTTTTTTGTTTTGAAATGTACTTTGTATCCATTTTGGTTTATGAATAAAAGATACAATTTTCCTCTTGATGATGTGTCCCTTTTTCATTGAATGCATTCTGCGGATAATCTATCTTAGTCTTCTTGCAGGACGGCCGTGGCCTAGGATTCAGGGTTAGGATCTGTTTCCTACGGCTTTTGCTTTTTACGAGCCACAAGGGTCTCATAAAGAGTTTTTCTCCCTACAGGTCGAGAGGATCCCATAGGTGTGAGTTCTTCTTAAGAATCGTGAGGATTCTTAAAAGGGTTTTCCCTTGAGAGTCGTAAGGATCCCACAAGAGAGTTTTTCTTCCTTACAGGTCGTGAGGGCCTGCAAGTGTTGGATGTGATCATCCTTATCCGCGTTTCACGGAGTCAGGGATCTTTCGAGGTATCGTAGTTTAAAGACGTCGCGGTCAAGGTTAAGGACCTCATAGTCCGTGGATTTAAGGACTCCACAGTCCGATGTTAGTTTTAAGACATCACGGTCAAGGTTAAGGACCTCATAGTCCGTGGATTTAGGGACTCCACAGTCCGGTGTTTGGTTGCAGGGACCCGCCACCTCTTTGAAGACGTTGAGGAATTACAACGCCAGGTATCAAAGGAGTGAAGAGATGTACCCTTAAACCAAGGCGAAATCCGTAGGGAATCGGGGGGATTGATCGTTAGTTTTAAGACATCACGGTCGAGGTTAAGGACGTCATAGTCCGTGGATTTTAAGGACTCCACAGTCCGGTGTTTGCTCTGGATGCTTCACACGGGTTCACTGCCGTGCTTGGCGAGGACCAGGCTCCGCTCTGGACGTTTTCCACGGGGTCAAAGAATGACGTTATCCGCGTTCCACGTAACCAGGAAGTTTGCACTAGATGCTTCACACGGGTTCACTGCCGCGTTAGGCGAGGACTAGGCTCCGCTCTGGATGCTTCGCACGGGTTCACTGCCATGCTCTGCGAGGACCAGGATCCGCTCTGGACGTTTTCCACGGGGTCAAAGAGTGACGTTATCCGCGTTCCACGTAACCAGGAAGTTTGCACTAGATGCTTCACACGGGTTCACTGCCGCGTTAGGCGAGGACTAGGCTCCGCTCTGGATGCTTCGCATGGGTTCACTGCCATGCTCTGCGAGGACCAGGATCCGCTCTGGACGTTTTCCACGGGGTCAAAGAGTGACGTTATCCGCGTTCCACGTAACCAGGAAGTTTGCACTAGATGCTTCACACGGGTTCACTGCCGCGTTAGGCGAGGACTAGGCTCCGCTCTGGATGCTTCGCACGGGTTCACTGCCATGCTCTGCGAGGACCAGGATCCGCTCTGGACGTTTTCCACGGGGTCAAAGAGTGACGTTATCCGCGTTCCACGTAACCAGGAAGTTTGCACTAGATGCTTCACACGGGTTCACTGCCGCGTTAGGCGAGGACTAGGCTCCGCTCTGGATGCTTCGCATGGGTTCACTGCCATGCTCTGCGAGGACCAGGATCCGCTCTGGACGTTTTCCACGGGGTCAAAGAGTGACGTTATCCGCGTTCCACGTAACCAGGAAGTTTGCACTAGATGCTTCACACGGGTTCACTGCCGCGTTAGGCGGGGACTAGGCTCCGCTCTGGATGCTTCGCATGGGTTCACTGCCATGCTCTGCGAGGACCAGGATCCGCTCTGGACGTTTTCCACGGGGTCAAAGAGTGACGTTATCCGCGTTCCACGTAACCAGGAATTTTATCGATTGTATCCGCATTTCACGGAATGGAGGTTTGACTGTTGGCGATATGTATACCACCGAGCCATGGAATTGGGAGCTGCCGCTGCTCTGCTTTGTTTGAAGTCATGTCCGTTGTTACGAGACGAGTGTTTGGATGATCTCTAGGTCGCTTGTGGCCCGTCGAGACCTGGCTTCTTCTTTTTTGGTGAAACCTGGGGGAAGGAGTACGACTCTTTCTTTGTTTGCGCCCCTGGATTGTGTACAGGGATTGTTGTAGTATCACCTGTAGGGCAAAAAGGTTTCATTTTTCCATCATTTCTTTTATTCTTTCCGCGATGCTCTATCATTTCAGCTTTTTATATCGCGAAGGTCGCGATTGCCCAATCATTTCGGCTATTTTTCGCGGTGCCCAATCATCTCGGCTATTTGTTTTATTTTTACTCGCTGCTTTTTATTGCGAGTTGCCCCATCATTTCGGCTATTTTTCATGCATACATTTTTACTTGCTGCTTTTTATTGCAAGTTGCCCCATCATTTCGGCTATTTCGTAGGCATGTGTGGCTTGCTAGCTTTTTCGCCGCAAGCTCGGATTTTGGACACCGATTTCGGCATCAGCATCGCTGCAACTGGGATGTTGCCAGGAGCAAATCATCATTTGCCTCTATCGATGTTGAACAAAGGTGGCTTAGCAAACAGGGTTAAGGTCCTGTCGACTAAGGCTTTTGACTTCATGAGCCGTAAGGGTCTCACAAAGGTATTTCTCCCTACAAGTCGTGAGGATCTTGCAGGTGTATTTTCTCCTTAGGGATCGTGAGGATTCCTAAGTGTATGTTCCTCTGTAAGTCGTAAGGATCCTACAAGAGGGTTTTCTCCTTATGGGTCGAGGGGACCTACAAGGGTTGGACTTTGCTGGGGAAATGTTTATTCGCGCCCGTGGATTGTATACAAGGGTCAGTATTGAGCCTCTTGTAGGGCAATATCGGAGGTTGTGGGGGATTTGCTTAAGAACAGGTTCAGGTTTCTGTAACTTAAGACTTTCAAATCTCATGAGCCGTGAGGGTCCCATAAGAGAATTCTCCTTACGAGTCGTGAGGATCTCGTAAGTGTATTTTCTCCTCAGGAATCGTGAGGATCCCTAAGTGTGCTGCTCCTTTGTGAGTCGTAAGGATCTCACGCAGGTGGTTTCTCCTTACAGGGTCGAGAGGACTCTGTAAGTGTCCTTTAACGAGGTTGCGCCCTTTCGGGTTTTCACAAACACTCGCCGGTAGTCCTGCTGTTTTTACTCACGGAGCCCTTTCGGGTTTTCATCCGTGCCCGTTTTGCTTATAGACATACCGTTTTTTTTTATTCTTTTTCACTTTTTTTTTACAAGGTCGCGCCCTCTCAGGTTTTCACGAACACTTGCCGGCAGCCCTGCTGTTTTTACTCACGGAGCCCTTTCGGGTTTTCATCCGTGCCCACTTTGCTTATGGACATACCGTTTTTTTTTGTTTTTTTTTTTTTTTTATTTTTTCATCTCGTCAACCTAAGGACGTTGCGGCAGTAGTTTAGGGACGTTTCGGTCCGTCGATAGTTTAAGGACGTTTCGGTCCGTTGTTAGTTTAAGGACGTTCCGGTCCGTTGTTAGTTTAAGGACGTTTCGGTCCGTTGATAGTTTAAGGACGTTTCGGTCCGTTGTTAGTTTAAGGACGTTTCGGTCCGTTGATAGTTTAAGGACGTTTCGGTCCGACGATAGTTTAAGGACGTTTCGGTCCGTCGATATAGGAAGGCCGGCTGCTGCTTGTAAAGTCTGAGCTTAGGAAGATAGCGAGCGGACATAGTCGTCGTCATCCATCATTGACCTAGGCTGCAGCTTATTAAGCATGGTATTTCTTCAAGAAGCGGCCGTTTACTGGCCTGAAAGGCCTTTCACCGTGCATGTCCATGAGTAGGTAGGCTCCACCCTGGTAGACCTTGTCTATGATGTACGGGCCTTCATAGTTTGGCTCAAATTTTCCCCGCTTGGCACGATTGGGGATCATAGGTCTTTTGACCACTAGTACGAGTTCGCCTTGGCGGAATGTCCTCGGCCTGGTCAATCGTTCGTACGAGCGCGTCATCTTTGCTTTGTAGGCTTCTAGATGTTGTTGCGCTATGAGCCGGGTTTCGTCGAGGGCATCAAGCTCCTCAAGCCGAAGGTGAGCATTTTCTTCGTTCGTCAGCTCGTGGTGGACTGCTACTCGTAGAGAGGGTAACTCTATCTCGAGGGGGAGCACTGCTTCCGTCCCAAACACCAACGCGTACGGCGTTGTGTTTGTGGCCGTCTTGAACGTAGTTCGATAAGCCCAAAGGGCTTCTTGCAGCTTTTCGTGCCAGTCTCTCTTATTCCTGGAAACGGTCTTTTTTATGATCTTCGTCAAGGTCTTATTGAAAGCCTCGGCCAGACCGTTAGCTCGTGGGTTGTAAACTGAAGAATATCTCCAGTCTATATTGTGCTGCTGTGCGAAGCGGCTAATCTTATGGCTTCGGTAGGCCGGCCCATTATCGGAGATAATCCGTCGTGGAGTTCCGAACCGATAGATGACTTGCGTCTTGAAGAAATGGAGGATATTCCCCGTCTTCACTTCCTTCAGTGGTACTGCTTCTGCCCATTTGGAGAAGTAATCAGTTGTCGCCAGGATAAAGCGGTGTCCCCGGGATGATGCTGGCTCAATGGGGCCGACTATGTCAGTCCCCCACATCTCGAATGGCCAGCTGGCCACCGTTGGGTGTAGTGGATTCGGATGTTGGTGGATGAAGTCTCCATGGATCTGGCATGAGTGGCATTGCTTTGCATACTCGAGGCAGTCCTGGATCATCGTGGGCCAGTAGTAACCCATCCGTTTAATTTTTAACTTCATCTTTGGGCCTGCTTGGTGAGAACCGCAAAGTCCGTCATGAACTTCTCGAACGACTCGTTCCGCTTCGTCAGGTCCCAAGCATCTCAGCCATAGAAAATCAAACGATCTCTTGTACAGGGTATCGTTGACGAAAGCGAAGGATAGAGCTCGTTTCATAAGCTGATGCCTTGAGGACGCCTCTTCGGGCATTCGGTGGGACTTAAAGTAGTCTATGAAGACTTCCCTCCAGTCCTCAGCCTTCTCACGGTCTTTTATTTGTAGGGTCGCTTGCTGAATCGCTCCCTTTTCTTTATATAATTCCGGAGGTATTTCTGCCGGGGCGAGCACTCGACGGCTTTGTACCACGATTCTGACGTCATCGAGGTTCTCGTCAGTCAGTTCTTTGGCGAGTTTGGCCAACGCGTCTGCTTTGCTGTTTTCCGCGCGCGGTATGTTCTCTAGAATATAGGAGGGGATCTGGGCCAACAGTTGCCGCACCTTTACGCCGTATTTCACCAATTCTGGTTTGCATGTTTGGTAGTCACCATTTATTTGGCTAACGACCAGCTGAGAATCCCCGTATATGTGGAGGTCTTCAATTCCCATGTTGATGGCGATTTCGAGGCCTGCTATCAGAGCTTCGTATTCGGCTTCATTGTTTGTCCTTGACTCTGTTAAGGAGAAGGCGAAGCGCATTATCCCTCCTTGTGGAGTTACAAAGATAAGGCCTATCCCCGATTTGATGATCGGGTTACCCTGTTTCTGTTTCTTTGTGGAGGACGCTCCATCGAAATAGAGTTCCCATCGTGTGCTTCCACCGCCAATTGCATCAAATGCATGCTCGTCCGGCAAATCACAGTTTAGAGGAGAGTCGGCCGGTATCGGGTGCTCAGCGAGGAAGTCGGCAATGGCCTGGCCCTTTACTGCCTTGAGGGGTTGATATGTTATCGAAAACTCCATCAAGAGTAGGGCCCATTTAGCGAGTCGTCCCGTCAATATAGCCTTTGACATCAGGTATTTAAGGGGATCCACCTTTGAAATGAGACGGACTTCATGTGCCAACGCATAATGCCTGAGCTTCGTTACTGCAAAGATTAATGCCAAGCAATGCTTTTCAATGGGCGAGTAATTGCTTTCTGCCCCCAGTAGCACTCGACTTAAGTAGTAAAGTGCTCTTTCTTTCCCCTGGTCATTCTCTTGTGCCCATAATGCGCCCAAGGAACCTTCGAGGGCGGTTGTATAAAGAATGAGGGGTTTTCCCTTGACCGGCACAGCTAATACCGGCGGGTTCTGCAGGTACTGCTTGATCTCGTCTAGTGCGCCTTGGCATTTTTGATCCCAGACGAATGGGGTTCCCTTCTTCATCAGGTGACTGTAGGGGCAGCATTTGCCTGAAAGATTTGCGATAAATCGCCGGATGTATGCGAGCTTCCCTTGGAGAGACCGCAACTGTTTGAGGGTTCTTGGAGGGGGCATTTCCATAATCGCTTTAATCTTTGACGGATCTATTTCAATACCTCGGTGTCGAACGATGAATCCCAGGAATTTACCCGAGGAGACTCCAAACGCGCATTTGAGGGGATTCATTTTCAAATTGTATTGCCGAAGGCGTTGAAATACGGTTTTGAGATGCTTTAAATGCTCTTCGTATGACATGCTCTTCACTACGAGGTCATCGATATAGCATTCGACGATGTCGTGTATGAGATCGTCGAAGATTTTTGTCATGGCCCTTTGGTAGGTGGCGCCAGCGTTCTTTAGGCCAAAGGGCATAACCCTGTAGCAGAATACACCCAAAGGGGTCCGGAAAGCGGTGTGCTTCTGGTCTTCGGGATGCATTTTTATCTGATTGTATCCTGAAGAACCATCCATAAAGGAGAAGATCTCGTGAGTAGACGTGTTATCTATCATTAGCTCGGTTACCGGCACCGGGAAATCGTCCTTTGGGCATGCTTTATTGAGATCCCTGAAATCCACGCATATGCGCACCGTTCCATTCTTCTTCATTACCGGGACGATATTGGCGATCCAATCGGGGTATTGGACTTCTTGGATAAATCCGGAATCGATCAACTTCTTGACTTCGGCGTTGATGCTCATCTCCAGCTCAAGTCGCATCCTCCTTGGCGCCTGCTTGACTGGCTTGATATCCGGGGATATTGCTAATCTATGCACTGCAATCTCCGGATCCAATCCTGGCATCTCGGAGTAGTTCCACGCGAAGCAGTCTTTATGCCGTAGGAGCACGTTCTTTAACGCGGCCACCTTTTCCTCGGATAACAGCTCGCTGACAAATGTCGGCCGCGGGTCGTCTGCCGATCCCAGCTCAATCTTCTTGAGGTTATCTGCGGTAGTATGTATACCGTCTTCCAGTTCTTTCGGAGCGGGCGGAAATTCCGAGATCAACTCGTCATCGCTGTTCTCGAAGCACCGGGGAAGGTCATCTTCGTTCTCGGGCTCTTCTTTTAATATCGTAATCATATAACAGGTGCGAACTCGCTCCCAAGACTGAGGCGGATCCGGTTCTGCTCTTGTGGCTTTAGGCTCGTGCCTTTGCGGCGGCGTTACTTTCCAACCGTCGGATAAAGCGAATCTGCCCCGTCGGTACTGGTCCTCGACCCAGTTCTTGAAGGTGAAGCAATCTTCGGTCGGATGTCCTATGGCTCGGTGATAAGAGCAATAACCCGGATGAGAGACCCTACTAGCCTGCTCAGGATGCCTAGACTCTGGAAGCGTGATCATCTGATGTTTTAGGGCGAGCTTGAGTAACCGTTCCGTCTTGTCTCGAGGGAAGGAGTATGCTCGACTCATCTTTTCCATGAGGGACGAGTCCGAGCCGCGCAATTCCCGTAACCCTCTAATCCTGCGTCGTTGTTGTCGGCTTCTTTTTTCGCTTCTTAATTTATTCCCGTCCCTGCGTCGAGCCTTTCGTATGACGGGTTGACGATGGTGAACATCTTTATCTTTTGCAGCCTGTGCAGTTTGTTGGAATAGACGTTGCGTCCTGGCTTTCTCATAGATGGCCACTTCGTGGTTGTGATCTTCCCGAATTTTCTGATCCGCTTTCGTGGTAGGCTTGCCCATTCGTCTTTTAAACAACGGGTTTGGCTCTTCGATCGCGGGGTTTAGTTTTGATGAGGGATTGGTCTCTCCTGACGTGGCGCCTTCTTCTTCATCAAAGGTATATATGGCGTAGCTGCCGTGGGCTCGCTCCTGTTTTCCCGTTCTCGCGTACCCAAGCCCAAGTGTTTCTATTTTTCCGTTGGGCAATTTGCGTTGGGTCCCAGGGACATCCCAAATCCTGTTGTAGAACCGAGCCTGCCGCACAGTCTGTTTTAAGGGTACTCCTTGGCGCTTCAATAACTTCTTCAATCCATTTGTATAGTATCTAGGCAGACGAATGGGTTGGAGCCTGTCAAGTGTAACATCCACGCCGTGCCAGATCTCTTTCTCCACCTTCGACTCTGAGGATTGATAGAATAGGATCACCTTTTCACCCCTTCGCTTGGGAGGGACGTAAAATGTTTGCAGGTCCTGCACGCTGTGGGTTTGAAGCGCGTCGAGATCCTTATAGTGTTCTTGCGGTACCATGGTGATTTGCAGACTATGGTCATCGCAAAGGGGTGCCTGTATTGACAGCCGATTGGAGAACACGACGTTAACCTCGTCCTCCGAATCACTCCCGAAGACCGGTACGGGGGTGGGTGCCCCCAGGTTGTTGCGTTGGGATGGCCCCGTATACACTATTTCCTCCTCTTCTTCGGTATCGCTCCCAAAAACGGGAATGGTGGCGGCGGTTTTGTTCTTCGGGTCGCGACACCTTTCTGTATCCTCGAAATCTGGCAAAAAGTATTTCGCATCTTCGTATTTGCGGACTTCGTTCACAGAAAACGGGTTTAACTCGCCTGTTACAGTGTACTCGAAACCATCCTTGAAGTATTTCATACACTGATGTTGTGTAGAAGGGATGATGTTGTACTCGTGTAGCCAGGGACGGCCGAGCAAGGCGTTGTAGCAGGTCTTGGCGTCAATGACATGGAATTTGATGTCTGTGACGAGAAGTCCGAAGCGTAACGTCAGTATTACAGATCCGAGAGTCCGTGACGATTGAGAGTCGAAACCGGAGATAGTAATTTTGTCACGAGCGAGGTGTTGCACACTCATGCAGATTTCCTTCAACACCCGAACATTAAGGAGGTTGACGGAGGATCCATTATCCACTAAGATCTTACCTATCTTGATGTCATGGCAGTATCCAGAGACATATAGGGGACGGTTGTGGTCGCACGTCCCGAGGAGAAGGTCTTCATCACCGAAAGTGACATCGGCTGTATGCACTTCCTCCAGTTCATCCTTCATCCTTTCAGTGGCGAGAACGGCCTGGAATTGTTCAGGTTCTTGCAACGCTTTAATGAGTGAGTCTCGCGCTTCTTTTGATAATAGAAGGGCATCAAGAATGCTAAGCTGAGAGGGTAGTTTCCTTAAGTGCGCGAGGATGTTATAGTCCACCTTACCCTTTTTGGGAGGGTCTTTGTTAGTTAGCTCTTTTATGACCCGGTCATCTAAAGTGATATCTTCAATGACCTTTTCCTTTCCCTTATCTTTTCGGCCGACGGGACCGAGATTCTTCTCCGGGAGCGTGCGGTTGCGCAGCTGGATGTTCTCGCAGGCCTCTGATTCCTCCTTTTTTCCTAGAACGGATTCTGTAAAGAGAGGGCCCAGAGCCATTTCTTCATCAGAGTCGCTCCCGAAGGTGAGAACTTGTGACCCTCTGGCGTCAACCATGTAACAGTTGCCAGTAGTCTTGTTATGTCCTCCGACAGTACCTCTTCGCTCCTGACGGCTCTTGCGTTTCATGCGCTTAAAATGTTGCTGACGAATAACATATCCTCGCCACCATATTTTGAAGGCATCGCACTCCCCCGTGGGGTGTGAGATCTTCCGGTGATATGCGCAATAGTCAGGGTGCCTCTCCGCCCCGTCGTGCGTATTTGCTTCCGAGGGTGGTAGCTTCATCCCCATTGACACGGCTTTGGCAAACCTTTTTCTCGTCTTGAATATCTTCTTGTCTACTTCGGATACGTTTCGCTCTGGAGGAGGTAGTTCAACTCTTCCGTTCAGTCGTCCGTATTTGGCTCTTTCCGGCGTGGTCATTTCACGCTCCTGGTCCGCTTTACATTTTAGACGAATCTTGTCTAGAAAAGCGTCGATCATTTCGTCCGTTGGCCATGGACACTCTGGTACAGGCTCTGCCTTCATCTTCTTAGTGTCGGGAGTTTTCCCATCATCGGTAAACGAGTGGGAGATTACGTTACAACTCGCCACATATCCTTCGGATTCATCCGACGAGCTCTCCCCCTCATCTTCCTCTTGAAAGATATGGTTGAGGAACTCTTGCAGTGTGATAGGAGTTCGCGCCTTTTGATTGTATTCTTCCAGCGCGTCTATTTGCTTCTGTAAGTTCGTGTGCTCGTTTCCAAGCTTCACGGACTTCTTGGATTTCTTCTTCTTTTTCTTCGAAGATTTTGACGGTTGGACGTGAGTATTTCGGCTCTTATCGTTAGTCTTTATAATTGGGCGGGGCTTCAACATCCCTTCGATAATTTGAGGTTCAAGAGGGTCCTTCCATTCGATCGCAGGGCATGCATGGAGGTCTCTCAGCATTCTTTTGGTCTTCGTTGATAGCACGACCTCCCATGGAGTTTCTTCGATAAAGGAGCAGGTTGCCCCCGGTGTATCGGCCTTCTTAGGAGTATGTGGTTGTGGTGGGTTCACCTTCCACTTTTCGGACAGTACAAATTTCCCCTGGAGGTATTGATCTTCGATCCATCCTTTGAAGACAAAGCAATCTTCAATCGGATGACTTACCGTCTGATGATAAGGGCAGTAGTTGGAGTTATTCACCTCGGTGGGGTGTGGTGGTCGCCTTGGATTTGGTAGGTTTATAAGTCTGTTGCGTATTGCCAACTCGAATAACCGCTTCGTCTTGTCTTGTGGGAACGAGTAGGGACGCTTCATTTTCTCATTATAGTACCGGCGTCTTTCCTCCAGTTGATCCGTCGATTTCGGGGCGTTAGGTTGCTGTTGGGCATTCGCGACAAAGGTTGCCCTTCCTTTACCCTTGTCATTCCGAGGTTCCGACTTCGGTGTAGGTGGTCTATGACCCATCTGGTCCATCTGAGCTAACTTGTCGATCAGAGCCTGGAATGTGGTTGGCTTAAAGAACATCATAAACTGGGAGATAGTTGCGTGAGGGTCTAGAGTTCCCACGAACATGCCCACCGCAGGTGCTTCCTCGATGCGCTGCTCACATCTCGACCACAAGTTCCGCCAGCGTATAGCGTACTGGACCCAGGTTTCACCCGGTTTTACCCTGGCGTTAATAAGTGCAGTTATTGGAGTGCGTTCGCTGGCACTTGCAAATCGCTGAGTGAACAACAACTCCATTTCAGCGAACGTTTTGATGGAATCGTTCGGGAGTTCTGAATACCATTCGAACGCTGTTTCTGACAAGCTGCCCACGAATTGGCGAAGCAACAATTTATCGTCACCGCCGGTGTTACCGCATAGGGCCCGAAACTGGGCGACATGTTGATGGGGATTGCCGGTCCCCTTATACACATGGAATTTCGGTATCGTATAGCCTTGCGGGTATTTGATTTGATCGTACCAGCTCGGATACGGCCGCCCGGTTTTCACGGTCTGACCAGCTGCCTCAGTTGCGCGATGAACTCGGATTTGCTGGGCTATGTAGTCAGCCAAGTCAGCCTTAGAGATCGTTTCTTCCTTGGCCGTCGAGAGGGCTGGAGGTGGATTTGACGTCTCTCCTCGGTCGTCCTCCAGAATAATCGGAGGATCTTCAGCTGGCAAGTCTTGCTGGATCATCATTCCTATCACATCTTGAAAGAGAAGGCCCATCCGTTGTATGTTGGCCGCTTGTTCAGCCGCCTCTTTGTCCCTTTTCTCCAGTGTTCGGCGAAGGAATTCAGCGTCGGTTTCTTCCTCCCGGCGTGCGTCTGAGGACGCTTCTGGGCTTTCCTTTGGCCCGGTGAGCGCGGCCATAGCATTCATCATTTCTTGGAGCTTTTGTTGCTGCTCCTGGGATTTTGTTACGGATCGGGTTAGTGGTCGATGGCCTGTAGAAGTGCGGCTCTCCTCCTTTCCAGAGGCCATGTATATAGTGTGGACCATCATGCCCCCAGACTTAGGGCGTCTAGGCCTAGTGTTTTTAGCCGTCGTTGCATGCTGTGGGGTCCTCTCTGGCCTCCTCCTTTTATGAGTCAGTTGATCAACAGCCTTTTGGGGTTTAGCCTGGTGACCAGCTTCAGGTTGGATTTTCAGTTTCTTGTGCTGGCGGGAGAAGTTTGGATCGATGATCGAATCTCGGGCTTGTCGCCAAACCTTATAAATTTTGGAAGACAGCCGTTGAGGAGATCGAGGCTGTTCGGGTTTTGTTTCCACCACCTTTTTTAGTAAGGGAGGAGATTTCTTCAGTACTGCCGTAGGGGAATTCCTTCGCACCTTATTTAGCATTTCAAAACTGTTCCCAGTCGGAACAGCGGCATTAACTTCGGCCACCGGGGCTGGTGGGGTCAATCCGGAGGGAGAGTTGCCCCCAGCCTTCCTCACTCGGCGCCAATGGCGACGTCGAGAGTGTCGAGCGGACGGTGCAGGGTCAGCGGTAAGAATGGTTTCTTCATGCCCCCTGTGTGGATGGGGGGTTGTTGTTGGCGTTAACCTATCGAAGACCGATGTCCTCTGGGAAGCGGGAGCAAAGGCCGGAGCCGTCAATCTTGTAAAGACCGACTTTTTGGCTGGAGAGGTTGCCTTGGCGATTTCGGGTATGGGAGCGTTCACTTTCTTAGAAGCAGTCTTCTTTGAGATTGTAGGCCCCGTAATGAGCTCGCATGATTTCTGGCCCAGTCTAGAGAAGACCGAGGCGTTGACGTTGGGCGACTCGTTGAGAGGAGCCGCGGTAGGGATAAGACGATCAAAGACCGACTTCTTGAGAGTTTCCTTCGCCAGCACTGGAACGGTAAAGTTTGTCGGCGGGATCATGGTCCCAAAAAACAATCCTGTGGTGGCGCGGGTGACCTGTTCCATCGGCATTGTGAACAGCGAAGCAGCTTGGGGTCCATAGGCTATACCTCCTGGCGAGGCAGAGCGTCGGCTGCAGTTGCCGTCTGAGCAGTTGGAGGATTTCGCAGGGATGAAAGCCATCGATCCTTTGCTTTCTGCAATAAGCAAGATGCCAATTCTCAGTACCTTGAGACCCAAGGGCAACTATTAGCGAACCGCGATTGGTTCGCGAATCACGACACACGAAGTGTGGAGTGGAAAGAGGAAAAGGTCCCACCGGGCGTGCCAGAATCTGTTCCCCTCCGAACGGCGGCCGGGACGTCGGGACGTCCGAATGCCTGGGGTTCGGGGCAGATGCTAATTGGTGCTATCCGTCTACCCCTCCGAAGATGCCAAGTTGATTTATGGCACCATGTATCGAAGGTTTAGACGGATGCGTCCGATGTAGCAGACTTCGTCAGATTCCCCCTCATTTGAGGGGTTTTTGATTGTGGGGACGCTCTTCCCTGCAGGCGCAAGCCCCTGCAGTTAATTACGCTACCGCGTTGCGGTAACAACTTTCTCCTTCTCCAGATGGTCACTTCGTGTCGTGGGTGTTTGTTTTGTTGCCCGTGGATTGTTTACGGAGACTGAGTTATGTCGTCGCCCGTAGGGCGTGGACTAGTCCAAATCCGCATTATCTTAGATTTGGGTTTGGGGGTTGGGTTTGAGGATACGTTAGCCATATTTGAGGCTAAGATCAACTCAAACGTTTGTTAAGGATACGTTAGTCCAGTTTGAGACTAAGATCAACTTAACGAGATCGTTTAGATCCGACAAAAAGAGCAATTGGCTCTAATGTTCCAGTTTAGGGACATAGGGGTCCATCGTATGTATGGCCATCGGGACTCATCACCTCTCTGACGACGTTGAAAGATTACAACGACGGATGTCAGAGGAGTTCAGAGATGTACCCTCGAGCCGGAGTTAATTTAGGGGATTCGTAGTCCAATCTGTTTGAAGGTTTAAGGACGCGTTAGCCATTTTTGGAGGCTAAGATCAACTTAAACGGGACCGTTTAGATCCGATAAAAGAGCATATGGAGGGCCCTATTGTTCTAGTTTAGGGACGTTACGGTCCATGGGTAGTTTAAGGACGTTGCGGTCCGTGGGTAGTTTAAGGACATTGCGGTCCGTGAGTAGTTTAAGGACATTGCGGTCCATGGGTAGTTTAAGGACATTGCGGTCCATGGGTAGTTTAAGGACATTGCGGTCCATGGGTAGTTTAAGGACATTGCGGTCCGTGGGTAGTTTAAGGACATTGCGGTCCATGGGTAGTTTAAGGACATTGCGGTCCATGGGTAGTTTAAGGACATTGCGGTCCGTGGGTAGTTTAAGGACATTGCGGTCCGGTATTTGCTCTGGATGCTTCACACGGGTTCACTGCCGTGCTTGGCGAGGACCAGGCTCCGCTCTGGATGCTTCACACGGGTTCACTGCCGTGCTCTGCGAGGACCAGGATCCGCTCTGGACGTTTCCCACGGGGTCAAAGAGTGACATTATCCGTGTTCCACGTAACCAGGAATTTTGCATTAGGCATGGGTTTAAGGACCCCACAGTCCATATCATGAGTGGCCGTCGGGACCCGTCACCTCTTTGAAGACATTGAGGGATTACAATGCCAAGTTTCAAAGGAGTGAAGAGATGTACCCTAGAACCGGAATGGATTTAATAGTCCCTGACCCAATTTGGGGTCGAGACTGATTAATTATGTTATGAGCCCATTAGCCCAGTTAATCACAAATTGAGGACTTATGGCCAGCTTGGGCTAAGTCCAGTCGGGTCTGAAACATTGACTTTTTGCTGATCCATTGAAGGAGAGGCTTTGCCTCCATCCATTTAGCCAATTGGGCCAAAGCCTAGTGTTAAACACTATAGAGCAATCAGTGTTGAACACTGGGAATGCGGTTAACAAGTTAGTGTTTAACACTAAGAAATAATTGGTGTTAAACACCAGCAATAAGGCTTCTCAAATTAGTGTTAAACACTAAAACAGATCAGTGTTGAACACTGCAAATGAAGATCTCAGATTAGTATTTAAACACTAAGGTAATCAGTGTTGAACACTGCAGATAAAGCTTTTTAATTAGTGTTGAACACTAAGGCTCAACAATATTTTAACACTGAGTGCGAGAGTTTCAATTTAGTGTTAAACACTAAGACAAGAGGGGTCACGTGGCAGCACGTGAGAGCGCCCTTCCTCCATTTGTTCTGCTGAAATTACTGCATCTTTTGATAGCATCACGTGTCAGCACGTGATGGGCATTCAAATGCCTATGCGTTAAGGCTTCTGCTGAAAGTCACGTGGGTCACGTGGGGTGCTGCCTCAAGGGGGTTTTCTGTAGGGCTTTTGAGGGGGGGGTCACGTGGTGACACGTGACCCTGCCTTAATGTGGTTTTTTCAGAGGATTTGTTACTCCTTTTTTCAGGAATTAAATTCCGGAGACTTTTTAATTTCAGAGGAATTAAATCCTTCTTTCTTTTGAAGACTTGTATTCTGGAATAGAGTTTAACTCTGAATTTTCTGTGGGAGTTAAATTCCCCGTTTATGTGAAGGGCTGAATAGGGTTGAACCCTAATAAAATTTTTGAGGAAATGATGATCGTTGTTTCAACAGAACTAAGTTCTTTAATTAGGGTTAAACCCTGTTTCTCTTTTTTTTGTTTTGAAGGAATTAAATTCCCATGATACAGGGTCTAGCCCCACTTTTATTTTGGAGGAATTAAATTCCTATAGTTCTGTGAGAATTAAATTCTCAAGTTTGCACTCCTTCTCTATGTTTTGGATCTGCATGGCAGGATCTCAACCCATTGAGAATTAAATTCTCAACCTTAAGGGGAGATGTGCACTTTGCAGATCCTCTATCAAAGAGAGAAGAAATAAGTTCTTCTGCTTTTATATTATCAGAGTTAAACTCTGTTGAGAATTAAATTCTGCTTCTTTCAAAATGCCTTCCCTTTCTTACCTAGGGCTTTTTGCAGAAGATCTGAGTCTTTTCCAAGTATCAAAGCTCTTCTCCTTTTCTCTTTTCTTCTCTGCGCATGTATCTCTCCCTTTTTTGTGTCCCTTGGCTCCTATTTATAGGAGAAGCAGCCGAATCAATCAGTCTTTTGTGAATCTTCATTGAGAGATTTGATTTGCGTCCATCATTCATTTTGGGCCTTTGGATTATTAGGTGAATTTTATTCACCATTGGATCTTAAATCCAGAGATTCTCCTTTGTTATTTTGGTTAGATTTAAGGGGAAAATCTTTCCAAACCCGAGATTTTCCATAGATAGATGATATTTAATCATCTCTGAATCTTTAATTTGATTGGTCCCAAATAATTACTTTCCTTTGAAAAGATTCGAATTTCCTTCAGAATTTAATTCTGTCGTCAAAAATGGGCTTTGAAAGCCGGTCACGTGGGACCACGTGACCCATGGTCACGTGTGAGCACGTGACCCCCTTTGGAATGAGCCTTCTGCGCTGCGTCTTCTGATTGCTGCTTAAACATCACGTGCTACCACGTGACCCCTGGTCACGTGTAAGCACGTGACCCTTGTTTGAACTCTCTTTCTTTGGTTCAACGGGAGAACGGGTCTGCTGTCTTGAACGTCACGTGTCAACACGTGACTCTGGTCACGTGAGAGCACGTGACCTTTTCTGAAGCTTTTTTCCTTGACTTGATCAGGGAACCAATGTGCGCCTTTGCTGCTTGAATTTAAATGTCACGTGTCGACACGTGACCTTGATCACGTGGGAGCACGTGACCCTTCCTGAAGCCCCCTTTTCTTCGACTTAGTCAGGAGACTGAACTTGCTTGAATGATGCGTTCAGGTGTCACGTGCGAACACGCGACGGCTAGTCACGTGTAAGCACGTGACCCTCTTCTGAAGCTTTTCACAGAAGCTTCCTGATTTTAAATCAGGAAACACTTCCATCTCAACCATTGCCCAATCCCGGTCACCCACAAAACGCATATCACAATCACAATGTAAATGCGGTGACCACGTTGAGATCCGGAAGAGAGTTGCAAAATAATGTGGATACTAGTGATGACATCCCCGCCGATGTTTCTTCTTCCCCTTCTTCATTTTCTTCACTTCCTTCTTCACCTTTTTCTTTAGAGCCTATTCTCCACCCTTCACACGGCTCTACTTCTTCTGACTCGAACGGACCCATTTCTAACAACACGAACACATCCACACTGGGATCCGTTCCTATTCCACATTCTACTCCACAGACTTTTGACTCAACAAATTTTCAGAATGCACCATTTCCAAACAGGTTGAGTCCTAATAAACCAAATACACAAGTGGAGAAGATTGTGGAGATATTTAAGCAGGTTAGCATAAATATACCCCTCTTGGATGCTATCCAACAAGTCCCTTCATACGCAAAAATCTTAAAGGGATTATGCACTTCAAAGAGAAAAGCATCACAAGTGCCTAAGAAAGTGCTAGTGGCTAGTGCAGTGAGCAATGCTATTAACCACCATCAAACCTTACCCCAAAAACGAAAGGACCCCGGCTGTCCTACGATTTCAATTACAATTGGGGATAAGAAAATTAATCAAGCACTTTTAGATCTTGGGGCTAGTGTTAACCTGATTCCCTACTCCGTGTACGAACAATTAGGGGTTGGAGAGTTGAAACCCACTCGTTGCACTCTCCAAATGGCTGATCGATCAATCACCTATCCAAGGGGTCAACTAGAGGATGTGTTGATCAAAGTTGGGGAGTTCATATTCCCCGTTGATTTTATTGTTATGGATACACAACCTGTTGCTAACCCAATAAACCAAATTCCGGTGATTCTTGGTCGACCATTTTTGGCCACTTCCAATGCCGTAATAAATTGTCGCAATGGCTCCATGACCCTATCCTTCGGAAAGAGGTCTAGTGAGTTCAATATTTATAAGATGGGAAGTCTTCCCCCCGTGCCTAAAACTAGTACACGAGAAGTTTGCTCTATTCACGAAATCACGCAGGAGGACTGCGAGCTTGAAAGATTTCTATTTGATGAAAACAGTTTTGACGCCACTAGTGCGTCCTTCCTTGAACCTACTACCGTTGACACAACCGATGTTGATTATGAATGTTTCACCTTTTTGGATGATGACGACTCACAGCCCGAATATGAGTCGTTTGAATTTTTGGATGAGTCAGTCGAGCCATCCGAATCGGTTGTTTGCAGTGATTTCGAACCTGTGTTGGAGTCCTTTGAGTTCGAGGTAGATTCCGCAATGGTTCTTTCGCCTCAGAAATTCGAACTCATGCCCTTGCCGTCTCACCGTAGATATGCTTACATAGGTGAGAATGAGACTTTTCCCATTATCATATCAGCCTCTCTAGCCTTCGAGCAAGAGAACGCTATTTTAAAAGTCTTACAAGATAGGCGGCAAGTTTTCGGTAGGACTATGGCGGACATCGAAGAGATCAGTTCCCTCATAATTGAATATCATACACAATCGATGAATGATGCCATGTCAATAGAGGACACACGGGAACATCTTGGGGGTATTGTGGTGAGCCAACTTCCTCCCTTAGAAGTTGAAATACCCCCATTTCTTTTAATAAGGTACGAGAATGCTAACACTCCACTGATTGCTGATCATTTACATTCTCATTTCGATGCATCACCATCACCTGTATATTCACCTCCACACCTCCCATTCCACTACTTCTATCTTCCCCAATTCTTTGCGGACCACCACAACTTAATTTTCCACCAACCAATATTCTTTACTGATAAATTTTTCAAATGGTTGGTGTTGACTTTTGGCCGATGCAAAGTTTGGCAGTAATCTCTAACATAGTTTAAATGAAGTTTGGGGGAGGGTCTTTTTGTATATATGTTTGTTTTTTCTTAACAATAAAAAAATTATAAATAAATAAACAGGGGAGTATCGGTATTTTGACCCTCTTGGTTTAGCATGACAGTGAGGACACTGTCAAGTTCAAGTTTGGGGGTATGCTCGGTACGTCTTCTTCCTTCGCATTCATTTGTACATATTTTTGCATTTGCATATTTATTTGAAAACCCATAAAAATTGAAAATTTTCAAAAATTATAAAAATATTTGTATTCAATTTTGGCTAATTGACTTGAGTTTGACTAATAGGTTAACTGGTTAGGAACAACTAGATCT
The DNA here is from genome assembly GCA_030015575.1 of Agapanthus africanus. NCBI lineage: Eukaryota > Viridiplantae > Streptophyta > Magnoliopsida > Asparagales > Amaryllidaceae > Agapanthus > Agapanthus africanus. The sequence goes on along the minus strand of CM057342.1, from coordinate 267,861,020 downwards.
TAGACTTAGTGAATTAAAAACCCTAAAAATAACCTTCCTTAAAGTTTAACAGTAGAAAGTATATGCCTTGTAGTTTATTTAGAAATAGGCAAATTTTGGGTTCACTTCTTGGGCTAAGTCAAAATGAGGGAAGAGTATTGATGTTCTTATTAGAGTATAAGTTTGAAAAATAGTTCCTAGCTTAAGTCTAGATTCTGAAAACGTATACCCTACAAATTGCACAATCACGCACCTTGAAACTTGGAATAGTAGAAGAGACCTTGAAAGGCTCTTGTCTAAAGTCCTTAGTATGAAAAAGTGTGAATAAAGAAAAAAAAATGGACACTGGTTTTTGTGATTACTTAAGGCTGCAAAAATAGAAAAATATTTAGCGAGGGTGCTTCATCACCTAGTGCCTTAGACCAACTGGTTTGGGAGTCACTGCTAAAGCCTTGGGTGTTGCAAAGACTAGGAAGTATGCTTTAAAGTGCAAACGCATTTTGTAATCGGTCGTTGGTACCTCAAGAAGTATTAACGGTCGCATGAAGGATGTGTAAGCAAATTTCATTTAAATTCACTAACTAATTAGTACTTTGGACAACGGACAAGGGGTTGATTGCTTAATTTGAATTTCCAAGTGTAGGGGTGATCTATACACACACGTAGGGATATGTGATTGGAATTTAGATGAGAAAAAGGAATAAAGAATAGAACTTGTATCTTTAGTAGAATTGATAAAAATTCCTAAGTGGAGATGGAACCCTAGAAGGAAAACTTAGGAAATGCCGAAAGCTAAGTAGATCTACATAATATATATAATCTTAAGTTAAATAATGAGGAAGTGTGAAGAATGTGGGTGGATAATTTGCGAGTCAAAAGATAATAGAATTCCTTGTTAGAAAACCTAATTGGAGAACTAAAATCAATGGGCCGAGTTGATAGGATTTTATGGGTGTAATCCGCTGAAAACCCTCAGGAGACAACACTCCTCCTACTAGGGACACCTAGAGGTTTAACGGCTTGTTGCACGTGCTCAGTGCAATCGCGTTTCCCTGCGAAAGTGTGGTTAGGATTTTAGTGAATAAATAATAAGTTTGCAAGAGGACGAGCAAAAGGTAAGTTTGGGGGTATTTGTTCAGACTATAATATTGCATTTATCATTCCCCTATTCTTATCCTTTTTATAAATAAACAGGTACTCTTGACGCACGTTTGTTGCATATTACAGGATACAGGTTTCTGGAGCAAGTACAGTGAAAAAGACACAAAACAACAGAAAAAGGGACTTTTGACCAACTATTAGACGGATCCTAGTCTAGCCTAGATGAAGAACAATGCAAGGTCGAAAATGTTAATGCAAACGGTCAAAAGATACTTACAAGTGTTCACTGAAACATCTGGAGGAAAACCAGAAGCCCAAAAGAGAAAATAAGTGAAGAAACAGAAGCCCACAGAGCCACTGAACCAAGCCCAAACTTTTGGCAGCCCAAGACAACCAAAGGGCCGCGGATCCGCGGCCCAAGCCAACATTTGCCGCGGATCCGCGGCCATTCAATACCCGTGTCGGTGGAATTCTTCTGTACTGTTGCGTCGGTGCAGAAGTTGGGATTTTATGTGGGCAAATCTGTAATTGCGCAAGTGCGAGAGTCTGTAACCCTAGGTTTCCTATTTTCCTATAAATTGTGATTTTAGATCTGTAAAATGTATGCCTCTTTTCAATAAATAAAATTCAGAAATTCTGGAAGTGACATTCAGATCTGTTCTTTATCGCTTGGAGGGAGCCATCACCATTAGTAAGTATTTTATTCTTTTAATTATAATGTCTTCTCATCCCCTAATGAGCGAGTAGTCTCCTCGCTTGTTAGGGTTAGCCTTAGGGAAAGGGTTGAGAGATGAGATCTCTCACCCCTTTCAATGCCATATTAAATTAACCCATTAAGAACTCCATGCATGCGCGCACAACCGCTCCCTGCGGCACCCTACCCCTCGAGGTAACGGTGAACCGCAGTATAAAGGGCCGGTTGCGCGTGTTTTCCATGGGGGTTAGGGTAATTAACGATAAAGGAAGGATACGAATCTAGAGGAAGAAAACATCTTCCCAAAAGAGTCGTATCCACTTTATCGATAATTACTATAACACCTAATGGATCTATAATAGGCATTGAAAGCGGTGAAGGAAACATCAATCTCCAAAACTTCCTCTAAGCCTAACCCTAGCAAGAATTTAAATTAGATTAATTAAGTTTTAGATCTAGATTTTTATAAAACCAAAACGACAAATAGAATCAACTCGTTAAAACACATAAAAGGAATTTACCCGTCTCTGTGGATCGACCCGCACTCACCGGCTAGCTGCGAAGCGACGCCGTTTCTGATTGCGGTAATTACAGTTTTTGATCGTAAAATCTCATACCAATCAGTCATTTGCGTTAGCATTTCCTAAAGCTTCTGTTGCTGCTTCTGGGCTTTTGTCACGGATCGGGTGAGCGGTCGGTGACCCATCGAAGCGCGGCTTTCCTCATTTCTGGAAGCCATATAAACAGTATGCACCATTATGCCCCCAGACCTGGGGCGTTTGGGCTCAGCGTCTTTACGATTTGCCGCAATCATAGGGGCTTTCTCTTGCCTCCTTCTCTTTTGAGCAGATGAAGTTGAGGGGGCCGTTGCAGCGGGCACCCAGGTAGCTGTCGTCTTTTGTGGCTTGACAGGACGGTTCTCTTCCTGCTGAACCCTCACCTTTTTCTGTCGGCGAGAGTAATCTTGATCAATTACTGAGTCCTGAACCTGTCGCCAGACTTTGTAAATTTTGGAGGACAGCCGCTGAGGGGACCGCTCCGGCTTCGTTTTTATAACATCCTCCACGGGTGGAGGAGATCTTTTCAGTACGGTGGTAGGAGAGTTCCTGCACACCTTGTTCAGCAATTCAAAGCTGTTCCCGGTTGGAACAGCAGCATCGATCTCCACCGTTGGAGCTGGCGGAGTAAATCCAGATGGAGAGCTGCCCCCAGCCTTCCGTACTCAGCGCGAGTGACGACGGCGAGAATGTCGCGCAGATGGCGTTGGTTCGGCAATAGGGATGGCTTCGTCGTGCCCCCTGTTCTGGTGAGGCGCTGCTGGTACCAGCCTTTTGAAGACCGATGTCCGTTGAGATGCAACGTCCAATCTGTCAAAGACAGACCTCTGGGCAGGGAAAATAGCTTTGGGGACTTCGCCTGGAGCAGGAGCCGAAATAGTCAGTCTTGTGAAGACCGACCCTTTGGCAGGAGAAGCCGTGTTGACGACTTCGGGAGCAGGGATGGCTATCCTTTTTGGGACAACCTTTTCTGGTATCGCGGGCTTCTTCATGGGCCCAACTGAGCTTTGGCCTAGTCTGTCAAAGACTGAGGCGTTGGAGCTGGGCGACCCGTTGAGAGGGGCCGCAGTAGTTGTAAGCCAATCAAAGACCGACTTCTTCTGAGCTTCACATGTTGGTGGGAGCATGGTCCCAAAGAATAATCCAGTGGTGGCCTGAGTGACCTGTTCCATCGGCATAGCGAAGATGGAGGCCGCTTGGGGCCCATAAGTCACTCCTCCGGACGGTACGGGGCAAGAGTTGCAGTTGCAGTTAGTGTAGGTTGAAACTATTGATTTTCTGTTTTTTGCACGGAGCAAGACACCAAATCTTAGTACCTCGAACCCAAGGGCAACCATATCAAACCGTGATTCGTTCGCGAACACGACACACGAAGTGTGGAGTGGAAAGAGGAAAAGGTCCCACCGGGCGTGCCAGAATCTGTTCCCCGCCGAAACACGGAGACGCGACCGCGCAGGTTCGTCTTGCCTGAATTTCAGGCAGATGATAATTGGTGCTATCCGTCCACCTCTCCGAAGATACCAAGTTGATTTATGGCACCATGTATCGAAAGTTTAAATGGATGCGGCCGATGTAGCAGACTTCATCAGATTCCCCCTCGTTTGAGGGGGTTTTGATTGTGGGGACGCTCTTCCCTGCAGGCGCAAGCCCCTGCAGTTAATTACGCTACCGCATCGCGGTAACAACTTTCTCCTTCTCCAGATGGTCACTTTGTATCGTGGGTGTTTGTTTTGTTTTTTTGTTGCCCGTGGATTGTATATGGAGACTAATTTATGTTGTCACCCGTAGGGTGTGGATTAGTCCAAATTGGTATTTTCTTAAATTTGGGTTTTGGTTTGGGTTTAAGGATACGTTAGTCTCATTCGAGATTAAGATCAACTTAAACGTTTGTTAAGAATACGTTAGTCTAATTTTAGACTAAGATCAACTTAACAGGATCATTTAGATCCAACAAAAGAGCATTTGAACTCTATTGTTTAGTTTAGGGACATTGCGGTCGATTACCAGTTTAAGGACATGGTGGTCCAAGGTTAAGGACATCATAGTCCGTGAGTTTAAAGACCTCAAAGTCAAGGTTAAGGACATCGTAGTCCGTGAGTTTAAAAACCTCACAGTCAAGGTTAAGGACATCGTAGTCCGTGAGTTTAAAGACCTCACAGTCAAGGTTAAGGACATCGTAGTCCGTGAGTTTAAAGACCTCACAGTCAAGGTTAAGGACATCATAGTCCGAGAAATATGTGGTTGTTGGGACCCGTCACTTCTCTGAAGACGTTGAAGGATTACAACGACAAATATCAAAGGAGTGAAGAGATGTACCCTTGAACCAAAGTTGATTGGGAGATCTATAGTCCAATTTTGGATCTAAGATCAATTAATTAGATTATGAGTACATTGGCTCAGTTAAATCTGAATTGAGGACTTATAACCAGTTTGGGCTAAGTCCCATTAGATTTGAAATGTTGGCCCTATATTGGACCATTTATCTGGGTTCAGCCCTTCATCACTTAGCAGTGCTAAACAAGAGTTTGAAGGCTCTGATAACATTTTTGTCTTTGACTGAGCATTAAACATTATAGCTCTGAGTTTTGCTTTGTATGTCATATGAAATGATAAATTTTGAGATTCAGTTAAAGGAGAGTCTTGCCTCTGGAAAACTTAGCCAATTTGGCTAAGAATGGCTTTAAAATAGTTTTAAACACTAGAGGACATCTGGTGGTCACGTGTCCTCACGTGATGTATCTAAAATAGTGTTAAACACTGGAGACGAAATGCTCAAAATAGTGTTAAACACTAGAAAGGAAGGGGTCACGTGGGGGCACGTGAGGGCATCCAGAGGTGGGGCCAGATCTCCTTTTTTTGTTCTCGGAATTGCAAATAAGTGTTAAACAGTTTATGTTTTCATAGCCATCACATGTGGGCACGTGATGGATACTCATGCATTGATTTATTAGAATGTCTATTAGGGGTCACGTGAGGACACGTGAGAGCGCCCAAAGCCAGCATTGCCTTTGCTTTTATTTTCTTTATTTTGGAAGTCACGTGGGAGCACGTGAGGCATTGCCTCCAAGCTTTTTCCTTCTCATTTTGGGGGATTTGTTCAAGGGTCACGTGGGGCACGTGACCTGCTTTCATTCTTTCTTTTCTGATCACTGCGGATTGGGGTCACATGTCATCATGTGACCAATGTTCTTAACGTGCATGGAGATCTTTCAAGTCTCTTTATTTTAAGAATTAAATTCTCTGTAGGGTTAAACCCTAATTATGTTTTTAGAGGAATTAAATTCCTGTGTATATGGAAGAATTAAATTCTTATGTGGGGTTAAACCCTAATTTCATTTGGAGGAATTAAATTCCTAAGAATTTGAGAGAATTAAATTCTTATATAGGGTTAAACCCTAGTTTCATTTGGAGGAATTAAATTCCTATAAATTTTGGAGAATTAAATTCTCATGTGGGGTTAAACCCTAGTTTTACTTTTGAGAGAATTAAATTCTCTAAACTCAATTCTTCCTCTAAGTTTTGGATCTGCATGGCAGAATCTCCCCGATGATAATTAAATTCTCAACCTGTGGGGAGATTTGCTTCTGCAGATCTTCAACTAGAGGAAGAACTAAGTTCTTTTGGAGAAAAGTTAAACTCTTAGATTGAGAATTAAATTCTCTTTTTGTTTTATGAAGCTTTGATCCCTTTCCCCTTTCTCACCTAGGGTTTCTTTTCTTGAGAATTAAATTCTCCTTTCTTTTCTCTCTGTTACTTTCTTTCAGAAAATTCCAAGATCCAAAATTCTATCTCCTTCCTCTTCTTGGCTCCTATTTATAGGAGAAAGAAAAGAATCAATTTGTTTAGTAAATCTTTCATTCAAACATTTTGTTTGTTTTTGTAACTAACATGATCTTAGTGAATTTTATTCACCATTGGATTTTTAATCCAAAAGATATTCTGTTTGTTATTCTTGGTGAATTTTAGGAAAATCTTTCCTTGTATAAAATCTTTCCATAAATTGGTGATTTTTTTAATCACCATTGGATTTTTAATCCAACGGTGCTCCACTTTACAGAGCATAATCCTTTTTTGTTTGTTTGGAAAGATTTAAAGAAATACTTTCCCAGTTAGGGTCTTTGATTTCGCTTAATTAGAATTTAATTCTGTTAACTTATGAGGCTTTTAAAGCCCATCACGTGTTGGCACGTGATTCCAACGTTTGACCAATAAAATAGAATTTAATTCTATCAATTAAAGAGCCGAGGGACCTGTCATGTGTTGGCATGTGACCCTCTTTTATTCAGAATTTAATTCTGCCTTTTAACAGAGCTAAAGGACCATCACGTGTCAGCACGTGACCCTTGGTCACGTGTGAGCACGTGATGCTCCATTGGGGTCTTTCCTCAGCTGTTTTATTACATTTTTAATCCCTTTTGGTGGGTTTTAAAGACCCATCACATGGTGGCACGTGATTACACTAATTGCTTGCTTGATTAGAACTTAATTATGTTTTCAGGGAGCTGAGGAATCATCACGTGTCAGCACATGACCCCTGGTCACGTGTGAGCACGTGACACCTCATTGAGGTTTTTACTTTCTATTTTATTATACTTTATTGATCCTTTTTTAGTGGATTTAAAGGTCCGTCACGTGTGGGCACGCGACTCCATTAATTAATCGTTTGATTAGAATGTCATTCTATTAAGACGGAATTCTACATAACCATCACGTGTCAACACGTGACCCTTGGTCACGTGTGAGCTCGTGATACCCCATTGGGGTATTTCCTGATATTTTATCAGGGAACACCACTGCAGTTAATTATGTTACCGCGAACGATAACAATTTTTTGCACTCCATGTTTTTAGCTTCATGTGTGTGTTTTAGGTTTTGTTCATTTTGGGTTGCCCTTGAATTGTATACGGAGAATAATTTTGTCGTTGCCTATAGAGCTCGAATTAGTCCAAATATGTACTTATATTTTCATGATTTGGGTCAAGTATTTTCTTGACGAGGTCCACGTTGTTAGCTTGTTTGCCAACGAGGTTGAAATTATGTTACATTTCTCACATATGTAAGGTCTGTCTGTTCAGATGAGAGCACAAACTTTATCTAAGGATCGTTATTCTCATTTGAGAACTAAGATCAAACTTAGATGATTTTTGGGTCAAGTATTTGCTTGACGGGGTCCACATTGGTAGCTTGGTTTGCCAATAGGAGTGAACTTAGGTCGCATTTCTTGCATTTGTGAGTTCTGTCAGTTCGAATGAGAGAAGAAGCCCTATCTAAGGATCGTTAGTCTCATTTGAGAATTAAAATAAACATAGATGATTTTTGGGTCAAGCATTTGCTTGACGGGGTCTACGTTGGTAGCTTGGTTTGCTAACGGAAGTGAACGTAGGTCGCATTTCTCATATTTGTGAGGTTCATCAGTTCACGGGAAACTTGGGCTTTATCTAAAGACCGTTAGTCTTATTTGACACTAAGATCAACCTAGATGTTTTGAGAATATCGGCTCAATTGATCTTAAGGTCAATGAAGCTTAAGCTTCAAGATTTAGCCAACTTAAGCTAAGGATTAGGTTGGCATGACATAGTTTGGCGCCTGGCTCTTGGCACGGCTCGAATGCATGTTCACGTGCTTTTCACGTAGCACATGGGGTAATATGGGTTTAGGCTTGGCGCTTGGCTCTTGGAGCGGCTTGGTCGGCTTGACGCATCCAAAAACAAAGCTTAAGCTTGGGCACCATTCTTTTGGCAAGTTCTTTTCTGGCGGTGCACTAGGGTTTTGAGAGATTAATCTCTACAGAAAGATTTGGTCTTTCAGAAACTTAACTTTTATGAAACTTAAGCTTCTGTTTTAAAGGTCTTTTGGACATTAAAAGATCAACTTTTCATGATCTTGGGTTTTGCTTGTTCATATTTCATGGTGAGGACTTATGGTCTTATAAAGTTTAAACTTCGGTTTCATGGCGATCTATAGGATCTCGATGATTTTGCATCTTTTTGGTGGATGGATTCTTAAGTCTTCCTTCAAAGCCTAGATCTTAAGATCGAATATCCTTTCAAGAGAACTTAAGTTCTCGAGAAGGAGGAGATTTGACTTAAGAATGTTTGATTCAGAGGAAGAACTTAAGTTCTTTTTGAAGATTAAGTTTCTTTTTAATACAGATTAATCTCATTACCTAGAGTTTTGAGGAAGGAGAAGAACTTACAGAGGTTAAACCTCTTTTTCTTCACTTTATGGGAAGACTTCTCTCCATGGAGAAAAATCTCTCCCTTTCCTATTTATAAGAGAGGAGAAAATCAATCAAGTTGAGAGTATCTCTCACTGAGAGATCTCAAATTGATCTTAAAATCAACCAATGATTTTTAAGAATCATTGGATCATTGATTCAAAGAAATTTCTTATTAATAAGAAAATATCTTTTTGTTTAAGAAAGATAGGGGAAATATTTTCCCAAATAGAGTTTAAACTCTAATTGAAGTATGCACTTCAACCAAACATGCGCTTGCATTACATGCCTTGCATATGATGAGCTTGCGCATAAGGCTTGCACTTGTGCCATGTACTTTGCATGTGGTACGCTTCCGCAACCTGGATTGGCATGGGCACCACGTGCTTTGTACGTGGTGTGCTTGCGCATGAGTTTGACACTTTTACCTTAGCATTTTTTCTTTCCTTGGTGAAGTTTAAGCTCCGAGCGCTAAATTTTGGCGGGAACATATATATATATATATATATATATATATATATATATACATATGTATGTATGTGTATATATATATATATACATATGTATGTATGTGTATATATATATATACATACATACATACATACATACATACATATATATATATATATATGTTTACTGCCGAAAACTGATCAGACGAGTTGGTGTCGATTATTTTGCCAGAATTTTAGGGAAGATCCATAGGTTTGACCCATCCATATCTTCGAAGACACTAAGTTAATTTATAGTCTTATATCAGAAGTTTAGAAGAATGCGACCGATGTAGCTGACTTTCAGATTCTCTCTCAAGGCGAGAGGTTATTGATTGTAGGGACGCATTTTTCCTACGGGCGCAAGCCCCTACAGTTAATTACGTTATCACGAACGATAACATCTTTCTTAACTCTAGGTTCTTAGCTTCGTTTGTTGCGTAGCTTTTGTTCGTTTTAGGTTTTGTTTATTTAGGTTGCCCTTGTACTGTATACAGAGACTGATTTTGTCGTTGCTTATAAGGCGCGAATTAGTCCAAATTCATACATATTTTAGATTTGGGTCAAACATTTGCTTGACGGGGTCCACATTGGTATTTCGATTAGCCAACGAGGGTGAACTTAGGTCACATTTCTCACATTTGTGAGGTCCATGGGTTTAGATGCTTGCATAAGCCTTATCTAAAGATCATTAGTCTTATTTGAGAACTAAGATCAACTTTGATGATTTTTGGGTCAAGCATTTGCTTGACGGGGTCCACATTGGTATTTTGATTTGCCAACAAGGGCGAACTTAGGACGCATTTCTCATATTTGTGAGGGTCGTCAGTTCACAGGATATTTGGCTTTACCTAAGATTTATTAGTCATATTTGAGACTAAGATCAACTTAGATGACTTGGTCATATCTTGAGAATATTTTTCTCGATTGATCATTTAATCATATATGAAGCGTAATCTTCCATACTTAATATTTTGCTAAGTCTTCAAGTATTTTCTTGGCATCATGTGCACTTGCGCTTTAGGAACATATGCGCTTGTGCACTTGTATTACGCATGGCGCTTAGTTTTCTGGTCTCGCAATTTGCTGCGCATGGTTCTTAACGGGACCAAGTTTGGCACTAGTGCCTGACGATTTTGCACGTGTTGCATGGGGTGCGCATTTGGCACTGCCTTTGGGCTTTAGCGTTTGCGCCATCACATGAATTATACGAGATGCGCATGCGCATTTCTTGCGGAGAGTGTCACGCCCCGCTTCCCGGTATACGGCGAAGGGAACGCGACTGGTCCGCTATGTATATACTCAGAAGTACATACGCTAAGCGTATCTAAGCAATATAAAAGTGAATACACAAGAGACAAGGTATAATAAAAACAACAACTTTTATTTATTAATATTTTTTGTACAATGCATGAAAAGGAAATACAACTGAAATAAAACGATGCCTAAACAATGGCATAACAGGAAATGAAAAGTACTGAATGGAAAATGTACAATATCTAGAGCTCGGGGTCTTCGCAGAACTGGTCCAAGTCTTCAGCAGTGGGCTTGTTCTCTGATGGGTCCTAACCACCTGACGACATTCAAAGAAGAAAGAAATAGAATGTCGTCAGCGAACAGGTCGCTCGGTAAGTCCCAAAGATAAGAGAGAAATAGACAGAGAGTATGAAGGAGAGAGTACCTTTTAATGTTGTATTATATTGTTGTAATGTTGTATTAACGCTGTTGTTTGTAGTTTGGTACAGAAGAATGTCAGTGTATACGAGAGGGGTCTCTATATGCTAGAGACCAGGGCAAACGGAATATAGAGTACAAGGCTCAGTTAGAAGGCCCGGAACAACGACAATTGGATTCATGTTAGGTGTCTTATATCTTACTGTCTCGTGCCATTTTTAACACCTTCCGCACCAATCTACCTATTAAACCCCGTAGTGTCTTGTTTGTATTGTTTGTCTTGTAAATTGTATTGATGGTATAATTGGTTGACTGACCGAAACCATGATATCAGTAAACGGATGTAACCGTAGAATCATATAAATGGAATAACTGGATAACCATGTAAATGAAATGTATATCCATGGTTCGATTCAGTTAAGTTGTATAGATTGATAACTGGATTCATGGATTCATGTGTTCATATTGAATTGGAATATTGTAGATTGTAGGCTGTACTTGAATCATATTCAAGTCAGATATAATCAGACTCAAACTCGAGTCAGACAATTAGAAATGTAAATCATGTCTTGATTATTTCTTAAACCTATAATTGCTAGGGTCCTTAGGGTAATTTATAAAACTTGAGGGGGTTTTATGTAAAAATACTTTTATATACTTTTCAAAATAAACCTCAAGTATTCATTATTCGTCTTTAGAGTTGTAATGAAGGTGGATTTTATATTGTGATATTTTTAGTGAAAATATCATAATTTTATAAATAAAGGTATTTATTTGTAATATTGATTTATGTGGAATTTATGGTATTTTAGTGTAAAATTGGTTTTTGTGATTTTTAGAAAAAAGGTGGAATATTTATATCATAACAAAATTGATATTTTAGTTATAAATATACATATATTTATACAAAAATAATTTTAATATATTTATTATATTCTAAAAATCTCATTTTCCTAAGATGTCGTATTTTTAATCTTTCGAGACCGAATGCACCTTGCGAAGGTCTGAATCTCACACTACTAAGCCCGAGAATGTGCGATAAACCGCACCATCCCGAACGGGTTCCCCAAAATAGGTTGTAGCGGCGCTTTGCAAAGATTGTATAAATACTAAATCTTTTAGAAAACGGTTTTATGAAGTAAATGGTATTTATTTGTAAAGATATATATTTTCCATATTGTATGTTCTAGATTCTCCTAAGTTAACTAGTTTATTCCTAACTGGTCCAGACGACAAGTTGTGAGATGCATCAAAATCGCTTCTTCACCGCCAATTGTGGCCAGATAAGTACAAGTGAAGAAAGGAGGGATCCGCTCACGAATCATCGTGAGACGGGCCTTTTAAAGTTTTTTTTCTCAATTACCTAGCCTAGACACCACAAAGTCGGATTTAGATAAACGACTGATGTCCACAACTTATCGTATTTTCATAATAAGTGGTACTTTTTTAAAAAATGTATCAAAACTAAATCTTTTAGAAATGGTTTTATTAAGTATATGGTATTTAAATGAAAAATGTTTGTTTTCTCGTATTCTAGGTTCTCGGGGGTGTTGCATATGAGTGTGTGAGGAGGTAGGTCGTTACATCGTGATCTATTTTAAATGTATAGCAAGTTTGATGGAGTTAAATGAAGGATTGAAACAATGTGGTATTTAAGTGAAAAATACGATAAATTGAGATAGCTATCATTTCATGTGACGAAATTTGATCAAATTGTTTGATTAGTGTTTAAAAGTCAACATGAGAAAGTTTAGGTATGATTGTATTAGTGAGAAGTGGAATTTTATAGAAAACCGAATCGGAAATCGAATTTGTTCCGATTCCGTCGGGTTTTGTAATTTCGTATTTTGAGAATGGAAAAGAGAGATAGAAAAAAGACTTACGGGTTTTAGATTACTCAAGAGAGTGAGAGGGAACTAGAGGGATCGCCGATGTGTTGCGTCGTCGCCGGTAGTTCTTAAAAAGATCGCCGGAAGTTCCGCCCGGAATTCGTCGGAGTTTCGCCTCGAGCTCGTTTTCAAAGTGCACAAGTTCTCTTGAGAATTTTAGAGAGTTGGCTCAGAAATGTGAGTGAAAGGGTACAGGGTAGGGTGGTATTTATAGGGTTAGGCTAGGGTTAGGGTAGATGACGAGTTTAGATAAAAAATGTTAAAATATATTAAAATGTATTAAAAATTGTAGTAAATGAGGCTTTCTGAATTCTCTGGAACCGATCTCAATATTTAAAGTATACAGGGGGTTGAGAAACTAAAAAGGCACAACTCCCATGTTAGGGACTCGGCCGTCCGGCCGAGTCCGGCCGGCGACGCCGGCCCGAGTCGGGGCATGGGAAGGTGGGGGGTCTCCTGACGTACACTCTGGTATATTTACTTTTTCAGGTGTAGTGGAAAATTTTGGAATTATGGTGCGTGGACTGTTGGGAAAATTTTTAAAACAAAATAAATTTTAAAAATAATGTGGGGCATGGGATTTGAACTCTGGTGGCTTGGTTCAGCAGTGCAAGTTATTACCAATGAGCTACAAGCTCCTTCTTGTAATTAAATTGCTATTTAATTATTTAAATCTTGTGCTCAGGCAATAAATACCCCTTTAAGAATTTTGAAAAAATAAACAATTTAAAATTTGTATGGAAAAAGTGTATAAGAAAGTTAGGGTTGTTACATTCTACCCTTCTTATAAAAATTTCGTCCTCGAAATTTGTAAAAGGAAAGTGTAACAGTTCAAGGAAGTTTGGTGACTGGAGTATAGATAGTGTATAAAAATAGCAAAGTGATACAAGGGTGAAAAAGGCTTACTGGTGTTACCTTGACCTACAGTCTCGGGTTCTACGGCTTCTAATGTAAATGTCTGTCACTGTGGTACATTCCTTCTAGCTTGAGGCACATTATGCCTTTGGGGCCTGTTTCTCTGCCCTCTAGGCATGTCCCTCATTGCCTGTTGGAATTGGCAAGTAGGCTGTGCAGGAGTTCTATGTGGAGGTGGTGCTGGGAATGCAGAACGAGTTGCAGGAGCCTGGATAGCTGGCCGCTGCGGGTAGTTCGTAGGTGTGTGAGCTGAGTTGCTATTATAAGGACAGTTCCCAATTCCGTGGTTGGATGTGCCACAAATTAGACACAGGCCTTTTGCGCGCTTACAGTCCTTCCAAAAGTGTCCCTTTCTTCTGCAGTAGTAGCAGAAATCTGGACTTGACTGGTTATTGGTTTTTTCTGATCTCCTGGGTTCAAACGATGGCCTGGAAGAGGCTCCTCCTGCTATTTGAGTGGCAGGGCATTTCAAACCGGCAGGTTGGGGTCTGCCCCTCGCCTTTATCACTGCCTCATAACTGCGGGCAGGTTCCAAAGCATCTTCATGTGTCAGAAATTTCCCTGTGGCCAGTGCAGCCTGAATTTCTGTGTCCAAACCTTGTTGAAATCGACGGGCTCTAACCTCATCCGTCGATATCAGGTGTGCCGCAAATCTGTTACGGTCTTGTGTTAGCTGTGTAGTATGTGATATTAAAAATTTGAAATACTGTGATATATCTTACCGACTGAGCATAGTGAATTCAGCGTCATACTCATCTACTGACTTCTCCCACATCGAACCTTGTTGTAGATGAATGAACTACTGTTCCATGGCAAACGTGGCAGTCACAGGGATGTACTTCGCGTCGAACTTCTCGCGAAAAGTCTTCCATTCAATGGGCTGTTCAAGACGGCTTTCTTCCGCCTTCCACCAGTTGCGAGTATTGTCCGTGAGCTGCAGTTTCGCCACACGGACCCAAGCTATGTCTGGCACTTGTGTTGCTGCCAGATCATCCTCTATGCTTTGTGCCCATTTCTCAGCTTCAAGTGGGCTTCCCTTTCCGGAGAACTGCTTGGGATGTAAAGCTCTGAATTGCTTCATCCCATGTGCTTCAGTCTCGGGACGGTTCAAGTGCTGCTGCTGTCCCTCTAGGAGGCTGTGAATTGCCTCAAGCAGAACCGTTTGCTCATTAAGTGGAGCAAGAACGGCAGGTATGAGAGGTAATGGTGAGGTGTGTTGTTGACATCAGTGCTGGTGTTGTTCGGAGAATCCATAACCTTGAATGAAAATTTTAGGTAAGGACAGATTCAAAGTATATGATTCAAAGAATAAGAAATGATGGGATTCAAGGAACATGATTGTAAAGAATGTTTTAGTTGCTGGTTCTTATGTTTTATATTGCTTAGGGTTCCATACAGCTCTGACCTGCATGGGCCGCCAACAAAACCTGTCACGCCCCGCTTCTCGGTATACGGCGAAGGGAACGCGACTGGTCCGCTACGTATATACTCAGAAGTACATACGCTAAGCGTATCTAAGCAATATAAAAGTGAATACATAAGAGACAAGGTATAATAAAACAACAACTTTTATTTATTAACATTCTTTTGTACAATGCATGAAAAGGAAATACAACTGAAATAAAACGATGCCTAAACAATGGCATAATAGGAAATGAAAAGTACTGAATGGAAAATGTACAATGTCTAGAGCTCGGGGTCTTCACAGAACTGGTCCAAGTCTTCAGCAGTGGGCTTATTCCCTGATGGGTCCAAACTACCTGACGACATTCAAAGAAGAAAGAAATAGAATATCGTCAGCGAACAGGTCGCTCGGTAAGTCCCAAAGATAAGAGAGAAATAGACAGAGAGTATGAGAGAGAGAATAGCTTTTAATGTTGTATTATATTGTTGTAATGTTGTATTAACGATGTTGTTTATAGCTTGGTACAGAAGAATGCCAGTGTATACGAGAGGGATCTCTATATGCTAGAGACCAGGGCAAACGGAATATAGAGTACAAGGCTCCGTTAGAAGGCCCGGAACAACGGCAATTGGATTCATGTTAGGTGTCTTAAGTCTTACCGTCTCATTCCACTTTTAACACCTTCCGCATCAATCTACCCCTTAAACCCCGTAGTGTCTTGTTTGTATTGTTTGTCTTGTAAATTGTATTGATGGTATAATTGGTTGACTGACCGAAACCATGATATCAATAAACGGATGTAACCGTAGAATCATATAAATGGAATAACTGGAGAACCATATAAATGGAATGTATATCCATGGTTCAGTTCAGTCAAGTTATATAGATTGATAACTGGATTCATAGATTCATGTATTCATATTAAATTGGAATATTGTAGATTGTAGGCTGTACTTGAATCATATTCAAGTCAGATATAATCAGACTCAAACTCGAGTCAGACAATTAGAAATGTAAATCATGTCTTGATTATTTCTTAAACCTATAATTGCTAGGGTCCTTACGGTAATTTATAAAACTTGAGGGGGTTTTATGTAAAAATACTTTTATATACTTTTCAAAATACACCTCAAGTATTCATTATTCGTCTTTAGAGTTGTAATGAAAGTGGACTTTATATTGTGATATTTCTAGTGAAAATATCCTAATTTCATAAATAAAGGTATTTATTTGTAATATTGATTTATGTGGAATTTATGGTATTTTAGTGTAAAATTGGTTCTTGTGATTTTTAGAAAAAATGTGGAATATTTATATAATAACAAAATAGATATTTTAGTTATAAATATACATATATTTATACAAAAATAATTTTAATATATTTATTATATTCTAAAAATCATATTTTCCTAAGATGTCGTATTTTAAATCTTTCGAGACCGAATGCTCTTTGTGAAGGTCTGAATCTCGCACTACTAAGCCCGAGAATGTGCGATATACCGCACCATCCCGAACGGGTTCCCCAAAATAGGTTGTAGCGGCGCTTTGCAAAGATTGTATAAATACTAAATCCTTTAGAAAACGGTTTTATGAAGTAAATGGTATTTATTTGTAAAGATGTATATTTTCCGTATAGTATGTTCTAGATTCTCTTAAATTAACTAGTCTATTCCTAACTAGTCCAAACGACAAGTTGTGAGATGCCTCAAAATCGCCTCTTCCCCGCCAATTGCGGCCAGGTAAGTACAAGTGAAGAAAGGAGGGATCCGCTCACGAATCATCGTGAGACGGGCCTTTTAAAGTTACCTTTCTCACTTGCCTAGTCTAGACACCACAAAGTCAGGTTTAGATAAACGACCGATGTCCACAACTTATCGTATTTTCATAATAAGTTGTACTTCTTTAAAAAATGTATCAAAACTAAATCTTTTAGAAATGGTTTTATTAAGTATATGGTATTTAAATGAAAAATGTTTGTTTTCTTGTATTCTAGGTTCTCTGGGGTGTTGCATATGAGTGTGTGAGGAGGTAGGTAGTTACCTCATGATCTATTTTAAATATATAGCAAGTTTGATGGAGTTAAATGAAGGATTGAAACAATGTGGTATTTAAGTGAAAAATACGATAAATTGAGAGCGCTATCATTTCATGTGACGAACCTTGATCAAATTGTTTGATTAGTGTTTAATAGTCAACATGAGAAAGTTTAGGTATGATTGTATTAGTGAGAAGTGGAATTTTATATAAAACCGAATCGGAAATCGGATTTGTTCCGATTCCGTCGGGTTTTGTAATTTCGTATTTTGAGAATGGAAAAGAGAGATAGAAAAGGGACTTACGGGTTTTTGATTACTCAAGAGAGTGAGAGGGAACTAGAGGGATCGCCGATGTGTTGCGTCGTCGCCAGTAGTTCTTAGAAAGATTGCCGGAAGTTCCGCCCGGAATTCGTCGGAGCTTCGCCTCGAGCTCGTTTTCAAAGTGCACAAGTTCTCTGGAGAATTTTAGAGAGTTGACTCAGAAATGTGAGTGAGAGGGTAGAGGGTAGGGGAGTATTTATAGGGTTAGGCTTGGGTTAAGGTAGATGAAGAGTTTAGATAAAAAAAAATGTAAAAATATATTAAAATGTATTAAAAATTGTAGTAAATCAGGCTTTCTGAATTCTCTGGAACTGATCTCAGTATTTTAAGTATACAGGGGGGTTGAGAAACTCAAAAGGCACAACTACCATGTTGGGGACTCGGCCGTCCGGCCGAGTCCGGCCGGCGGCGCCGGCCCGACTCGGCCGGTCCGCCGGCCGAGTCGGGGCATGGGAAGGTGGGGGGTCTCCTGACGTACACTCTGGTATATTTACTTTTTCAGGTGTAGTGAAAAATTTGGGAGTTATGGTGCGTGCACTGTTGGACTTCTAAAAATTTTTAAACAAAATAAATTTTAAAAATAATGTGGGGCATGAGATTTGAACTCTGGTGGCTTGGTTCAGCAGTGTAAGGTATTACCAATGAGCTACAAGCTCTTTCTTGTAATTAAATTGCTATTTAATTACTTAAATCTTGTGCTCAGGTAATAAATACCCCTTTAAGGATTTTGAAAAAATAAACAATTTAAAATTTGTATGGAAAATGTTTATAAGAAAGTTAGGGTTGTTAGTGAGTGCATTTCGCACTTGCACATCTTTTAGGGGTGCACACCATAGGAAAAGCAATAGCTTTCAACGAAGCAGAAGCTTCAATCTTGTTAACCTTATATTTAGAGGCTGCTCACTCTTTAGAATTTTCTCTCTTAATATCACGATGTCGATGATTTTTTTGCCGATTCTATCTTTTTATAGAGAAAGCGTTGGTCATCGAGACCCACCATCTTTCTGAAGATGCTGAGTGATTACAACGTCGTATGTTGGAGGTGTAGTTAGATGTACCCTAAAACCACGCCCTTTTCATAAGGGAGAGAGTATGTTAGAGCATTAGCTCTGAATTTCCGAAAAAGGTTTATTTACACTTGAAAACGTGTGTCGCACGTGTTCCGTATGGCACCAGCACACATGCATCGCACATGGCGCGCATGCCGCCGAAGCATGTGCGTCGCATATGGCGGCGCTTGCACATATGCGCACTATAGGGGGCATGTATCCTTTGAACCTTTGTCCATGAAGCACGAGGCTTCAATGAAGACGAATAATTTTTGAGAGCTCCTCCCACTTATTTATAGGGCAGTGATAGAAAAGAGATCTCTCTTTTTCCCGATGTGGGACTAAAGTTACATCCCTCCATATGGTAGAGCTTTGCTCAAACTATATGTGTATTATACATTTGCTCATAATATTTGATTCCGGAGGAGTTATGAGGCCCGTAATATATCAAATTGAAGCTCATTTCTAGAAACTTTTGATACCATCAGAATTTATCTGATTCTCATTTAAGAGTATGCCAAAATATAGCCCGAAAAAACCGCTTCGCATTTTCTTGAGCGTTTTGAGACCACGTGACGCTTGGGCTCTTTTGCGTCTAAATTTTAGGAAGGAACAAATATCCTCCCTCCCCACTACTTTACCCATGTAATTATGTACGTGGGTTAAGTAGTGCAAAGTAATGCACCGTTAAAGATTTTATAGTTTAGAATACAGGTTTAGGTCGCTGTCGCCTAAGACTTTTTCAATTTTCATGAGCCGTAAGGGTCTCACAAATTTTTTTCCTCCCTATGAGCCTAGAGGATCTCATATGTGTATTTTCTCCTTAGGAATCATGAAGATCCCTAAACGTATTTTCTCTTATTAGTCGTAAGGATCTCATATGAGTGTTTTCTCCTTACGGGTCGAGAAGGCTCGTAAATGACTTCTTCTCCTTATTAGTAACTTGGTTAGCCAATAGAGGATGTTATGGTGCAAATTCGTTGCGAATAGCCCATGGATAGTATACGGTAGTCAATTTGGTGACAGTTCGCAAGGCAATGGTGTCTTAGGAGACAAGTTTAGATCTCTGTCACTTATGGCTTTTCAATTTCTACGAGCCGTGAGAGTCTCATAAAAGCATTTTTTTCTATGAGTCGAGAGGATCTCATAAGAGTATTTTCTCCTTAGGAGTCGTGGGGACTCATAAGTTTCTTTTCCCCTTGTGGGTCGTAAGAATCCCATAAAGGTGTATCTTTTCTTCACTTTTGTCATGTGAATAAAAGACACCATTTTTTTGAGTAGCACTTCTTTGTGCTAAACATGACTTGGCTTAGTTTATTTACTCTTCTTGGAGCATTCAGTTTATCCTCTTTTTAGGCCTGGATAAACTCAGACTGGCGTTAACATACTCCGTTAGTATAAGAGGCCATCAGGTTTGTGTTACTGGGTGTAGTCCATCGCACCGTTGCTTTGGCTGATTTCGTCTCGATTTGCATTCCTTCAAAATGCCGTTCGAGTGGCCGTGCACTTGCCGTATCTCTAAACCTTTTGAGATGAGACACAATGTCTCAAGTAATCTTCTTATGCTGGTATATGCATGTTGCCGTCAGAGATCAGCGTTAGGCGTCAGTATGGAACTTTACCTTGAGGTCAGACTCTTTTTAAGTCCCAGAGAAGTCATAACTGCACCTTTTTATAGTGAGATGACATCTAGCGGTCTTTAGGCATGTCTGTACTGCTATAGAGACCTGGAGCTAGGAATATGCTATTACTCCACTTGTTTCAGCTATTTTGAGCTTTGCGGATGCCATTTTTATACTATGTGGAAATAGAATGGACGTCCAAATAGTCTCCGGGTTGTATGTGTTACTATCAAGATTTGGAGCTAGGAGAATGTCATCACTCCGCTTTTGTTTTGACCCTTTAGTTTTTGCTGACGCCATGTCTGTATTCTACTGGAGTGAAATTGTTTATTTGCAAATGGTTGTGAGTTTTTTATTGCATGGTTAAAATATTATGAAGCCCATCCCTCTCTATGTCCTCATTCATACTCAAATGCCACCTCACCCTCCACTTAATATCCAATTGAATTTCAAAAAAGAAACTCAAATAATGAGGTGTCCTCCTTTTAAAAGTATTCCGTATAAATACGGAATACAACCCGATATACATATCAAAATACATATACACGTATCCGTATAAAAATACGAATAGCCAAGAGAGAGAAAATGAATAGTGAAAAATAATACTAAAATATATATATATATATAAATTATTAAATCAAAACTTGATTTAATAATCCGGCTTAATCCTAAGCTGGCTAGCATTATCAACCGTCCGATTAATGTCCATGTAGCCTGTACACGTATTTAATCGGACCCCAGTATGTATCAACATACGCTATCTATATCATATCGCCTGAACCGGCAAAAACCTTTGTGTGGGACTCTAAAGAATCGAGAATACGCTAGCAGTGAGATACTGGATAAATTCATAACCACAAGCACATCAGTGGCACTAGCTATACGTAACGGCTACCCAGGTATATGTCGAAAGGGAGGTCAACAATCCGGTCTCTTCGTCTGATATGTCGCATATCCAATCTAGGGGTGGTAAACGTCAGACCCCAGTAATCGATAAGTCGTGCCGATATGAGGCTCCTAATGGGTCGAGAAACTACTGATAACACTTACCAGTAGATCTCCGTATCAGCCCTGGCCAAGGACTTCCTGTTAAAGCCAATCGAGCATAGCGCAACATCAAACCGCAATACTGGGAGAGATGAATCCCCTCCTATCACTCATTTCCTCCATGTGATTCGGGACTCTACCCAAAAGCCACCGTTTTGCACGTTCTCTTGAACGTAGTAAGGTGTAAATCAAAGCACAGTGGGAATCACACAAGACTCTATGACGATCTCGGGTCTACAGACTAACCTGTACCAATGTCACCAGAGAACTGCTATCTGACGATAGGTATAATACCAACTAGGAGTTCTTAGCGAGTCCGTTCAGTGTACCCTGTCTCCACTGACCACCCATATACCATCTTTGATGTCAAACACCAATGGATGTGGGATCATCCATCGCCCATCATATGGGTAAAGAAGCGTATACACTAGTCTACTCTGGAATATCAATGCCCTGTCTCGATACACCCTCGACTAGGAACAATTATATGATGTACTTGTAGACTACCCTTGGCCCCACTAGTATGGTCTCCATCATAGTCCTGGCAATCAAGTACACATCCTAAGGGCTTTATCAATATGTGAGAGCAAGATAGTATCACAATACAAGTCAACATGTTAAGACAAAGAGCAACCAGATAGCATACTATCATGTCGAGCAAGAAATTCCTCTCTATATATGTCCAAGCATCCACTATAATATACATCATATGTACAATAATGGCCTCTAAGACATACACATAAATAACAATCTCCCACTTGCACTAAGGCCAGTAGTTGTAGTATCTCATACCTAACATCCCGAAGAGTCTCTCAAATTGTATATGGGGTATGGCCTTCGTAAGTGGATCCGCTGTGTTGTTTTTCATGTCAACTCTCCTGACCTCGGTCTCCTGGCGATCGAATATCTCCCGGATCAGGTGATACCACCTCTGAATATGCCTGGATCGCTGATGGGACCTGGGTTCCTTGGCCAAAGTCACTGCTCCATTATTATCGCAATACAAAGGTATTGGATGCTCGACGGACAGAACCACTCCAAGTTCGTTTATAAACTTCTTCATCCAGACAGCCTCTTTGGAAGCATCGTTGGCAGCAATGTATTCAATCTCTATCGTCGAGTCTGACATGATTTCCTATTTAGAACTCTTCCAACAAACCGCTCCTCTATTGAGGGTAAAGACAAATCCCAAGACCGGCTTAGAGTCGTCCTTATCACTCTAGAAGCTCGAATCGGTAAAGGACTCCACTTGGAGTTCACTGTTACCATACACCAAGAACAACACTTTAGTCCTTCTCAAGTAATTGAGAATGTTCTTCACAGCTGTCCAGTGATTCTTTCCAAGATCTGCTTGATACCTCCTCATTACACTTAGTGAGTATGATACATCGGGTCTGGTACATAACATCGCGTACATGATAGAACCTACTGCCAAAGCATAGGGTATCCCTTGCATGCGAGCTCTCTCCAAATCAGTCTTGGGAGACAGCTCTTTGGAGAGAGTGAGTCCAGAGATCGTGGGTAAATTCCCACGGTTGGATTCTTCAATACTAAACCTCTTTAGTATGGTGTCAATGTACCAGGATTGGGACAATCCCTGTATCCATTTAGATCTATCTCTATAGATCTTAATCCCTAAGATGTAGGAGGCATCACCTAGATCTTTCATTTTGAATCTTTGTAATAAGAAGAGCTTGACCGAGTGCAGCATAAGAACATCATTTCCTATCAAGAGTATGTCATCCACGTACAATACGAGGAAGACCATCTTACTATCTGCCACCTTCTTGTTTATACAAGATTCATCTACGTTTTTGATGAAGTCAAACTCTTTAACTACGACATCAAAACAGATGTTCCAACTCCGTGATACCTGCTTCAACCCGTAGATGGATTTAAATAGCTTGCACACCTTCCCGCTTCTCCCACTGTCCACGAAGCCCTCTGGTTGAGTCATGTACATGCTCTCTTCTAAATCACCATTTAGAAAGGAAGTCTTAACATCCATTTACCAGATTTCGTAGTCATGGTATGCAGGAATGGCAAATAAGATCCGGATGGACTTAAGCATAGCCACTGGAGAAAAGGTTTTATCATAATCCACACCTGGTCATTGACGAATACCTTTTGCAACAAGTCTAGATTTGAATGTCTCAAATTTTCTATCTACACCAAGTTTTTTCTTAAAGATCCATTTGCTCCCGATGGGTTTTACCCCTTCAGGAGCAATTTCCAAAGACCATACTTTGTTGGTGTACATGGATTCCATCTCAGATCGCATTGCATCCAGTCATTTCACAGAGTCCCCACTCGTGATGGCCTGTTCGAAACTAGTTGGGTCATCATCTTCAATGATGCAATCCTCCCTCCCACCATCAATGAGAAAACCGTAGTATCTCTCAGATGGATGAGGAACCTTACTAGATCGGCGGAGAGGCTGGGGTTCATTAGGAACTATCGAATTCTCTAGTTCTACCAAATCTTTTGTCGTAGTTTGTATAGCTGGAACCTCTTCCAGTTCTACCTCCTTGCCACTAATTTCTTTTTCAAGAAATTCCTTTTCTAAAAAGGTGGCATGTCGAGAAACAAACACCTTTTGTTCCTCGGTGTGATAGAAGATATACCCTCGCGAATGTTTGGGATATCCAATAAACTTACACAGAAAAGACCTTGCCTAGAGCTTGTCCGGATTCTGTGTTTTTACATATGCCGGACAACCACATATCTTAACATAATTAAGATATGGTCTCTTTTCTTTCCATATCTCATATGGAGTGGTTGGCACAGATTTGGTGGGAAGCATATTCAATAGGTCTGCAGTTGTCTCCAGTACATATCCCCAAAAGGAAATAGGTAACTCAGCAGTGTTCATCATAGAACGCACCATATCTAATAGATTCCTCCGCTCCGATACACCGTTGTGTTGTGGTGTATACGGAGGAGTAAGCTGAGAGAGAATCCCATTCTCTTTTAGATAGTCACGGAATTCCGTGCTCAAGTATTCTCCTGTCCGACCAGATCGTAGGATTTTAATACTTTTACCCGTTTGGTTCTCGACTTCATGCTTATATTCTTTGAATTTCTCAAAAGATTCAGACTTGTGTTTCAACAGGAAAATATGTCCGTATCTAGAGAGATCGTCAGTGAATGTAATGAAATACAAGGAATCATTCCTAGCATGTGTAGACATGTGACCGCATACATCACTATGTATCAGTCCCAAGAGTTCCATAACTCTTTCTCCGTGTCCAGTAAACGGAGCTTTGGTCATCTTTCTTTTGAGACATGACTGGCAAGTTTCATAAGATGATAATTCGAACGGATTCAAGTATCCATCCTTATGTAACTTAGCTAGTCGTGTCGCATTGATATGACCTAGTCTACAATGCCACAAGAAGGATTCGTTCATTTCTGAACTCTTCTTCTTGTGTGTGTTATGTACATTAAGAACTGTGGTTTGATTTAGAACGTATATGCCATTATTTAACAAGCCTGATCCAATCAACTTTTGATTCAGGAAGATGTTCATAACATTATCCTGTACTACAAAATTATATCCTTCTTTACTTAATAAAGAAACTGATATAAGATTGCATATCAGGGTCGGTATGTAATAGCGTTCATTCAGAATCAATGTATTACCATTTGGTAATACAAGGTGATATTCGCCAACTGCTTTGGCTGCAACATTTGCACCATTACATACTCTTACGGAATGATCACCCAATCCTAGTTCTCTACCTTTCTTTAGCCCAAGTATCATATTACATCTGTGAGATCCCGATCTGGTATCTAATACCCAAGACATAGAGTGCACTGAGAAACAGTTCTCGGTAACTAACACACCCGAAGAAGATCCATCAATATGCTTATTTTTCGTTTGGGCGGCATGGGAATCTGGATATTCCCCTATTTCCTGCTCAGTCTTATAACAATTATAAGAAAGAACGGAACCAACGTTTCCCTGCTCAGTATAACAAGCGGGTTCAGTCAATACATCCATATTATTATCTTGATTAAGGCCTGACATGGTCGCTACCTGGAGAGAGAGAGAGAGAGAAGAAAACATTTTAGCGTATGCTCTTGCAAGATTAGATTAGTTATTATCTTATCTAATCAGGATGGCTCCCACTGTTTTTATCAAATCTTCTTTCAAACCCTAAAAGGTAAGACTAGCCGGGATTAATTACACCTTATAAGTTCGCCAATTTTTCAGCCAGGCCAATGTCGGTAGTTTGAGGGAGGTTCCCCGTGCTTTCGCACGGACCTAATTAAATTAAACCTCGTTTTTCTAGGGGCGTAACCCCGTTAACACCTTTCTAGACACCTACTTGATCGGCTAATTGTCATGTGTAAAACTCTCCCAGGAGTAACTCTTACTCGTAGTAGGTATCAGGATCCAACTATCTCATAGAAGTTATGCAATCTCATTGCAAATTTCAACACTTGAAATTCCCGATTATATTTTTCCCCTAGCGTACTATGGCCTTGATGCAGGACAACAAACCATAGTCTGCTAGTCAAGTTCAACACGTCATTTCCTGATTGAATTAAACCCACCCGTACGACCCTTAACGCAGGCCAACAAAGTCGCACGACTACCCTAATCCAATCTCATCTAATGTTGCAGATAAGCACTAATTAGCTACCGCACACTACGCCTTGACGCAGGCCAACAAACGTAGCACGAATACTAAGTAGTACTTATCTGAAATGACGGAGGCTATGACAGGTTTTTAAGAAAACCTTTTGCGTAATGAACTTGATATCGTTGTAGAATCGAGTGATTTTGAAAAGGAGTGTCTTTGAGTCTTTTACTAGTTTTGCTAAAGAGGTCACTCCCGGTGATGGGATCTCGGCTCTTTCCTTATCGAATAAGGTGCAGGATATTTCACAAATACCGCTATGCAAAGTAAGAACAAAAGAAATAATCAGAAGACAAAACCGAGTGGGTTGTAGCATCTGCTGGTTTCGCTAAAGAGGTCACTCCCGGTGAAAAGATCTCGGCTCTTTCCTCATCGAATGAGGTGCTGGATATTCTATAAGGAATACCGCTATGCAAAGCAAAAAACTAGAGTTACCCTTTTTGAAAATTTGATTCCACAACATCTTTTTAGGTTTCTTTCTTTTTCGTTAATCTCATTAATGAAGTCCCATCATTTATTCTTCCTAAGCATTACAGAAGAAACGTAAATACAACGTACGCTTTTGCCATCCGCATTCGCTACAGTGTCCCGTTATACACTATTAGGTTACTTAACTAACGGCATAGCGGGGCGGCACTAGCGCGGGTGCAAAACATAAGCAACGTTTATTATATCATATATATAATAACAAAGCATTCGTCTCACGCATATAAAGTGATCACATCACAGAATATCAGCAGCAAAAGATAACATATGAAATATTGGATATACTAGGAATTTCGTGTTTTAAATTAAGCCGGTATAAAACACGGATTCCATGGTTGCGATGAATAGCCAAACCCACATCCCTAGACCCCTACGAGAACGGCAAGCAACCCTACCAATTCTAGAGTGAGGAAATCCGGTCTCGACTTCTCGAGATGGTCTTCCACTGGACCCTAGAACCCGGTTACTTGTGCTCCCTTCCTTAGCTCTATCCTAATGTGGAAAAGTAAAAAATATACATCGATGGTGACATCATCCTCAACCCTGAAGTGCCCCAATAAAAGAATATTACATACAAGTTTTTACATGAATGAAAATGAAAAACTCTCATCTCACATAAAAAAAAACCCGGATATTCAAAACACGACAATCCAATATAACATATCCTAGCAACACATAAGATCATATGTCATCAACGTAAGTAAATATGCATATCCCAATTGTCGTTGACATATAGCAACGAAACCGGCGATACACCACATATTACAATTACGACAGCAGAAAAGAAAATGTCAAACTACAACATTTGGAATCCACAATCACCTTAGACATCATAAACCTGAAATATCACATACTTCGGATTTCATGCCTAACGATATGAATTCCAAATATTGTATCACATTCCACAAATAGCTAGACGATGTTAAACATTCCGATCGAATCAACAAACACCCAAAATTTCCCAAAGAGCTCAACACTTTAGCACAGTTTAAAAATACTCAGAACATGCCACGGTACCTATGGACCAACCGTAGAAGGGTCAACCCTTGCCTCACCTATTGCACCGCGGAACTACCGCAAACCCTTGGGTTTGGCCGCGGTTCTTACGGTCATATAATCGAGTTAGGGTTTCGTTCTTCTAGAAGGTTCATCATATTACATGCATGATTTTTGAATGTTCTTTAACATGGAAAAAATCCAACTCTTGGAAAATTTCCATCGAGAGAGAAATTGGGTTATTGATATCCGTACAAACTTTTTAACACCGCCTAAATTACCCGAAACAATGTTAGAATTATGACTATGAAACACTCCTAATTGCCTTTATAAAAAATTAACATCTCATGCAATTTTAGTAAAAACAAGCAACACCTGAAACACCAAAACCCAGAGACTGGAACACCAGACGAAGACGAACCCAAGAATGCAATGGGAGGCCGACTAGCTCGGAAATTTCATGAAACTCGCCGGGTCAAATCTGGTGGATAAGGTTCATATTTGTTTGGTGATCATATTATATCTCATGTAACATTCTGCAGTTGCTAAAAAAAATTTCGACGACTTAAAAAATTTGACAGAAACTAGGTTTTAGTTTCGAGTGTTTCGGATTCGGTTTCGTAATTCTATAAATATCGTCTAATTCTCTAGCTTGGCTCTGATACCACTGTAGGGTTACCCAGCACGACAGCAAGGTTTCGGGAGGCATCATCCATACCAAATTCAAAGTTTTTGCCATGCTACATAACCCTAATCCTAGAATCTTAACTAGAGATTTAGACAATACATAGTGTAAACAACTGTAAAACTAAGTGAACAAGGAATACAACCTTTGTAGACCGGTCTTTCACTTCAATAGCTCCATGTAATAGTCCCCTCACTCCATGTAGTGATCTTCCGGACTCTAGAGTGGCTCCATAAGATGAAAGGAACAAAATTGCACGAAGTCTTCAAGGCCGAAGAAGATCTACGTCGAGGAGAAACCAACCCAAGCTACCTCTTCACTAATTAGAGGTTAGTGAAGCTAACACCCTAAACTGAATGGCTAATCTAGTAGAGAATGATGAAGTAGGATTTTTGCTCATTTTAGAATTAATTTTCTCACTCTATTTCTTCACCTTGAGAAAGCTAGAGAGCTCAATGAAGAAGATGAAACAAATAATGGATGAGAGAGTGTTAATGGTAACCATGGATGAGTTTGTATTATATACTAACTCATGTAGAGACTAAACTATGGCTAAAAATAATGGTTAGGTTAATAAATATCTCATGTAAAACAAAGTTAGTGGACAAAGTCAATGGTTAGCAACAAGCTTCTCCAAGCTTCTAGCCATGA
Organism: Agapanthus africanus; assembly: GCA_030015575.1. Taxonomy (NCBI): domain Eukaryota; kingdom Viridiplantae; phylum Streptophyta; class Magnoliopsida; order Asparagales; family Amaryllidaceae; genus Agapanthus; species Agapanthus africanus. Next base: position 267,832,562 of record CM057342.1, on the reverse strand, counting down.
AAAATTTCCAACCAATTTTGATTTACTTTGATAAATAAAAACCCTAAGATTATCATAAGCATGGTCTGAGTCTCATACACCCATGAAGCATGTGGCATCAAGCATGACACAAATAAAATGTACATGAATATATATCACATATATACTATATGCACACAAGTGAGAAAAAGAAATGTTTACGTGAGCTAATATTAGTTAATGTAATTCAATATATCAAATATATAAATATACATTAAATTATTAAATCAACACTTGATTTAATAATCCGGCTATATCACATACAACCGGCTAATATCAAATGTAACAACTTATCGAATCAACACTTGATCCGATAACCCGGCTATATCTCATATAACCGACCGATATCACGTATCGCGAGAATAGAATGTTGTATCACATACGCGCATTAATCTCGGTCCCACACATATCACATATGTGCTCCTACTTCGTTTTGCCTGAGCAAGTAAATCTCTGTGTAGGACTCTAAAGACTCGTCAATACGCCGGCAGTAGGTGATGATCATATCAAACACCCACAAGCCGTCAGCGGTACTAGCTGGATGTAATGGCTACCTGGGCATTGAGTGATCAGAAGATCAACAAGCAAGCCTGTTCATACTCCTGTAAAGCCTGTCAGTAACACTACCGTACAGTTCGGTCTCTTCGTCTGATATATCGCATATCCAGTGTAGGGTGGTAAACGTCAGACCCCGGTAACCGATAAGTCATGCTGATGTGAGGCTCATAACGGGTCGAGAAACTACTACTAACACTTACCAGTAGATCTCCGTATCAGTCCTGGCCAGGGACTTCCTGTTATAACCAATCGAGCACAGCGCAACATCAACCCCCAATACCGGAAGAGACGAATCCCTTCCTATCACTCATTACCTCCATGTGATTCGGGACTGTACCCAAAAGCCACTGTTTTGCACGTTCTCTTGAACGTGGTAAGGTGTAAATCAAAGCACAGTGGGAATCACATAAGATTCTATGACGATCTCGGGTCTACAAACTAACCTGTACCAGTGTCACCAGAAAACTGTTATCTGACGATAGGTATAATACCAACTAGGAGTTCTCGGCGAGTCTATTCAATGTACCCAGTCTCCACTGAGCACCCGTATACTATCTTTGATGTCAAACACCAATGGATGTAGGATCATCCATCACCCATCATATGGGTAAAGAAGCGTATACGCTAGTCTACTCTGGAATATCGATGCCCTGTCTCGATAGACCCTCGACTAGGAACAATTATAGGATGTACTTATGGACTACCCTTGGCCCCACTAGTATGATCTCCATCATAGTCCTGGTAGTCAAGTACACATCCTAAGGGATTTATCAACATGTAAGAGCAAGACAGTATCACAATACAAGTCAAAATGTTAAGACAAAGAGAAACCAGATTGCATACTATCATGTCGAACAAGAAACTCCTCTCTATATATGTCCAAGCATCCACTATAATATACATCATATGTACAATAATGGCCTCTAGGGCATACACATAACTAACAGTATGTTAATAGAGCTTATTATGGTTAGGATTGGGTTAGTTTGAGTTAGGAGTTCGCTCATTTCTTTCATTTTCCACTCTTAATATCAATGTTATGGTAATCGGCAACAACGTGGATTAGCACTATAAGGAAGGAAACATGTGAGTATAAGCTAGGCTTTCCCATGCTTAATTCCTTCCTTTTGGTCCTTGTCCGTCCGTTCTTGGCTCTTATCCATAACCTTTGGTCAATTCAATCACAACTGGTCTCGCTAGGGTGTCATCGCTATCATATAGGATAGGGTGTCGTAGGGAGCGGATTGTGGTTGCCTTGACGGGAGTTCAAATCAAGTTGTTGGGCAAACAAAAGAGTGAGAGAGATTTCCTTCTCTCAAACATTCCTTATCCTACCCTAACAAGTGAGAAACTACTCACTCATTATAAAAGAAAATAAAATAAAATAAGTAAAGAAGATAGAAGGAAATGAGGTAGAAAATTACAACTAGCTACTTGGGACCTCACCTAGGCAAGGATCACTCTTAAGCATCATGGTTGCAAGGATAAAAAAAAGAGAAGAAAAAGAACAAAAAAAACAACTGCTTAACAAAGAAAATTACAAGCAACATAAACTAGTTAACAAATTACAAGACATGCATATAAAAAAATAACTCTTCTTCATTTATCATCCACTCAAAAGCACTCACTACAATTTTAATGGAAGAAAGATGAAGAAGAAAGAAAAGTTACACAAAATTCTAACACAAAACTAATGAAAATATACCTTTCATATGGCTCTAATATGGAGTATTTATAGGCAGATAACTGAAACCCTAGGGCCATATTCTAAGTCCCTATACAATTACCAATCTACCCCCAAAAGATGATCTTCAAACGACATGATGTCGCCACGGAACCGCCGCCCAATGGGCCTATTGGCTGCGGTTCCACCGCCGTTTGGATTGATTGACATATCATTTTTCTTGGGCTGTCTTGTGTTCCTTTTATCACCAGTTTAGTGCACTTGAATTTGCAGAATAATTCCATTTTGCTCCCAGATTTTCAGCAGCCCAAAAGATAAAAATGTGTGGACTTTTTGCCTTGATTTTCTCGAGCTCTGTATTGTCAACTTGATTCTCGTGCTGCCTCTCTTTTGCTTTGTGCTTGAATGACCCTTGCTTGACTTTTGCCTCCTGAATTGGTAAGCAGCACTGGAAAGATGGTGAGCGGAACCCATATTTTTATCTGTTGTTGGCAGTTGTCTTTAATTTGTCGTGACTGTTCATGATTTTTATTATTTTGGACTGAGAACCTGTAACATGCGATTATGTAGCAAACACGGATCAAAAGTACCTATCTATATGCAATGCGATCAAGAATGGGTGGTATAAAAATTCAAAATACTGATATGAACAAATACCCCCAAACTTATCTTTTACTCGTCCCAAGCAAAACCATTTTATTTCAAAAAGCTCACTTTCGTAGGCATCACGGTTGCACTTAGCGTGTCAACAAGACGTTAAACCCCTAGATTGCTCTAGAGGAGGAGTTTTGTCTCCTGAGGGTTTTTAGCGGAAAGTACCCACAAAATCCTGTCAAGTTGGCCGTCGACTCTAATCCTACAGTTCAGCATTCTAGCTAGAAACTCTATCAACCTAAGTTAGAAATATCCATCCCTTATTCTTCACATCTCCTATTCATTTAACATAAGATCCTATACGTTTTGTCAGTTTATAAAGATCTCAGTTTCTCTTGTGTTTTCCTTCTAAAGTGCAGTCTTCAATCCGGAATTTTTATCATCTTTATGGAAAACATAAGTCTTATTCTTTATCCCTATCTTTCCTCCTAACATCGATCGTATACCCTACGTGTTTGTAAATTTTTCACCCCTGCACTTAAGAATTCAATTCAAGTTATAGTACTCTTGCTCTAATACCAAACACTACTTCTTTTTATTAATGATGGACGGATTTACTCTCACATATTTCATGCGACTATTACTGCTTCCTAAAACACTAATCAGCCGATTACTAAGTGTGTGAGCTTAAAGCTTAAATAACAGTTTTCCAGGTCTTGTACCTTTTTTCCTTTTTTTCTTTCAAGAGGGGATATATTTTTCAATGATGTTCTTTTGGTGAATAGCTTTAAAAACCGTTTTTTCTTTCATACTAGGCTTTCAAACAAGAGTATTTCTAGGTATCCTCTACTATCCCAAGTTTCAAGATGCGTGTATGTGCAATTTGTAGGGTATATACTTTCTGAATTTGGAAACAAGAATAGGAACTATTTTTCTGACCTTTTCATCAATAAACCTTTCAATACTTTCCCTTCATTTCAAATTAAATCAAGAACTAAACTTAAGATTACTTACTTCTAAACAAACTGCAAGGACGTATATTTACTACAGTTATACTTCAATGAAGGTTACTTTTAGGGTTTTCAATTCTAAACATAGGATTTAGTTATTTCTAACTAGTCAACCTTCATATCGAACTCAAGTCTAAATAGCCAACCTTGACATATTTTTTTAAGGTAACAATGCAATGCAGAAATATAAACATGATGCAATGCTTTTTTTAAGTTTCCAATTTTTATGGGTTTTAGGGATAACAATGCAATGCAGAAATATAAACATGATGCGATGCGGAATCTAAATATGCAAATAAAAGAACAAATATTTACAAAAAAAACATGCAGATGCAGAATGCAAGGATATCTATTTACAACAAACCCCATCCCCAAACTTACTCACAGCAGTGCCCTCACTGCTGCCTACTGCGTTCCTAGAACCAGACGCAGTACCGCTCATGCCAGCACCACTTGTGCCAGCTCCACTGGTGTCAGCACCACGACCCCTCGATCTCACTCTCTCCTCGTGCCAACACGGTAGACAACCCCTGCTCAAGACTCGTAATACGCTAATCAAAAGTCGTCAGCATCCCTAACACTCTCTCGACCCCCCTATGAGTACGCCGGAGCAAACATGCTTGCTCAGTGGGGGTCAGCTCATCATCGCTGGTTGTGGAACTAGAGCTGGGGGTCTCTGCCATCACATCCTCGGCCGGCTCGGTGCGCGACCATAACCCATGAAGTCTAGTGTATGACATAGACACACCCTCAAACAGGGGTCGAATGGGAACCCCCATGTGCATACAAGTATCAAACTCCTCTACAGGAAGGAAATAGCGGCACAATTGTGTCGCTAACATTGGGCACGGATAATTGGCCACCCCTTCGGTGCCAATTAAGTGTAATAGTATGGTGCACATGTCATAACTTGGGTTTTTCATAATTAATGTATGCACAATGTATATGAATGGAGTGAAAAAAGTTGTGTTATGCGAACTACCAAAGAAGTTATTTTGTGCCTAACGGCACACGGTTGATACATTCGCATATAGCGCACATCCCAAAATTCCTTTCTTGGGTTCCCTAGAGCAACTATCGCCCACCAACGGTACGTAATCCTCAAATCGGAGGGGTTGGTCGTGAGCGGGGATACAGGGTATCAAAGTGACTTCATGAATGAAGTTTCTATCTATTACAATTTCATGATCCCCTTAAACCAAACGTATAAACCCATAATTTGCCAAATATCCCTCCTCCATGCTCTCAAAAAAACGATCAACGAGATCCGGAAGCGCGAATTCGATTGGATGGTTGTATAATAAGTAATTCCACCCGCGTTTCCAGATTTCGTTACCCAAATAACTACCATACACGTTGTGGGCGAACATTTCAGAGAAATCCCTCTGAAATTGAAAATTTTGAGCCATTGAACAGAAAATAAAAATTTTAGCAGTTCTACAGAGAGGGGAACAAGAAAGCAAACCTCCTCTGAAAATTTCAGAGGGTGAAGCGGCGAATCGGCGGTGGTTCCACAGTATGAAAGGCGTTCGGCGGCGGTTCCGTGGTGGCTTCATAGGATCTCCTGTTGGGTTACCTATAAGGGCAGCAAGGTTTCGGGTGGTATCTTCCATACCAATTTCAAATTTTACCATTATAGCTAGGATGTTAACTAGACAATCAAACCAAACAAGCATGTTAACACTTTAACATCTAAGAGTTAGGGATTACAACCTTGTTGAGGTCCCTTCGCTTCATAAGCTCCTTGTTGAGGTCCCTTCGCTGCGATCTTCAAGTACCCGGACTCTAGAGAGGTTCCATGAAGAGAAAGATGCAACCTTGCTTCCAATCTTCAAAAACTAAGATGATTTACCGTGAAGAATCTCAAACCCAAGCTCTTGCTTCACTAATCAAGTATTAGTAAAGCAAACACCCTAATCTAAGTGGCTAGAATAGATGAGGATGATGAATTAGGAATTTTTCTCTCTTTTGTTTTCTTTATCTCACTGTATTTCATCACAAATGAAAAATCAAGCAAGCTTTTTAAGAGCTTGAAGAAGATGAAGAACAAAGTGATGAATGAATTATTGTTGAGGTTAGAAATGCAACCAATATTAAGTATGTGTTATGGATAACTCATGTAGAGATTAAACCATAGGCTAGGGTTAAAGTTGGGTTAGCAAATATCAGGAATAAAACAAAGAGGGTGGACTTTGTCAATGTGTCATGAAGCTTCCTCAAAGCTCATCCAAAACATTATCCATCAAAAATGATTTAATCCATAATAAAATGTTAACCCAAGTTTAAAACCCTAACATGGTTTAAACCTTAGTTGCATTTGTAACCCTAACATATTACAATATTATATATCACATATACAATATTTTGTAACAAAAGAAAATAATACAATTAACATATATCACATATATATCAATGTATTATCAAGTGAGAAAAAGAATCTTTAAGTGAGCTTATATTAGTTAATGTAATGTAATATATAAAATATATAATTATACAATAAATTATCGAATCAACACTTGATCCGATAATCCGGCTATTTCACAAATAACCGACTAATATAAAATGTATCAGTTCATCGAATCAACACTTGATCCGATGACCCGGCTATATCATATATACCCGGTAGATATCACATATCATGAGAATCTAATACGGTATCATATACACGTATTATTCTCGGCACCGCACATATCACATATGTACTCTACTTTGTTTTGCCTGAGCCAGGAAACCTCTGTGTAGGACTCTAAAGAATCGTCAATACGCCGGCAGTAGGTGATGATCATATTAAACACCCACAAGCTGCAAGCGGTCTGCTAAACGTAACAGCCACCCAGGTATTGAGCGATCAGAAGATCAACAAGCAAGCCTGTACATTCTCCTGTGAATCTAATCAGTTACACTCCCGTACAGTCCGGTCTCTTCGTCTGATATGTCGCATATCTAGTCTAAGGGTGGTAAACGTCAGACCCCAGTAACCGATAAGTCGTGTCGATATGAGATCCATAACAGTTCATGAAACTACTGATAACACTTACCAGTAAATCTCAGCAAGCCTAGCCAGGAATTTCCAGTTATAGCCAATCGAACACAGCGCAACATCAACTCCCAATACTGGGAGAGAAGAAACCCCCTCATATCGCTCATTGCCTCCATGTGATTCGGGACTGTACCCAAAAGCCACCGTTTTGCACATTCTCTTGAACGTGGTAAGGTAGAAATCAAAGCACAGTGGGAATCACACAAGACTCTATGACGATCTCTGGTCTACAGACTAACATGTACCATTGTCACCAGAGAACTGCCATCTGACGTGAGGTATAATACCATCTGGGAGTTCTCGGCGAGTCCGTCCAGTGTACCCAGTCTCCACTGAGCACCCGTATACTTTCTCTGATGTCAAACACCAATGGATATGGGATCATCCATCGCCCATCTACATGGGTCGAGAAGCTATACGCTAGTCTACTCTAGTATATCGATGCCCTGTCTCGATACACCTACGACTAAGAATATTTGAAGGATGTACTTAGCGACTACTCTGTCCCCACTAGTATGATCTGCATCATAGTCCTGGTAGTCAAGTACTCATCCTAAGGGCTTTATCAACATGTAACATAAAGACAATCAGAGTACCTGTTAAGATAAAGAGCAACCAGATAGCATACTATCATGTCGAGCAAGAAAGTCCTCCATATATATGTCCAAGCATCCACTACAATATACATCGTATGTACAGTAATGGCCTCTAGGGCATATATATCACTAACAATCTCACACTTGCACTAGGGCCATCAGTTGTAGTATCTCATACCCAACAATCAGCTGTGGTTGAAATATCTCATACTCAACCATCCCATAAAAGTCTCTACTGGGAAATAGGCCTTTGTGAGTGGATCCGCGCTGTTGTCCTCTGTATCTACTGTCCTATCCTCGATCTCCCTGGAGATCAACCATCTCCATGATCAGGTGATACTGCCTAAGAATATGTCTGGATCTCTGATGGGACGGGGGTTCCTAGGCATAAGCCACAACTCCATTGTCACACAATGGTAGGAACGAAGTTCATCTCATGAACTTATATATATCCAGACTGCCTCTTTGATAGCATCCTTGGTAATGACGTATCTAGACTTTAATCGTCTAGTTTGCCACGGTATCTAACTTGGAACTCTTCCAACATACCGTCCCTTCGCTGAGGATAAAGACAATGCCTGTGACTGAAATTCAGTCGACCTTACCACCCTGGAAGCTATCCAGTGATTCTCCCTAGGATCAATTGATACTATCTCACTACACCTAGTGAGAATCCTAACATCCAATTAGATCTATCTCATAGATCCAAAACCCAGGATTTAGGATGTATCACCTTGATCCTATGGAGAATCCTTATGATAAGAGGAGATTGACCGAGCGCAACATAGGAAACTCCTTTCCTATCAAGAGTATATCTTCCACGTACAATACGAGGAACACCACCACACTCCCTACTATCCTTTTGTATAAACAAGGTTCATCTACCATTTTGATGAAGTCAAACTCTTTGACTACTACATCAAAACAGATGTTCCAACTCTGCGATGCCTGATTTATCCCATAAAACAACTTGCACACATTTTCGCTGCTCCCACTGTCTACGAAGCCATCTGGCTGTGTACTTATAGACGCTCTCTTCTAAATCACTATTTAGAAAAGCAGTCATGACACACAACCACCAGATATCGTAGTCATGGTATGTAACAGTGGCAAGTAGGATCTGGATGGACTTAAGCATAGCTTTGAAAGTCTCAACTTTTCCATGTACACCAAGTATTATTCTCAAGATATACTTGCTTCTGATGGAGATTTAACCCTTCAGATAAAGCAACCAAAGTCCATACTTTGTTGGTGTATATGGATTCCATCTCAGATTGCTTAGCATCCAGCCATTCTCACAGAGTCCCCATCTTGATGGCCTGCTCGAAACTAGTTGGGTCATCATCTCATGATGCAATCCTCGCTCCCACTGTCATAGAGAAAACCGAAGCATCTCTCAAGTGGATGAGGAACCCTACCAGATCGGCGGAGAGGCTGAGGTTTGTCGGGAGCTATTGAATCCTCAAGGTTTACCAAATCATCAGCTGCAGTTTGTATAGCTAGAACTCCTTCCAATTCTACCTTATGACAACTAATTTCTTCACAAAAAATTCCCTTTTTCTCAAAAAAGGTGGCATGCCAGAAATAAAACACCTTTTGTTCCTCGGTTGGTTAGAAGATATTCCTTTGCGAATGCTTGGGATATCCAACAACTTCCACAGAACTGACCTTGCCTCAAGCTTGTCCGGATTTTGCTTTTAGACATTGGCCGGACAACCCCAAATCTTAGCATCCTTAAGAGATGGGCTCTTCCCATACCATATCGCATATGGAGTGGCAGGCATCTGATTTGATTGGAACACTATTCAATAGGTATGCAGCTTCACAAGTGCATAACCCCCAAAAGGAAATAGGCAACTCAGTAATACTTATCATAGAGCACACCATATCACATAGGGTGCGATTGCTCCACCCCGATGCACCGACGTGCTGTGGTGTATACGGAGGAGTAATGCTGAGAGAGAATCTCATTCTCCTTTAGAATAGTCCAGGATCTCCATGCTCAAGTATTCTCCTCCCTGATCTCATCATAGGACATAATAATTATACCCTTTTTGGTTCTCTACTTCTAACTTATATTCATTTAATTTCTCAAAAGTTTCAGACTTGTGTTTCAACAGGAACATATGTGCAAATCTTGAGAGATCATTAGTGAATGTAATTAAGTACAAAGAACCGGTCCTGGCATGTGGAGACAGGGGACCTTACATATATCATCATGTATCAATCCCAAAAGTTCACTAACCCTTTCTCTGCTTCTAATAAACGGAGCTATGGTCATGTTTATCTTTGAGACATGACAGGCAAGTTTCACAAGATGTAAATCCAAACTGATTTAAATATGCATTTTTATTTAATTTCATCTAGTCGGGTCGCATCGATATGACCTGGTCTACAATACCTCGAGAAGGATTCGTTCATTTCTGAACTCTTCCTCTTGTGTGTGTTCTGTATGTTAAGAACTGTGGTTTGATTTAGAACATGTATGCTTTTAGATAACGTGCCTGAATCGACCAACTCTTGATATAGGAAATGTTCAAAACATTATCCATCAATACAAAATTATATCCTTCTTTACTAAATAAAGATACTGATGTGATTTTGTATATCAGGTTCGGTATCTAATAACATTCATTCAGAATCACTGTATTTGGTAATACAGGGTGATAACTGCCAACAGACTTGGCTGCAACACTTGCACCATTTTTAACTTTTAAAAATTATCACCCTTTCTCAGTTCTCTACCTATCTGTAGCCCATGTAACAGATTACATTCGCGGGATCCTGATCCGGTATCTCATACCCGGGACGTAAAGGATACTGAGAAACAGTTCTCTGCAATGAACACACCCGAAGAAGATGCATCATCATGTACTTTCTTCGTTTGGGCGGCACGGGAATTCTGGTAATCCCCAATTTCCTGCTCGGTCTTATAACAGTTATAAGTTAGAGCGGGACCAACGTTCCCCAGCTTAGTATAACAAGCGGGTTCGGTCAATACATCCGTATTATTATCTTGATTAAGGTGTGACATGGTCGCTACCTGGAGAGAGAGAGAAGAAAACACTCAGCGTATGCTCTTCTAAGATTAGATTGGTTATTAATATATTAATCAGGATGGCTCCCACTGTTTTTGTCAAATCTTCCTTCAAACCCTAAAAGGAAAGACTAGCCGGGATTAATTACACCCTACAATTTCTCCAATCTTTCAGCCAGGCTAGTGCCGATACTTTGAGGGAGGTTCCCCGTGCTTTCGCACAGACCTAATTAAAATAAACCTCGTTTTCCCAGGGGCGTAACCCTGTTGACACCTTTCTAGACACCTACTTGATCAGCTATTTGTAATGTGTAAAACTCTCCTACGAGTAACTCTTACTCGCAGTGGGTATCGGGATCCAACTATCTCATTGGAGGTATGCAATCTCATTGCAAATTTCAACACTTGAAATTCCCGATAATGTTTTGCCCCGAGCGATCTATGACCTTGACAAGGTCAACAAATCATAGACCGCAAGTCAAGTTCAACCCATCATTTCTTGATTGAATTAAACCCACCCGCACGACCCTTGACAAGGTCAACAAAGTCGCACGACTACCCTAATCCAATCGCATCACATGCTTTTGCAGATAAGCACTAATCAGCTACTGCACACTACGCCTTGACAAGGTCAACAAACGCAGCACGAATACTAAGTAGTACTTATCTGAAATGACGGAGGGCTACGACAGATTTTTAAGAAAACCTTTTGCATAATGAACTTGATATCGTCGTAGAATCGAGTGACTTAAAATGGAGTGTTTTTTAGACTTTTACTAGTTTTGCTAAAGAGGTCACTCTCGGTGAAGGTATCTCGGCTCTTTCCTTATCGAATAAGGTGCAGAATATTTCACAAATACCACTATGCAAAGCAAAAACTATAAAAGCAATCAAAAGAAAAACCGAGTTTGTAGCATCTGCTAGTTTCGCTAAAGAGGTCACTCCCGATGAAGGGATCTCGGCTCTTTCCTTATCGAATAAGGTACTGGATGTTCTACAAGGAACACCGCTATTCAAAGAAAAAACTAGAGCTACCTATTTTTGAAAATTCGATTCCACAATATCTTTAGGTTTCTTTTATTTCATTAATCTCATTAATGAAGTCCCATCATTTTAAGTTACCTAAACATCACAGATAAATACAACGTACGCTTATGCCATCCGAATTCGCCTCGATATCCCCTCGTGCACCGTTAGGTTAGGTAACTAACAGCAGAGCGGGGCAGTGCTAGCGCGGGTGTAAAACATAAGCAACGTCTATATAATATATCACATATACTATATCTAGTATCTATCTCAACATATCAAATGATCACATCACAGATATCGCAGCAGAAGAAACATATGAAATATTAGATATGCTAGAAGGTCCGTGTTTTATTGCGAGCCTGTATAAAACACGGATTCCACGGTCGTGATGAATAGCCAATCCCACACCCCTAGACCCCTATGAGAGCGGCAAGCAACCCTACCAATTCTAGAGTTAGTACACCCGGTCTCGACACCTCGAGATGGTCTCCCACTGGACCCTAGAACCCGGTTACTTGTGCTCCCCGCCTTGGGTCTATCCTAATGCGGAAAAGTAAATAAAATACAATGGTGACATCATCCTCAACCCAGAGGTGCCCCAATAAAAGAATATTACATACAATGAATTTTACATGAATGAAAATAAAAAACTCTCATCTCACATAAAACCCTCGGCTATTCAAAACACGACGATCCAATATAACATATCACAGCAACACAGAATATCACATGTCATCAACATGAGTAAATATGCGTATCCCAATTGTTGTTGATGTATAGCAACGAAACCGGCGATACACCACATATTACACTTACGGTCGCAGAAAAGAAAGTGTAAAACTACAACAGTTAGAATCTGAAACCTCCTCAGACATCGCATGCCTAACCAAATGAATTCCTAAGACATCACATGCATAACAATTATAAACCCCACATTTTAGTCTCAATATCAAAAACACTTTTCAATATCAAGTCGGGCAATTCAACAAGATTCCCGACATCCTGATCGAATGCTTATCGGAAACTTTAGTAGACGGCTACACCCCCCGATGCCGTCGACGAAGTGCACTAAGGCGGAACACCACTGCCGCGAGCACCCAAACGGATGCTTTTGGCGACGGGGTTCTCCTACAGTCACTTGGTCGTGGCTTTGGGGTGTGGCTATCTATTAAGTTTACCCGGCGAGTATCCGCATGCGCTACGTGATTGCGACGGACTTTTGATCGCATCAAAATTCCGTGGCAACCGATCTACTGAGACTAAACTGCTAGATTTATAGCATTCAAATTAGTTATCTCATAACTACTTGTGGATTCCAAATATTGTATCACATTACAGAAAAAGTTAGACGATATTAAACATTCCGTTCGAATCAAAAAACGCTAAAAATTTCCCTATTTGCTCAACACTTGAACTTAGTTTAAAAGCATCCATCACATGCCACAGTTCTAATAACCAGCCGTAGAAGGGTCAAACTAATGCCTCACATGTGGCAACGCCGCACTACCACAAACCCTAGGGTTTAGAGGCGGTTCTGATGGTCACATAATCGAGTTAAGGTTTTCGTTCTTCTAAATGGTCCACCGTGTTACTTGCACGATATTTGAATGTTCTTTAACTAAGGAAAAATCCAACACTTGGAAATTTTCCGACAGGGAAAAAAGTGAGTTAGTGATATCCGTTCGATCTTTTTAACACTGTCTAAAAAATCATGAAACCAAGCTAGAATTGCGAATACGAAACACTCCGAATTACCTTTTGAGTAAATAAACATCTTATGCAAATTTAGCAAAAATAAACAACACCAAAAGTACCAAACCCCAGAGACTTGAACACCACCCAAACCAGGAGTTTAACACCCACTGGGGGGCCGGCCTGCTCGGATTTCTGGACCATGTGCTCGGCCAAAATCCGAGCACATGGATCTAGGTTTGGGGTATGTTCACTATGTATCTCATACATGATTCTGCAATTGTTTGAAAAAATTTTAGAGCTCATTTTAAATTCGACAGAAACTAGGGTTTGATATCGGGTGTTTCGGAGTTGTTTCGGTTTCGTAATCCTACACTTATCCGTCTAATTCTTTAGCTTGGCTCTGATACCACTGTTGGGTTACCTACAATGGTAGCAAGGTTTCGGGTGGCATCTCCCATGCCAATTTCAAATTTTGCCATTATCAAGTACCTGGACTCTAAACCCTAAGATGTTATCTAGAGAATCAAACCAAACAAGCATGTTAACACTTTAACATCTAAGAGTTAGGGATTCCAACCTTTGTAGTCCGTTCCTTTGCTTTATAAGCTCTGTATTGAGATCCCTTCGCTGCGATCATCAAGTATCGGGACTCTAAAGAGGCTCCATGAAGAGAAAGAAGCAACTTTGCTTCCAATCTTCCAAAACTAAGATGATCTACCTTGAAGAATCTCAAACCCAAGCTCTTGCTTCACTAATCAAGTATTAGTAAAGCAAACACCCTAATCTAAATGGCTAGAATAGATGAGGATGATGAAGTAGAAATTTTGCTCTTTTTTGTTTTCTTTATCTCACTTTATTTCATCACAAATGAAAAATCAAGTAAGCTTTTTAAGAGCTCGAAGAAGATGAAGAACAAAGTGATGAATGAATTATTGTTGAGGTTAGAAATGCAACCAAGATTAAGTATGTGTCATGGATAACTCATGTAGAGATTAAACCATAGGCTAGGGTTAAAGTTGGGTTAGCAAATATCAAGGATGAAACAAAGAGGGTGGACTTTGTCAATGTGTCATGAAGCTTCCTCAAAGCTCATCCAAAACATTATCCATCCAAAATGATTTAATCCATAATAAAATGTTAACCTAAGTTTAAAACCTTAACATGGTTTAAACCCTAGTTGCATTTGTAACCCTAACATGTTATAATAATATATATCACATATACAGTATTTTGTAACAAAAGAAAATAATACAATTAACATATAGCACATATACATCAATGTATTATCATGTGAGAAAAAGAATCTTTAAGTGAGCTTACATTAGTTAATATAATGTAATATATCAAATATATAATTATACATTAAATTATCGAATCAACACTTGATCCGATAATCTGGCTATTTCACAAATAACCGACTAATATAGAATGCATCAGTTCATCGAATCAACACTTGATCCGATGACCCGGCTATATCACATATACCCGGCCGATATCACATATCGCGAGAATTGTTGGGCTTCCCTTTCACCTAGTCTACGGTTTGGTAGCATCACTTATGCCACTTTAAAATTTAGAGAGGTGCAAAGCAAGCAAACTATGAATCTTTACTAGAAAAATCTAGGGTAACAAGTTTGTATCACATACAAAGAAGTAAAGAGAGTAGGATTACAACCTTTGTAGTCCGTTCCTTCGCTTCATAAGCTCCGTGTTGAGCTCCCTTCGCTGCGATCATCAAGAAGTCCGACTCTCAGAAGGCTCCATGAGGTGAATGATGTATCTTGCTTGAAGTCTTTTTGATCTAAGATGATCTACCTTGAAAAATCTCTAACCCAAGCTTACACTTCACTAATGAAGTAATCAGAGAAGTGAACACCCTAATCTAAGTGCCTAGAATAAATGAGGATGATGAAGTAGGAATATTTCTCTCTTTTGTTTTCAATTTCTCACTAATAATCACCACAACTCAAAAAGCTAGAAAGCTTTTTCAAGAGGAGGAAGAAGAAGAAATCCTTTTGTGATGAATAATGAATTATTGTTGTGATTACAATTGCAACATGAGTTAAGAATGAAGGCTTTAACTCATGTAGAGAATAAACTATGGTTAAGGGTTTGGGTTGGGTTAACAAATATCTGCACAAAATATCAAAGCAAAATGACAAAGTCAAAACTTCATGAAGCATCCATGAACCTCATCCAAAAGCTAACCCTAATCCAAACCCTAACTTGGTTTAAACTCAACAACCATGTAGCATTTGTAACCCTAACATGTTACAATATTATATATCACATATATAATATATTTTGTAACAAAAGAAAATAATACAATTAACATATATCGCATATATATCAATGTATTATCCAGTGAGAAAATGAATCAATAAAGCGAGCTTACATTAGTTAACGTAATGTAATATATCACATATATAATTATGCATTAAATTATCGAATCAACTCTTGATCCGACAATCCGGCTATATTGCATATAACCGACTAATATAACATGTACCAATTCATCGAATCAACACTTGATCCGATGACCCGGCTATATCACATATACCCGGCCGATATCACATATTGCGAGAATAGAATACGGTATCTCATATCGTATTATTCTCGTTCCCGCACATATCACATATGTGCTCCTACACCGTTTTGCCTGAGCCAGGAAACCTCTGTGTAGGACTCTAAAGAATCATCAATACGCCGGCAGTAGGTGGTGATCATATCAAACACCCAAAAGCTGCAATCGGTCAGCTAAACGTAACAGCCACCCAGGTATTGAGTGATCAGAAGATCAACAAGCAAGCCTGTACATTCTCCTGTGAATCCAATCAGTAACACTACCGTACAGTTCGGTCTCTTCGTCTCATATGTCGCATATCAGGTCTAAGGGTGGTAAACGTCTGACCCCAGTAACCGATAAGTCGTGTCGATATGAGGCTCAAAATAGGTCGAGAAACTACTGATAACTCTTGCCAGTTGCACTCCATATCAGCCCTGACCAGGGACTTCCAGTTATAGCCAATCGAACATAGCGCAATATCAACTCCCAATACCGGGAAAGACGATACCCCTCCTATCGCTCATTGTCTCCATATGATTCGGAACTGTACCCAAAAGCCATCATTTTGCACGCCCTCTTGGACGTGGTAAGGTGGAAATCAAAGCATAGTGGAAATCACACAAGACTCTATGACGATCTTGGGTCTACAGACTAACCTGTACTAGTGTCACTGGAGAACTGCTATCTGACGATAGGTATAATACCATCTAGGAGTTCTCGGCGAGTCCGTTCAGTGTACCCAGTCTCCACTGAGCATCCGTACACCATCTTTGATGTCAAACACCGATGGATATGGGATCATCCATCGCCCATCATATGGGTCAAGATGCGTATACGCTAGTCTACTCTGGTGTATCGATGCCCTGTCTCGATATACCCTCGACTAGGAACAGTTATAGGATGTACTCGTTGACTACCCTGGCCCCATTAGTATGATCTCATAATAGTCCCAGTAGTCAAGTACATATCCTAAGGGCTTTATCAACATGTGAGAGCAAAACAGTAAACCAATACAAGTCAACATGTTAAAGACAAAGTGAAACCAAATAGCATACTATCATATCGAGCAAGAAAGTCCTCACTATATATATCCAAGCATCCACTATAATATACATCATATGTACAACAATGGTCTCTATGGCATATACACAACTAACAAGAATCTAATATGGTATCACATACATGTATTATTCTCGGTCCCGCACATATCACATATGTTCTCCTACTCCATTTTGCCTAAGCCAGGAAACCTCTGTGTAGAACTCTAAAGAATCGTCAATACGCCGGCAGTAGGTAATGATCATATCAAACACCTACAAGCTGCAAGCGGTTAGCTAAACCTAACAGCCACCCAGGTATTGAGCGATCAGAAGATCAACAAGCAAGCCTGTACATTCTCCTGTGAATCCAATCAGTAACACTCCCGTACAGTCCAGTCTCTTCGTCTCATATGTCGTATATCTAGTCTAGGGGTGGTAAACGTCAGACCCTAGTAACCGATAAGTCGTGTCGATATGAGGTCCATAACAGTTTGAGAAACTACTCATAACACTTACCAGTAAATCTCAGCAACCCTGGCCAGGGATTTCCAGTTATAGCCAATCGAACACAGCGCAACATCAACTCCCAATACCTGGAGAGACGAAACCCCTCCTATCGCTCATTGCCTCCATGTGATTCGGGACTGTACCCAAAAGCCACCGTTTTGCATGCCCTCTTGGATATGGTAAGGTGGAAATCAAAGCACAGTGGAAATCACACAAGACTCTATAACGATCTCGGGTCTACGGACTAACCTGTACTAGTGTCACCGGAGAACTGCTATCTGACGATAGGTATAATACCATCTAGGAGTTCTCGGCGAGTCCGTTCAGTGTACCCAGTCTCCACTGAGCACCCGTACACCATCTTTGATGTCAAACACCGATGGATATGGGATCATCCATCGCCATCATATGGGTCAAGATGCGTATACGCTAGTCTACTCTGGTGTATCGATGCCCTGTCTCGATACACCCTCGACTAGGAACAGTTAGAGGATGTACTCGTTGACTACCCTGGCCCTACTAGTATGATCTCTTCATAGTCCCAGTAGTCGAGTACATATCCTAAGGGCTTTATCAACATGTGAGAGCAAGACAGTAAACCAATACAAGTCAACATGT
Source organism: Agapanthus africanus (assembly GCA_030015575.1). NCBI lineage: Eukaryota > Viridiplantae > Streptophyta > Magnoliopsida > Asparagales > Amaryllidaceae > Agapanthus > Agapanthus africanus. Next base: position 267,814,570 of record CM057342.1, on the reverse strand, counting down.
TAAGACAAAGTGAAACCAAATAGCATACTATCATATCGAGCAAGAAAGTCCTCACTATATATATCCAAGCATCCACTATAATATACATCATATGTACAACAATGGCCTCTAGGGCATATATACAACTAACAATCTCCCACTTGCACTAAGGCCAGCTGTTGTAGTATCTCATACCCAACATCCCGAAGAGTCTCTCAAATTGTATCTGGGGAATGGCCTTCGTAAGTGGATCCGCAGTGTTGTCCTTCATGTCAACTCTCCTGACCTCGATCTCACGGTGATCAACTATCTCCCGGATCAGGTGATACCGCCTCAGAATATGTCTGGACTTCTGATGGGATCTGGGTCCCTTGGCCAAAGCCACAGCTCCATTGTTATCACAATACAAAGGTATTGGATGCTGAATGGAAGGAACCACACCAAGTTCAGTAATGAACTTCTTCATCCAGACAACCTCTTTGGCAGCATCGTTGGCAGCGATGTATTCAGTCTCCATCGTCGAGTCTGCCACGGTTTCTTGCTTGGAACTCTTCCAACAAACCGCCCCTCCATTTAGGGTAAATACAAAACCCGAGTGCAACTTAGAGTCGTCCTTATCACTTTGGAAGCTTGAATCGATAAAAGACTCCACTTGGAGTTCTCCGTTACCATACAGCAAGAACATCTTCTTAGTCCTTCGTAAGTACTTGAGAATGTTCTTCACAGCTGTCCAGTGACTCTCTCCAGGATCTGCTTGATACCTACTCACTACACTTAGTGAGTATACTACATCGGGTCTGGTACATAGCATCGCGTACATGATAGAACCTACTGCCGAGGCATAGGTTATCCCTTGCATGCGTGCTCTCTCCAAATCAGTCTTAGGAGACATCTATTTGGAAAGAGTGGGTCCAGAGATCATGGGTTGGTTCCCATGCTTGGATTCTTCCATACTAAATCGCTTTAGTAGGTTCCCATGCTTGGATTCTTCCATACTAAATCGCTTTAGTATGGTGTCAATGTACCTGGATTGGGACAATCCGAGTATCCGTTTAGATCTATCTCTATAGATCTTAATTCCCAAAATGCAGGAGGCATCACCTAGATCTTTCATTGAGAATCGATGTGATAAGAAGAGCTTGACCGAGTGCAGCATAGAAACGTCATTTCCTATCAAGAGTATGTCATCCACGTACAATACGAGTAAGAAAACCTTACTCTCTACAACCTTCTTGTATATACAAGGTTCATCTACGTTTTTGATGAAGTCAAACTCTTTGACTACAACATCAAAATAGATGTTCCAACTCCGCGATGCCTGGTTTAACCCGTAGATGGATTTAAGCAACTTACTGATTTGAAGGAGATTTTATAGATCAAAAATATAAGTTACCGCAATCAAGAACGGCGTCGCTTGGTAGATAGCCGGTGAATACGGGTCGGTCCACAGGGATGTTGTAAATCTGCTAAATGTTCTTACGAGCTAATTCCAAAGGGTGTTGGATCTTTTAATTAAATCTAAAACTAAGTTGAGTTATACTAGGATTAAGAAACTTGCTAGGATTAGGTTTAGGTAAAGTTTGGTAAATAAAGATCTGCACCTCTTTCAATGCCTTAAATTAGATATCATATTAGAGGTTATGGTAATTATTAATAAAGGGGATTAGGATGATTGGGAAGATGTTTCTTCCTCTAAATCCTTGTCCGTCCTTTCTTATCTTTACCCTAACCTCCATGGAAACAATCAAATCCGATCTTTTATACTACGGTATCACCGTTACCTCGTGGGTAGAGTGCCGTAGGGAGCAGAATATGAAAGTATGCATGGAGTCCTAATTGTTCATAAGAGATTGGCAAAGAAAGGGGTGAGAGATCTTCATCTCTCAAACCCTTCCCTATTCCTAACCCTAACAAGTGAGGAAACTACTCGCTCATTGAGGGATCTAAGAAAGACATAATTTTTATTTTGTTTTGATTAAAGAGATGAAAGATCTACTGCAAATTAATAAAAATTCTAAACTAGATTAAATTAGGGCAAGAAAAGAAATTACCTAGGGCAGAAATTAAAACTAGAACTAAGGCAGAAAATAAACCTACTTACAAATTGATGCTCTCCAAACTTCAAAACAAATCTGAAATTTTATTGATGAAAAGAGGCATGAGAAAATACAATGAATTGGGTCTCTATTTATAGGAGATAGAAACCCTAGGTTACAATTGATTCGCACGTCTGCATTTACAAAAATACCCCTTAGAAAGACTATTCAGCGCCACAACAAAACTTGGTAAAAATTTCTGCAAGTACGGGCCTCATATGGCCGCGGAACCGCGGCATGGGTAGGGGTTGGGCCGCGGTTCCGCGGCCCATTGGCTGAAAATGTTGGGGCTGATTCTGGACTTCTTGGGCTTTTTATTTCTTTGGATCTTTATTCAATTTGGCTTCTCTATTTCTTCCAGATCTCCAGTGAACAATTGCAGTGGACTCTTAACCGTTCGCTTTGTAATCTTGGACCTTGCGTTGCCTTATACATTGTGAACTGTTCTTCGTCTAGGCTTGACTAAGATCCTTCTATTTGTTGGTCAAAAGTCCCTCTTTTGTATCGTCTTTTGTCTTTTTCACTGTTTTCGCTCCAAAAACCTGTAACCTGTACTATGTAGCAGACATGCGTCAAAAGCACCTGTTTTTATTGTAAAATGCATAAGAATGGGGAATATAAAATGCAATATTATGATATGAACAAATACCCACAAACTTATCTTTTGCTCGTCCTCGAGCAAACTTATTTTTGTATTCTCGAAAGAAAACCTAACCGCACTTTCGCAGGGAAACGCGATTGCACTGAGCACGTGCAACAAGCCGTTAAACCTCTAGGTGTCCCTAGTAGGAGGAGTCTTGTCTCCTGAGAGTTTTCAGCGGATACTACCCACAAAATCCTATCAATTCGGCCCATTAACTTTAATTCTTCAATTAGGTTTTCTAACAAGGAATTCTATTATCGTCGACCCGTAAATTATCCACCCATATTCTTCACACTTCCTCATCATTTAACTTAAGATTATATATGTTCTGTAGACTTACTTAGCTTTCGGCATCTCTTAAGTTTTCCTTCTAGGATTCCATCTCCACTCAGGAATTTTTATCAATTCTATTAAAGATACAAGTTCTATTCTTCACTCCTTTCTCTCATCTAAATCCCAATCACATACCCCTACGTGTGTGTATAAGTCACCCCTACACTTGGAAATTCAAATCAAGCAATCACACTCTCGTCCGTTGTCCAAAGTACTTATTAATTGGTGAATTTAAGTGAATTTTGCTTACACATCCTTCATGCGACCGTTAATACTTCTTGAGGTACCAACAACCGATTACAAGATGTGTTTGCACATTAAAGCGTAATTCCTAGTCTTGCAACACCCAAGGTTTTAGCAGTGACTCCCAAACCAGTTGGTCTAAGGCACTAGGTGATGAAGCACCCTTGCTAAATATTTTTCTATTTTTGCAGCCTTAAGTAATCACAAAAACCAGTGTTCATTTTTTTCTTTATTCACACTTGTATTTTTTTTCGTACTAAGGACTTTAGATAAGAGCATTTCAAGGTATCCTCTACTATTCCAAGTTTCAAGGTACGTGATTGTGCAATTTGTAGGGTATACATTTCAGAATCTAGACTTAAGTTAGGAGTTATTTTTCAAACTTATACTCTAGTAAAGATATCTATACTTTTCCTTTGTTTCGACTTAGCCCAAAAGTGAACTTAAAATTTGCCTATTTCTAAATAAACTATAAAGACATATACTTTCTACCATTAAACTTTAAGGAAGATTATTTTTAGGGTTTTTAATTTATTAAGTCTAAGATCTAGTTTTTCCTAGCCAGTTGACCTATTTGTCAAACTCAAGTCAATTAGCCAAAATTGAATACATTAATTTTTATAATTTTTGAAATTTTTTAATTTTTTATGGGTTTTTCTTTTTCTATTTTTTTTTCTTTTTCAAATTTTTATGATTTTTATATAAAGATGCAATGCAAAAGATAACTATATACACCACCATCTCCCCCAAACTTAAGCAAAGCAGTGCCCTCACTGCCCGGCCCCACGTCATGCCCGTGAGCGTGAACGTGATCGCTCCTCCCTTGCCAATAGAGTTTGAATACCCCTCTCAATCTCCGTCAGTCGACGGTCGTACTCTCGTGCCGTCGCCCTAAGTATCAATTCCCCTCACCGTTCTCCTCATTAAGCGTGCATGCTCTTGAGGGGTCATCTCACCCTCGCTCAATGTTGAGCTAGAGCTAGGGATGCGAGCGGGGACATTCTCTGCCGGTTCGGTTCGCGGTCATATATCAGTCAGTCTAGAGTAGGACGAAGAAACGCCCTCAATAAGTGGTCGAACCGAAATTCCTCCCATCATGTAAAAGTCAAATTCCTCGACGGGGAGGAAATAACGGTAAAGCTGGGTGACTAGTATAGGACAGGGGTAGTTTGTAGCCCTTTTCCCCATACCGATAGAATGAAGCAAAACAGTGCACATGTCGAAACGTGGGTTCTTCGTCATAAGTGTGTGCACTACATGTAAGGAGGGGGTGAAAAAAGCTGTGTTGTGAGAGCTGCCAAAGATGTTGTTTTGTGCCCACCGGCACACAGTAAAAACATTCGCGAAAAGGGTTCTTGCTTGGATACCCTTTCGCGGCTCCCTCGAGCAGTCGTTGCCCATCAAGGGCATGTAATCCTCAAACTGTAGGGGGTGGTCATGTGCAGGCAAACGAGGTATAACTGTGACCTCGTGGATTAAATTCTTATCAATGTTTATGACACGATCTCCCCAATTCAACTTTATGTATCCTAAGTCAGCTTGACAACTATCCTCCATGGATTCATAAAAATAGGTAACTAAATCTGGTAGAGCAAAGGCAGAGGGGTGATTGTAGATCAGAAAATTCCAACCCCTCCGCTCTATTTCGTGTGCAAAGTAGTTATCGTAAAGTTCGTGCGAGAAAACTGGAGAGAAATCCCTCTCGAATTGCATTATGTGTGTCATGGTGATTTTACAGAAATTAAAATGGTAAAAACAAAGAGGAGAAAAGCTGAGAGTACCTTCCCTGAAGTTTCAGGGGGTGAAGCAGAGGAGATGCGGCGGATCGGCGGCAGGAGAGCGCTGGCACGGCGGAAACACGGCAGTATGGCGGCGGCGCGTCGAGAGTTTTCTGCAGACTGAAGCTCGTGGCGGCTAGGGTTTTATGAAGAGGAAAAAATTAGGGTTCTCAGATGAGGGGGGGCTCGGGTCTTATAAATTGGGGGGAAAGATGGAGATTTGTAGAAAACACCCTCCAAAAGGAGGAATTTATTTGTAAATAAAAAAATTTATTTATTAATTAATTCTGAAATTTTACAATTAGGTCCAAAAATATATTTTTTTTTTCTTTTTCAAATTTTTTTTTTATTTTTTATGGTATTTTGGAATTATGTATTTACAAATGATACACACCCCCAAACTTATTTGAAATTAAGTTATTGGAAAAAAAATTAAAATTCGGGGGTGAAAGTGGAGGAGAATTAATCGGTGTAGAGCGGCTCCTGTAAAAACAGGAGCTCCTCTGATGGGTCCGCCGTGAGGAACGGTTTCAATCGATGTCCATTCACTTTGAATAAAGTACCGTCCTCCGGATTTTCAAGATCGACTGCACCGTGCGGATAAACGGTGCGAACTACAAACAGTCCTTTCCATCTGGAACGGAGCTTGCCGGGGTGATAATGTAACCGAGTATCATAGAGTAAAACCTGTTGACCAGGTTTAAATGTTTTTCGCAAAAGGTGTTTATCGTGGAACACCTTAGTTCGGTTTTTAACAATTACGGCATTATCATACGCCTCATCCCGCAGCTCTTCTAGTTCATTTAATTGCAGCTTTCGATTGCTGCTCGCATCTCCTAATGACAAATTCAACTCTTTGATAGCCCAAAATGCCTTGTGCTCAATCTCTACTGGGAGGTGGCAAGCCTTCCCGTAAACAAGCCGGTATGGAGACATACCAAGATCGGTCTTGTATGCAGTACGGAAAGCCCATAGTGCATTGATCAGTTTGAGTGACCAATCTTTACGATTTTTAGAAACCGTTTTTTCCAAGATTTGCTTGATTTGCCGATTTGAAACCTCGGCTTGCCCACATGTTTGGGGATGGTATGGCGTTGACAGCTTGTGGGTAATAGAACATTTGCACATTAAGGACTCAAAAGTCCTATTGCAAAAGTGAGAACCATTATCACTTATTATCGCTCGAGGGTGCCCAAATCGAGAAAAGATGTGTTCTTTAAGAAATCGAACGACAACCTTGTTGTCGTTCGTTCGGCTAGGCACCAACGTAGTCAACAGCCAAAAGAATATACACATTCCCAAAAGAATTAGGAAATGGTCTTATGAAGTCTATTCCCCAAACATCAAAAACATCCACAACCAAAATTGGTTGGAGCGGCATTTCGTTTCTCCGCGATATCCGGCCCAAGTGTTGGCACCGGGAGCATATCTTGCAGTATTCATATGCATCCTTGAAGAGTCGTGACCAATAGAAACCACACTGCAGGACTTTCTCGGCTGTCTTCTTTAGGCCAAAGTGCCCGCCACATGCTTGATCGTGGCAAAAAGACAACACACTCTTAAACTCGTTTTTCGGTACACACCGACGAATGATTTGGTCGGAACAGTATTTAAAAAGATAAGGTTCATCCCAGTAAAAATGCTTTACTTGGGACAAGAAGCGTAGTTTATCCTGTTTCGACCAATCTTTAGGTATCAAGCCGGTGGCTAAGTAGTTTACTAAATCAGCGAACCATGGTTCGCAAGACACGGTTAAGAGTTGCTCATCGGGAAAAATATCTTTGATTGGAAGTTCAAGTGTAGGCGAAGAAGGAAGTCGTGAAAGATGATCGGCCACTACGTTTTTACATCCTCTTTTGTCCCTTATGACAAGGTCAAACTCTTGTAGCAAGAGGATCCAACGTATTAGCCTCGATTTAGCATCCTTCTTAACAAAAAGGTGGCAAAAAGCTGAGTGGTCCGTATACACAATGACTGGAGAGCTGATTAAGTAAGGCCGGAATTTTTCAAGTGCAAACACAACTGCTAAAAACTCTTTTTCTGTTGTTGTGTAATTTAGTTGGGCCTCATTTAATGTACGGCTGGCGTAATAAATCACGTGCGGCATTTTATTAATGTGCTGTCCAAGAACAGCACCAATGGCAAAATCTGATACGTCGCACATAATTTCGAAGGGATGCGTCCAGTCTGGAGATGAAAGAATGGGCGCCGAAATGAGAGAGTGTTTCAATGACTCGAACGCTTCCATGCAAGTTGAGTCAAAATCAAATGTTGTGTCCTTGGCCAATAAGAGAGTCAAGGGTCTAGCAATCTTGCTAAAATCCTTGATGAACTATCTATAAAAACCGGCATGGCTAAGAAAAGCTCGGATGTCTTTGACGCATTCAGGAGGAGGAAGATTAGAGATGACCTCAATTTTGGCTTTATCAACCTCTATGCCGTTTTGCGAGATGACATGTCTTAAGACAATACCTTCTCATACCATAAAGTGGCACTTCTCCCAATTTAAAGTTAGGTTCTTATCTTGATCCTCTTTGGCTATGGGGACTTGGTTATCATCCATAAAGATCTCCAAGGAGTCACCAAAAATGGAGAAATCATCCATAAAGATCTCCAAAAACTTTTCAACCATGTCTAAAAAGATCCCCATCATACACCGCTGAAATGTAGCGGGTGCATTGCATAACCCAAAGGGCATGCGACAATAAGCAAAAGTGCCAAAAGGACAAGTAAATGTGGTCTTGTCTTGATCCTCTTTGGCTATGGGGACTTGGTTATAGCCAGAATAGCTATCCAAAAAGCAATAGAACTCGTGCCTAGCCAATCGTTCTAGCATTTGGTCAATGAAAGGTAAAGGAAAGTGGTCTTTCCTTGTCGCGGCATTGAGTTTTCTATAGTCGATGCAAACTCGCCACCCAGTTTGGGTGCGATGGGTATTAACTCATTTGCCTCATTGGTAATGACCGTGATGCCCGATTTCTTTGGCACAACATGAATGGGGCTAACCCATTGGCTATCCGAGATAGGGTAAATGATACCACTATCAAGACATTTAACAATCTCCTTCTTGACAGCCTCTTTCATTATGGGGTTGAGGCGTCTTTGTGGATCCCTTACTGGCTTGGAATCATCCATCAAGTGTATATGATGTTCAACTATGAGGGGACTAATCCCCTTGATGTCCGCCATAGACCAGCCAAAAGCTTGCCGATTATTTTGTAAGACCATTAAAAGGGCATTCTCTTGCTCGAGAGCTAGAGAGGCCGATATGATAACGGGTAGTGTCTCATTCTCACGTAGATAAGCATATTTAAGGTGCGACGGCAAAAGCTTTAGTTCGAGTTTAGGAGGTGAAACAATTGATGGTAACAATGGTGTAACTGTTTCAAACTCGAAGGATTCCATCAAAGGTTCAAATCGAGTGTACACAACCGAGTCGGATGGTTCAACTAACTCATCCGAAAAAGCACAAGACTCAAACTCGGGTGGTGAGTCTTCAAAATCGTCTACAAAGGTGAAACACTCATAATCGTTGTCCGCCGTGAAAGCTGTGTCGGATTCTAGGAGGAACGCACTAGAGGCGTCAACACTGCTGTGATCAAACATAAAATTTTCGAACTCACAGTCCTCCTCCGCGATCTCATTGATCGAGCAAACATCAAGTACGCTAGAATTAGGCTCGGAAGGCTGATTTCCCAACTTAAAAATGTTGAGTTCAATTGTCATATTGCCAAAAGATAGATTCATTGAACCATTACGACAATTGATCACTACATTAGAAGTCGCAAGGAATGGTCGACCAAATATCACCGGAATTTGACTCCGGGGGTTAGCTACAGGTTGTGTATCCATAACAATAAAGTCAACGGGGAAAATGAAATCCCCTACTCTAATTAACGCATCCTCCAACTTTCCCCTGGGATGGGTGATGGATCGGTCGGCCATTTAGAGAGTACAATGAGTGGGCTTAAGCTCTCCAACGCCTAATTGCTCGTACACAGAATAAGGTAGCAAATTGACACTAGCACCAAGATCTAATAGTGCTCTATTGATGTTCTTGTCCCCAATTGTTATCGAAATAGTAGGACAACCGGGGTCCTTGTGCTTTTGGGGTAAAGATGGGACAAGAGCATCGCTAACAGCACTAGCCACGAAAACTTTCTTTGGTACTTGTGACTTCCTCTTTTTGGTGCATAAGTCCTTTAAGATTTTTGCATATGAAGGAACTTGTTGGATCGCATCTAAAAGAGGGACATTGATGCTACCCTGCTTAAACAACTCTACAATCTTCTCCATTTGTGGAGTTGGTTTATTGGATCTCAGTCGATTTGGAAAAGGAACATTTTGAAAAGTTGTTGAGTCCAATTTCTGCGGATCAGATTATGGAGTTGGAACAGATCCCCGTGTAGATGTGTTCGTGTTGTGAGAAGTGGGTCCGTTCGAGCTAGAAGAAGTAGAGCCGTGTGAAGGATGAAGAATAGGCCCTAACGAAGAAGAAGAAGAAGAAGGTGAAGAAGATGAAGAAGGACCACCGGCAGGGGTGTCATGGTTAATACCCACATTATTTTGCAACACTTTTCCGGATCTCAACGTGGTCACAGCATTTACGTTATGATTCTGCTGTTCATATGCAACATGTGCGTGACCGGGATTTGGCAGTGGTTGAGATGGAAGCTTTCCTTTTTCTCGCTCTTTCAACACAGCATTGAGTTGTGCAATTTGTGCCTCAATAGATTTGATGCTTTGATCGTGTGAGGCACTGTTTTGCACCAAAGATTGAATAGAAGTTTCTAACCTTGCTGCGGATTGTGTAGATTGCTTTAGGAACGCATCTAGACTTCTTTCGAGCGAGTTAACCTTGTCATTACAAGGTGGAACAAAATTGTTTGGCGGGTAAGAATTGTAGGGCACAAAATTGTTCACTTGATTAGGGTAAGGTTGCTGTTGGAAAGGTTGCTGAAATTGAGTTTGTAGAGGTGCTTGTTGCTGTGGAGGAGGAGGCCTTTGAAAATTGTTGTTTTCTTGGAATTGTTGATTTTGGTTCCAAGCGAAATTTGGGTGACTCTTCCAACTGGATTGTATGTCAAAAAGTATGGATCGTTTCTTTGTCGTTGCTGAAAGGCAATATTGACTTGATCATGTCCTTGAGTAGATGGATTGTAAGGACACTCTTCGGTGAGATGTGATGGATCCGAACAACAAGCACAAACAGTTCGTGGAGGCACAACAGGGGCAGGAGAAGGCGATGAGATTTTGGTCTCAATCGCTTCTAGCTTTTTCGTAAGTGCGGCCATCTCGGCCTTCATAGCAATCGACATATCTAAGTGATGTATGCCTGCCCTACACTGACCAATAGAAGAAGATGATGTGGTCTTGGTGCTCTCCCACTGAATTGTTTGTTCACTAAGATCCTCGAGAAACTGCCACGCTTCCTCACTAGATTTGGTTAGAAAGTGACCTTGACAAATAGTTTCTAGCAACTGCTTCGTTGCCGGGTTCAATCCCTCGTATAATGTTTGGCAAAGTTGCCAATTTTCGATCCCATGGTGAGGGCATTGAACGAGTAGGTCTTTTAATCTTTCAAAACACTTCCAAAATAGTTCGGAAGGAAGCTGGGAAAATTGTATAATCTCATTACGGATTCTAGCAGTTTTGTGATGAGGATAGAACTTTTTAAGAAAGGCTTTCACAAACTCTTCCCAATTCTTAATTGAATGCGACGCTGTGCTTTATAGCCACTTCTCGGTTAAGTCACATAAGGTGAAAGGAATGACCCTTAGCCTTATAGTATCGTCGGATAATTGGGTTGTTTTCATCATAGCGCAAACATTTTGGAATTTTTTGATAAAGATATATGCATCTTCGGATTCCAATCCGTGAAACTTAGGCAGCATATTGATGAAGTGGGGTTTGATCTCAAAATTGTCCCCATTTGCCGGTGGGAGTGAAAGACAAGTAGGTAGGGCGGTGCGGATGGGGTAGAAAAGATCCTGGAGCGCGACTCGTTAGGGCGCTTCAACAGGCGGGTGATTCGGATTATTCGCACCTAAAGGAGGTGGAATCATTCCCGTCGGTAAGGTGTTGTAAGGATTGTATCCCGACATACCTTCGGAAGAAGAATTTGAAGGTGAAAGTGAAGAAGTGGAAAGGAATTCGACTTCGGAGTCGAAAGGTTCGTCGGTCGGTACCAACGAAACACGGACTAATCGGGCACTAGTATCCCTAATCCAACCGGACATACACTAAAGAGGTAGTGTAGTCAAAAGATGAAAGACAGAATGTGGAGGTAAGAAAACGTCAATGAGAAGAAGTGGTGTAAGTGAGGTGCAAAGATTTCTTTAGCGACAAGTTGCAAGTTTTTAAAAAGATTTTTCCTTTTTTTACGTGAAGCTTTTTGCAAAAAGATTTTTGAGAAGAGACTTTGACATAAATGCAATCAACCACAAATGTATAATCAGGCCTAGATCTAGGGTCACCTAGGTCAGCTAGACAGCTCCTAACTGTTCCAAAGGGCTAGAAATAGGACCTTAAACCGCCTCTTCACCGCCAATTGCGGCCAGGTAAGTGCCAGGTAAGTGGGAGGCTCCCCACTACGAAAGTAGTGGTCTTAACTAAGTAACCACTTGCCTTAGACACACTTGCCTAGACACCTCAAAGTCAGGTTAGGATAAACGGCCGATGCCTATAACTAGTCCTCTGTCCTATTGAGCGCAATGTCCTTAGGGCTGAGTCTAGTATTTTTAATTAAGAATGGTCAATGCAAATGCCTTATGTGATTTCTGAGGTCCTGCGAAGGATGATGAAATCCCCACCCAATCTGAATTGATCAAAAGCCCCTTAAAGTCCGATTAAAATATGCAAAGCAGTAAATCACTTGTAATCAATTTCTTTTAAGCGCAGCGCAAAGAATCCTGCAGAAAATCAATTATTAAAAGGGGGAAGATTTTTTTAGCGCAAAGAATCCTACAGATGATTTGGCAAAAGATATATTTTAGGTTGCAGAAGGGAGAAAGAGAAACAAACAGTGCGAAAATTGCGCGTTGACTGGACCAGACGGCCGCGGAATCGCGGTCGGAGGGCGTCTGCGGTGGCGGAAGCACGGCGCAGGTGAGGGTTCAGGTCCCGAAATTCTTGTTGCGGTTCTGTTGTACCAATCTCCCTTTGTTCTGATGTACCTTTTTCTGTTTCGCACTCTGGATTTTTCCAGATCCGTCAATCCTGCAAAGATTCACAAAAGAAACCCTTCAAACAATAAAAGATGATAAAATTTTTATATTTTTTATTTTTTTCAATTTTTATGGTTTTTATATTTTATATTAACCCGAAATTACAAAAAGGAAATTTTTACGCCATCCCCGGCAACGGCGCCATTTGATTTGAAGGAGATTTTATAGATCAGAAATATAAGTTACCGCAATCAAGACGGTATCTCTTGGTAGCTAGCCGGTGAATACGGATCGGTCCACGGGGATGTTGTAAATCTCCTAAATGTTCTTACGAGCTAATTCCAAAGGGTGTTGGATCTTTTAATTAAATCTAAAACTAAGTGGAGTTATACTAGGATTAAGAAACTTGCTAGGATTAGATTTAGGTAAAGTTTGGTAAATAAAGATCTACACCTCTTTCAATGCCTTAAATTAGATATCATATTAGGGGTTATGGTAATTATTAATAAAGGGGATTAGGATGATTGGGAAGATATTTCTTCCTCTAGATCCTTGTCCGTCCTTTCTTAATCTTTACCCTAACCACCATGGAAAACATTCAAATCTGATCTTTTATACTACGGTATCACCGTTACCTCGTGGGTAGAGTGCCGTAGGGAGCGGAATATGAAAGTATGCATGGAGTCCTAATTGTTCATAAGAGATTGGCAAAGAAAGGGGTGAGAGATCTTCATCTCTCAAACCCTTCCCTATTCCTAACCCTAATAAGCGAGGAAACTACTCGCTCATTGAGGGATCTAAGAAAGACATAATTTTTATTTTGTTTTGATTTAAGAGATGAAAGATCTACTACAAGTTAATAAAAAATCTAAACTAGATTAAATTAGGGCAAGAAAAGAAATTACCTAGGGCAGAAATTAAAACTAGAACTAAGGCAAAAAATAAACCTACTTACAAATTGATGCTCTCCAAACTTCAAAAGAAATCTGAAATTTTTACAATGAATTGGGTCTCTATTTATAGGAGATAGAAACCCTAGGTTACAATTGATTCGCACGTCTGCATTTACAAAAATACCCCTTAGAAAGACTATTCAGCGCTGCAACAAAACTTAGTAAAAATTTCTGCAAGTACGGGCCTCATATAGCCACGGAACCGCAGCATGGGTAGGGGTTGGGCCGCAGTTCCGCGGCCCATTGGTGAGAACATTGGCTGAAAATGTTGGGGCTGATTCTGGACTTCTTGGGCATTTTATTTCTTTGGATCTTTATTCAATTTGGCTTCTCTATTTCTTCCAGATCTCCAGTGAACAATTGCAGTGGACTCTTAACCGTTCGCTTTGTAATTTTGGACCTTGCGTTGCCTTGTACATTGTGAACTGTTCTTCGTCTAGGCTTGACTAAGATCCTTCTATTTGTTGGTCAAAAGTCCCTCTTTTGTATCGTCTTTTGTCTTTTTCACTGTTTTCGCTCCAAGAACCTGTAACCTGTAATATGTAGCAGACATGCGTCAAAAGCACCTGTTTTTATTGTAAAATGCATAAGAATGGGGAATATAAAATGCAATATTTATGATATGAACACTTGCACACCTTTCCACTGCTCCCACTATCTACGAAACCCTCTGACTGAGTCAAATACACGCACTCCTCTAAATCACCATTTAGAAAGGCGGTCTTAACATCTATTTGCCAGATTTCGTAGTCATGGTATGCAGCAATGGAAAGTAAGATCCGGATGGACTTAAGCATAGCCGCTGGAGAAAAGGTTTCTTCATAATCCACACCTGGTCGTTGACGAAAACCCTTTGCAACAAGTCTAGCTTTGAAAGATTCCACTTTTCCATCTACACCAAGTTTCTTCTTAAAGATCCACTTGCTTCCAATGGGTTTTACCCCTGCAGGAGCAACTTCCAAAGTCCATACTTTGTTGGTGTACATGGATTCCATCTCAGATCGCATTGCATCCAGCAACTTCATAAAGTCCCCACTCGTGATGGCCTGCTCGAAGCTAGTCGGGTCATCATCTTCCATGATGCAATCCTCACTCCCACCGTCTATGAGAAAACCGTAGTATCTCTCAGGTGGATGAGGAACCCTACTAGATCGGCGGAGAGGCTGGGGTTAGTTGGGAGCTACTGAATCATCTGGTTCCACTAAATCTTTAGTTGTAATTTGTGGTGCTAAAACTTCTTCCAGCTCTACCGCTTCGCCACTAATTTCTTTTACAAGAAATTCCTTTTCTAAAAAGGTGGCATATCGAGAAACAAACACCTTTTGTTGCTCACCGTGGTAGAAAAGATATCCATATGAATGTTTAAGATATCCCACAAACTTACAAAGAACTAACCGTGCCTCGAGTTTGTCCGGATTTTGTGTTTTGACCTAGGCCGGACAACCCCATATCTTAACACGTTTAAGACATGGTCTCTTCCCACTCCATATCTCATATGGTGTGGTAGGTACAGATTTAGACGGAACTTGATTCAATAGGTATGCTGCTGTCTCAAGCGCATGACCCCAAAAGGAAATAGGTAACTCAGCAGTCCTCATTATAGAGCGCACCATATCTAATAGGGTGCGATTCCTCCACTCCGATACACCGTTGTGCTGTGGTGTATAGGGAGTAGTAAGCTAAGAGAGAACCCGTTCTCTTTTAGATAATCCAGGAACTCATTGCTTAAGTATTCTCCTCCTCCATCAGATCGAAGGATCTTAATACTTTTGCCCGTTTAGTTCTCTACTTCGTGCTTATATTCCCTGAATTTCTCAAAATCTTCAGACTTGTGTTTCAACAAGAACACATGTCCGTATCTTGAGAGATCGTCAGTGAATGTAATGAAGTATGAGGAACCGTTCCTGGCATGTGTAGACATGGGACCACATACATCACTATGTATCAACCCTAAGAGTTCCGTAACTCTTTCTCCGTGTCCACTAAATGGAGTTTTGGTCATCTTGCCTTTGAGACATGACTAGCAAGTATCATAAGATGAAAATTCGAACGGATTCAAATATCCATTCTTATGTAACTTAGCTAGCCGTGTCGCATTGATATGACCTAGTCTACAATGCCACAAGAAGGATTCGATCATTTCTGAACTCTTCCTCTTGTGTGTGTTTTGTACATTAAGTACTGTAGTTTGGTTGAGAACGTATATGCCATCATTTAACGATCCTGATCCAAGCAACTTTTGATTCAGAAATATATTCATAACATTATCATGTACTAAAAAATTATATCCTTCTTTGCTCAATAAAGAAACTGATATAAGATTGCATATCAGGGTCGGAATGTAATAACATTAGTTCAGAACCAATGTATTACCATTTGGTAACACAAGGTGACATTCGCCAACTGCTTTGGCTGCAGCATTTGCACCATTCCCTACTCTTATGGAATGATCACCCTCTCCCAGTTCCCTACTTTTCCGTAGCCCATGTAACATATTATATATGTGGGATCCTGATCCGGTATCTAATACCCAGGACGTAGAGTGAACTGAGAAACAGTTCTCGATAACTAACACACCCGAAGAAGATGCATCAGCATGCTTATTCTTCGTTTGGGCTGCATGAGAATCCGGATATGCTCTTATTCTCTGCTCGGACTTACAACAATTATAAATTGGAGCGGGACCAACGTTCCCCTGTTCGGTCTAATAAGCGGGTTCAGTTAATACATCCATTTTATTATCTTGATTAAGGCCTGACAAGGTCGCTACCTGGAGAGAGAGAGAAGAAAACACTTTAGCGTATGCTCTTGCAAGATTAGATTGGTTATTATCTTATCTAATCAGGATGGCTCCCACTGCTTTTTATCAAATCTTCCTTCAAACCCTAAATGGTAAGACTAGCCGGGATTAATTACACTTTACAAGTTCGCCAATCTTTCAGCCAGGCTAGTGTTGGTACTTTGAGGGAGGTTCCCCGTGCTTTCACATGGACCTAATTAAAATAAACCTCGTTTTCCCAGAGGCATAACCCCGTTAACACCTTTCTAGACATTTACTTATCGGCTAATTATCTTGTGTAAAATTCTCCCAAGAGTTACTCTTACTCGCAGTGGGTATCAGGATCCATCTATCTCATAGAAGGTATGCAATCTCATTGCAAATTTCAACACTTGAAATTCCCGATAATGCTTTTACCCCTAACGTGATATGCCCTTGACGAATGCCAACAAACTATAGTCCGCTAATCAAGTTCAACCCGTACATTTCTTAATTGAATTAAACCCACCCGCACGACCCATGACGAAAGCCAACAAAGCCGTACGTCTACCCTAACCCAATCGCATCATATGCTACAGATAAACAGTAAATAGCTACCGCACACTACGCCTTGACGAAAGCCAACAAACGTAGCATGAATACTAAATATTACTTATCTGAAATGTCGGAGGGATACGTAGGCTTTTCTGAAAACCATGAGCGTAATGAACTTGAATCGTTGTAGAAACAGGTGATCTTGAAAAGGAGTGTTTTTGAGTCTTTTCTAGTTTCGCTAAAGAGGTCACTCCCGGTGAAGGGATCTCATCTCTTTCCTTATCGAATAAGGTGCAGGATATTTCATAAATACCGTTGTGCAAAGCAAGAACTATAGAAGCGATCAAAAACTAAACCGTGAGTTTGTAGCATCTGCCAGTTTTGCTAAAGAGGTCACTCCCGGTGAAGGGATCTTTGCTCTTTCCTCATCGAATAAGGTGCAGGGTATATCACATATACCACTATGCAAAGCAAAAAACTGTAGCTACCCTTTTTGAAAATTTGATTCTACAAAATCTTTTAGATTTCTTTTCTTTTATTAATCTCATTAATAACTCCCATCATTTATGCTTCCTAAGTATCACAGAAGAAACGAAAGCAGTAATATTTATATATCATCATATATATATAGTATAAGCATTCGTCTCAGGCAGTAATATGATCTCATCACAGAACATTGCAGCAGAAGATAACATATGAAATATTAGATATACTAGGACGCCCGTGTTTTATATCGAGCCAGTATAAAACACGGATTCCACGGTCGCAATGAATAGCCAAACCCACATCCCTAGACCCCTATGAGAGCGGCAAGTAACACTGCCAATTCTAGGGTTAGGAGACCCGGTCTCGACTCCTCGAGATGACCTCCCACTGGACCCTAGAACCCGGTTACTTGTGCTCCCCTCCTTGGGTCTATCCTAATGCGGAAAAGTAAATAATATACAATGGTGACATCAACCTCAACCCAGAAGTGCCCCAATAAAAGAATATTACATGCAATGAATTTTACATGAATGAAAATAAAAACCCTCATCTTACATAAAACCCTCGGCTATTCAGAACACGACAATCCAATATAACATATCACAGCAACACATAATATCTCATATCATCAACGTAAGCAAGTATGCGTATCCCAATTATCGTTGATGTATAGCAACGAAGCCGGCAATACCCTACATACTACACTTACGGTCGCAGAAAAGAAAGTGAAAAACTACAACATTTGGAATTCAAAATCTCCTTAGACATCGTAAACCCGAAATATCACATATTATGGATTTCATGCCTAACTATATGAATTCCACATATTGTATCACAATCACAGAATATCAAGACGATATTTAACGTTTCGATCGAATCAACATACACTCACAAATTACCCCCGTGAGCTCGACACTTGAGCAGAATACCTGATCTACGACCACCTTTGTTTATGGCACTCAAAAACCGTGCCACAGTGTCTATGGACCAGCCGTAGAAGGAGTTAACTAACGCCTCACTTATGACATCACGGAACAACGGCAAACCCGAAGGTTCGAACGTGGTTCCATGAGCATAGAATCGAGTTAAGGTTATTATAGTCTTCTAGGGGGTCCATAGGGGTACTTGCATGATTTTACAAATATAATCAACTTCAGAAAATTACAACACTTGGAAATTTCAGCGGGGTACAAAATGTGGTGTGCGAAATTCGAACGAACTGCTAAAAATAGTCAAGGTTACCAATACAGTGTTAAGTTATAAACACTACGTATTAGCCCCAGGTCAAACTAATAATCACATGAAAATTGGGCTAAATAAACAATACTAGGAAACCCAAAATGGAGACATGAAAGCACAGGAGAAATACGGGGACCAGAGGAGCCCATGAGGCCGGCCTGGCCGGATTTTCAGGCCAGGGGATTGGCCAAAATCTGAACCCCTCCCTCCGTGTTTCTCCCATATTCTTAGAATGTCCCAAATATCATTCTGCACCTGTTTGAAAAAATTTTAAAGGACTTTTTGCAAAATTTCTAGAGAGATGGGGTGTTCATAATATCGTATTTCGGAGTGGATTTCATTTTCGTAATTGTTATAACACCGTATCTAGAATTCTAGTTTGGCTCTGATACCACTGTTGGGCTTCCCTTGCACCTAGTCTCGGGTTTGGTAGCATCACTCACACCACTTTAAAATTTAGAGAGGTGCAAAGAAAGCAAACCATGAATCTTTACTAGAAAATCTAGGGTAACAAGTTTGTATCACATACAAAGAAGTAAAGAAAGTAGGATTACAACCTTTGTAGTCCGTTCCTTCGCTTCATAAGCTCCGTGTTGAGGTCACATCACTGCGATCATCAAGAAGTCCGACTCTCGGAAGGCTCCATGAGGTGAATGATGCATCTTGCTTGAAGTCTTTTTGATCTAAGATGATTTACCTTGAAGAATCTCTAACCCAAGCTTACACTTCACTAATGAAGTAATTAGAGAAGTGAACACCCTAATCTAAGTAGCTAGAATAGATGAGGATGATGAAGTAGGAATATTGCTCTCTTTTGTTTTCAATTTCTCACTAATAATCACCACAACTCAAAAAGCTAGAAAGCTTTTTCAAGAGGAGGAAGAAGAAGAAATCCTTTTGTGATGAATAATGAATTATTGTTGTGGTTACAATTGCAACATGAGTTAAGAATGAAGGCTTTAACTCATGTAGAGAATAAACTATGGCTAAAGGTTTGGGTTGGGTTAACAAATATCTACACAAAATATCAAACCTAAATGACAAAGTCAAAGCTTCATGAAGCATCCATGAAACTCATCCAAAAGCTAACCCAAAAGCTAACCCTAATCCAAACCTAGCTTGGTTTAAACTCAACAACCATGTTGCATTTGTAACCCTAACATGTTACAATATTATATATCACATATATAATATATTTTGTAATAAAAGAAAATAATACAATTAACATATATCGCATATATATCAATGTATTATCCAGTGAGAAAATGAATCAATAAAGCGAGCTTATATTAGTTAATGTAATGTAATATATCACATATATAATTATACATTAAATTATCGAATCAACTCTTGATCCGACAATCCGTCTATATTGCATATAACCGACTAATATAACATGTACCAATTCATCGAATCAACACTTGATCCGATGACCCGGCTATATCATATATACCCGGCCGATATCACATATTGCGAGAATAGAATACGGTAACTCATATCGTATTATTATCGTTCCCGCACATATCACATATGTGCTCCTACTCCGTTTTTCCTGAGCCAGGAAACCTCTGTGTAGGACTCTAAAGAATCGTCAATACGCCGGCAGTTAGTGATGATCATATCAAATACCCAAAAGCTGCAAGCGGTCAGCTAAACGTAACAGCCACCCAGGTATTGAGCGATCAGAAGATCAACTCCCAAAAGCTGCAAGCAGTCAGCTAAACGTAACAGCCACCCACGTATTGAGCCACCCAGGTATTGGCCAGGGATTTCCATTTATAGCCAATCGAACACAGCGCAACATCAACTCCCAATACCGGGAGAGACGAAACCCCTCCTATCGCTCATTGCCTCCATGTGATTCAGGACTGTACCCAAAAGCCACCGTTTTGCACGTTCTCTTGAACGTGGTAAGGCGAAAATCAAAGCATAGTAGGAATCACACAAGACTCTATGAAGATCTTGGGTCTACAGACTAACATGTACCAGTGTCACCAGAGAACTGCCATCTGACGTGAGGTATAATACCATCTGGGAGATCTCGACGAGTTCGTCCAGTATACCCAGTCTCCACTGAGCACCCGTATACTGTCTCTGATGTCAAACACCAATGGATATGGGATCATCCATCGCCCATCTACATGGGTTGAGAAGTTATACGCTAGTCTACTCTGGTATATCGATGCCCTGTCTCGATACACCTACGACTAGGAACATTTGAAGGATGTACTTAGCGACTACTCTGTCCCCACTAGTATGATCTGCATCATAGTACTGGTAGTCAAGTACTCATCCTAAGGGCTTTATCAACATGTGACATAGAGACAATCAGAGTACATGTTAAGAAAAAGAGCAACCAAATAGCATACTATCATGTCGAGCAAGAAAGTCCTCCATATATATGTCCAAGCATCCACTACAATATACATCGTATGTACAGTAATGGCCTCTTGGGCATACATATCACTAACATCTCCGATGGATCTTGTGGTAACAGCAAGGGTTTTGGGAGATAAGGTGGCTGATGACTCGGGTTTGGGAAAAAAATAAGAAAGGAGGTGTTTTTAAAAGGGAAAGTCAAAGGATGGTCAAAATGGGACCTCTTTTTGCATAAAAACCTTTCTAAGAATTTCTTTTTTTTGTTGTCACATATTCTCGAAAAGGACCCATCCCCCTTTCCTTTTTTTCTTTTTTTTTACAAAAGGGAATTTCACCAGGCAAGAAATTTCCCGACACACAAAACTGAGTATTTATAAGACAGAAATGCTCGTCCGAAGAACAAAACAAATTAGATATGCATCGGACAAGAATATCCATATATATATATATACAAGATGGTATATACATACCCCCAAACTTATTTGAAACAGTGTTTCCACTGTTTATGGCTGGATAACCGAAGTTTGGTGGTAAACGGAGGAAGATTAGGCAATATAAACCAGCTCCTACAACATCAAGAGCTCCTCCGAAGATTCTGCAGTAAGTAACGTTTTTACTCTGTGTCCGTTCACTTTGAATAGTGAACCGTCCTCTGAATTTTCCAAATCCACCGCGCCATGCGGGTATAGACACCTCACAAGAAAAGATCCCTTCCAGCGAGATGGAAGCTTACCGGGATAGATATGGAGTCGGGTGTCGTAAAAAAGTACATATTGTTTAGGCGTGAAAGTTTTGCGCGTAAGGTATTTATCATGAAACACCTTCGTTCGGTTCTTTATAACAACCGCATTCTCATAAGCCTCATCCCTAAGCTCGTTTAGTTCGTTGAGTTGCAGCTTCTGATAGCTGCCCGCATCTTCAATGTTGAAGTTCAGCTCTTTGATCGCACAAAATGCGCGATGCTCGATTTCCACATGGAGGTGGCAAGCTTTTCCGTACACAAGCCGATAGGGAGACATACCAAGATCAGTCTTGTACGCAGTTCGAAATGCCTAAAAGGCATTGGTTAGTTTCAAAGACCAATCTTTACGGTTCTTAGAAACCGTTTTCTCCAATATTTGCTTGATTTGCCAATTTGAAACCTCGGCTTGCCTACATGTTTGGGGTGGTAGGGCGTGGATAGCTTGTGATTAATAGAGTATTTTTGCATCAAGGTCTTGAAAGACCTATTGCAGAAATGTGTCCCGTTGTCGCTAATGATAGCGCGAGGGTGCCCAAACCGGAAAAGATGTTTTCTTTCAGGAATCTAACGACAACCTTGTTGTCGTTCGTCCATCTCGCTACGGCCTCAATCCATTTAGAGACATAATCAACAGCTATAAGAATGTACAGGTTCCCAAAAGAGTTGGGAAACGGACCCATGAAATCTATCCCCCAAACATCGAACATCTCAACAACCAGAATTGGTTGGAGCGGCATCTCGTCTCTCCTGGAAATCCGGCCCAAATGTTGGCACCGGGAGCAAGTCTTGCAGTAATTATGGGCATCTTTGAAAAGTTGTGACCAGTAAAAGCCACACTGCAAGACTTTCTCAGCTGTCTTTCTTAGACCAAAATGCCCGCCACACGCTTGATCGTGGCAAAACGATAGCACACTCTTAAATTCATTATCAGGGACATATCGGCGAATGATCTGGTCTGGACAATACTAGAACAGGTAGGGTTCATCCGAGTAAAAATATTTTACTTAGGATAAAAATTTAAATTTGTCCTGACACGACCATTCATTTGGTATAAGTCTTGTCGTCAAATAGTTCACAATATCTGCGAACCACGTTTCGCAGGATAGTGTCAAGAGCTTTTCATCAGGAAAAACATCATTAATTAGGAGAGGAGGCGTCGGCGAAGAAGGAAGTCATGAAAGATGATCGGCCACTACATTTTCACATCCTCTTTTATCCTCAATGACAAGGTCAAACTCTTGAAGTAAGAGAATCCAATGTATTAGCCGAGATTTTGCATCCTTTTTCACAAAAAGATGTCTCAGAGTGGAATGGTCAGTGTAGACAACGAATAGGGAACCAATGAGATATGGCCTGAATTTCTCTAAAACGAATACAACCACCAAGAACGCTTTCTCGATTGTCGTAGAGTTCATTTGTGCGTCATTCAGGGTTCGGCTCGTGTAGTAGATTACGTGTTGCATCTTATCGATGTACTGTCCTAGGACCGCACCGATAGCAAAGTCGGATGCATCGTATATAATCTCGAAAGGATGCGTCCAGTCGGGAGAAGAATAGGAGTAGTGGTGAGTGAGCTTCTCAGTGATTAAAAAGTAGTCAAATAGCTCGAGTCGAAGTTGAACGTGGTATCCTTAGACAAAAGAAGAATCAAGGGTCTAGCAATCTTGCTAAAGTCCTTGATAAACCGTCTGTAGAAATCAGCATGGCCAAGAAAAGCTCGGATATCTCTGACGCATTTAGGAGGGAGGTTGGAAATGACATCAATCTTTGCTTTGTCAACCTCGATGCCATTTCGCGAAATGATATGTCCTAAGACAATACCTTCGCGCACCATGAGGTGGCATTTTTCCCAGTTTAAAGTGAGATTTTTATGCTTGCATCGGGTAAGGGCAGCGTCAAGATGTTTCAGACACTCATCAAAGAAATCGCCAAAGATGGAAAAATCATCCATGAATATCTCCAGAAATTTCTCAACCATGTCTGAGAATATTCCCATCATACACCGCTGAAAAGTAGCGGGAGCATTGCATAGCCCAAAGGGCATGCGAAGATATGCAAACATGCTGAAGGAAAAGTGAAAGTGGTTTTGTCCTGGTCTTTCTCGGTGTTGGAAATCTGGTTGTAGCCTGAGTAACCGTCCAGAGAACAGTAGAACTCATGTCCAGCTAATCCCTTGAGCATTTGGTCAATGAATGGTAGTGTAAAGTGATCCTTCCGCGTTGCGGCGTTGAGTTTTCGATAATCAATGCATACTCACCACCCAGTTTGGTTGCGAGTAGGATCAACTCATTTGCCTCATTTGTGATGACCATAATGCCCGACTTTTTAGGGACAACATGTATAGGACTGACCCATTGGCTGTCTGAAATATGGTAAATGATACCAGTATCCAGACATTTGACGATCTCCTTTTTCACAGCCTTCTTCATGACTGGATTCAATCGCCTCTGTGGATCCCTAGCTGGTTTGGAATCATTCATCATATGAATATAATGTTCAACGATTAGGGAACCAATCCCTTTGATGTCCGCCATCGTCCAGCCGAATGCTTGCGATTTGATTGCAAGACCGCGAGAAGGGCTTTCTCTTGCTCTAGAGCTAGAGTGTGAGTGCACGGCGGCGCCCCGGCCGTCAATCCGACGGCCAAATGCGGAAGCGGTGATAAACTTAAATTTTTCTTGAACTGGCAAACCGCCGCGCACTAATACCCGGATCGAACCACTAACTAGTCCTAGCTATCTACAAGAAAGGGAATAGAGATATACCGACGATCCAAGTCCTCCGGTCTTCTCGTCATCGTCCCGATCTCCTGCGGAATGTCCCGTCTCCTCCTCGTCGCCGGAAGTACACCACATCGCCTTCTTCTTTTACGGGCTCCCACCTCAATGCCGAGGCAACTCGGGCACGAAGCCGGCTACTCGACGTGCCCAAGGTTCGCTGTAGAATATGTAGTGAACTATTTATCTCATTTTGGGGTTATCGGAATTGCCTTTTGGTGGAGGGATGAAACAAGAACAATGTGGAGGAACTTGGGGATTTTTCTAACATCAAGAGAGCAAAAATCCCCACTACAAAAATGGGCAAACCCTCCTCCAAGCTTGGCCGGCCATAACTAGAGGGGGAGGAGAGAATGAGAATGAGAGAGTCAAGTGTGTAACCAAAGAGGGAGCCATTCTCATAACCAAAAAAAGGGAAAGAGAGAGAAGGCTATCATACAAAAGGAAATGATCACCAAAAAGATCCTCACTCATCAACCATACCATCTCCCATCATCAACAATCATCAAGCATGATGACTTCAAAAAGTCAAGCCATCATGAAGAGGTCAAGGTCAAGGAATGGTGCTCATCATGAAAACCATCATGACACAAATAAATATGCAAAGACCCCCTCCACAATTGCTTATTTGCAACAATGCAAATAAGCCCTCCTCCACCAAACTTCGGCCAATGAACGG
The DNA here is from genome assembly GCA_030015575.1 of Agapanthus africanus. Lineage (NCBI taxonomy): Eukaryota > Viridiplantae > Streptophyta > Magnoliopsida > Asparagales > Amaryllidaceae > Agapanthus > Agapanthus africanus. Next base: position 267,789,764 of record CM057342.1, on the reverse strand, counting down.
AACAATGAAAATCGGCCGAAACGGAAAGCAAACTGGCAACTCCAGAAAACTGTTCCCGTAATAAATTACAGGAAAAACCCCGATACTGTGCATACACACCCGCATTTGTATTTCGACCGAAATACAAATGCAATGAGACAAAATCTACACTGTACTATACTAGGATCCGGCTTAAACCAAAGCCGGCTAGTAATATCCGTTCGATCCTGATCCGTGCAATACCGTACGTATCTGATCAAAACCTGCCATATAACCATACGGCCTATAGTACAAACTGTCCGATCCTGATCCGTGCAATACCGCACGTATCTGATCGGACCTTGCCATATCTCCATACGGCCTCTACAACCTTTCGCCCGAAAGCTGAGTAACTGAATGTGGGGGACTCTAAAGACTCATCAACACCTTGGTTGTGGATTTAACCACTAGCACGTCAGAGGTATAAGCCAATACGTAACGGGCTACCAGGTACTGACTAAAAGGGATGTCTGTGAACGAACTCAGCCTGACAACCCTACTGAGCCTGTCAGTGACAATATCCGTGCAGTCCGGTCCGTTCGTCTATGAGTATCGCATGGCGGGCCTAGGGGGTTGGTAAAAGTCAGACCCCCAAAAGCGGTACAAGTCGTGTCGGAGTGTAGCCCAGAACACCCTGAGATACTACTGGAATACCTACCAGTAAATCTCCTTGCCTTGGCCAAGGACTTTGTTTAATGGCTCTCCTAGACACAGCACGACCTCACCCCCAATACCGGAAGAGACGAACCCCTGAAGATACGCTCACTGCCTCCATGTGGCTCGGGACTGTACCCAACCAAAACCTGTTTGCACGACTCCTTTGAGCCGTGGTAGGGTAGTAATCAAAGTACAGTGGGAACTCACACGAGACAAATGACGATCCCCAGGTCGATGAACTAACCTGCACACATGTCACCAGGGAACTGCCATCTGACGTCTGGTATATGACCAACTAGCATGTTCCCGGCGAGTCCTGTCCGGTGTACTCATAACCCAATGAGCACCTGTATACATCTTAGGTGATCCAACTGACACCAGTGGCTTGTGAGACCGGCCACCGCCCCTCGTCGGGGTCTCGACTGTATACACTAGTCTACTAATGGAGTATCGATGCCCAGTCTCGAAACTCCCACGACTAGGGACCTTTTAAGGATATGCTTGTAGACCCCCAGCTCCCACTTATATGATCGCCCTCATACTGCTGGTGGTCAAGCAAGAATCCTAGGGGCTCTATCAACGTGTAATAGCGACGTGTCAGGTCACCTAAAACAGTACACGATGATAAAGGTAAACCAGATAGCATACTATCATCTCGAGTAAGACTGTCCTACCGGGATAGGTCCTCCCTCAATCATTACAATCACGTACCTGTGACCTAATAATTGACTCTGAGGGCACTATCTCCAACAATCTCCCACTTGCACTCAAGGCTAATTATTGCGATGTCGCATACTCACAGCTCGTGTGATACCGAACATCCAACTCCTCTACTAGTCAGTCTCACAAAGCTCGTTTGCGGAACTATTGCGTTCGAGGAATAGCCTCAGTGAGTGGATCCGCTTAGTTGTTTCTTTCTATGTCTCTCTATATCTCAAGTTCGCGGAGAAAGCCATCTCCCGAAAAGAGCAATACCTGTCTCAGAATATGTCTGGATGTCTGATGGGACCTAGCTCATATATGAACTCCAAATCCAAACTTCTTAGACTGTATCGTCAACTGAACTTAATCAGTATCCTGCGCGCCATGCCTCCCTCAGTATTGCCTTGGACCACCTGTCCAAAATACTGCCCCTCATCAGAAGGAAAACTATAACTCTGACAACCTCCTTGTCGTCCATGTCACCTTGGAAGCCTGGAATGATAACTGTCTCCTGAATGAGGCTGTCGTTATCATCTCCCTAGAACATCCACTTATGTTCTAAAACTGCTTCCGACTGTTTCTCCAGGATTGGATTAATGTCAACTTATTGCATCTAGTGCAAGAACAACATCTGGTGTGGTACTTGACATCTCACGATTGACTCAATTGCCTGAGCAAGTGATCTGCCAATCATGCCCGTCCCTCTCCCCTTTAGTCTGTAAGACACCTTTGGAGAGGGTGACTCCATTACCTGCAGGTACACTACCATGCCAGGAGTCGTCCATCCTAAATACTCTTAGAATGCTGTCAAGTACCCTGATTGGGAAACCACCCAAATCTAGATCTAAGACCATAGATCTAGTAACCAGTATGTCTGATATAAAATCCATTTCCTTTGTGGATAAACAACTGTGTGACGACCAAAGTATAACCGATCGTAGTGTAGGAGTTTCTTTTCCTACTCTGTGTATATCATCCAAATACCAGGATATCACACCCTACTACCTTCTCAACAGATCCATCCCCTATTCTGATGAAGTCAAACCCATGACTGTCACGTCAGAAATAGATGATCTATCTCCGCTACATCTGCTCTAGTCTATAAATAGACATAAGCAACATGTCCACCAATGCTTCCGCTGCTCCCACTGACTACGACAACCCTCTGGCAGAGTCATATAGACGTACACTTCTAAAACTGGTTTAGAACGACGCTATACTCATCCTCCCGCCGGGTCTCGTAACCTGGAACAACAGCAATGGTAATTGTGGGTAAACAAGAACTTCCCTGTCACCGTCCTTGAGGCTACCGTAGTGCCTCTCGGGTGCCTGAAGTTACCCACCTTATCTGCGGAGTGGCCAATGGAATGTCAATCCAGATTGAATCTTTAGGTTCCTTATCAAATCTTCAGTAATCGTTTGTGGTTCTGGAATCACTTCCAGTTCTACCATACTCCCACTCCTGTTTTTCTGAAAAAATCCATTTTTAATAAAACTGTGGCGAGTCTAGAACAATATTGCTATTGTTCATCCAAATGGTAGAAAGTCAACCCGCGTCATAGCCTGGGTCAACCCACAAACAGCCATTACAGAAACGTGCCTTGAGTTGTCCAGTGTCTGGTTTTAAGCATAAACCGGACAACTCCCCGTACCTTAACATCGTTAAGATACGAACTGTTCTATATCCAATATAGGACCAGAGGCACTGATTTAATTGAACCAGATTCAAATCATGCAGCTGTCTCCAGTGCATGTCAACTAAATGGAAGAAGGCCTGATCAGCGTTACCCAACTTAGGAATGCTTCCAATTATGAGTAACCTGAAAGAGAAGCAATTTCTCTTAATCATTACTATCAACTGAATACCATACACAAGTATCTACATCTTCGATCACTTTGAAGAATCCCGATACTTGTGACACCTGGTTCTCCACTCTATTCAAATACCAATAACTTCTCCAAATTCGGACCCTGTGTTTCCACGAAACACCTGTCTAAAAACTAGAGAAGTCATAAGTAAACTGAATGTAGTACGAGGACCAACCCCTCTGTCCTGATGGACCCTGGACAACATACAATACTCTGTATAAGTCCCTTGAGTCTGATAACTCATTCACTGTGTGTCGTAGGTTGAAAACTGTACTTATGGTTAAGAAGAATTACACCGCTGTTTAATGCTCCTTACCTAACCATCCACTGATATAGGTAAATGTCGTAGACATAATTTCAGAAAGGTATATCTCACTCTATGAAAATAGACGTACAGATATATCAATTTGAAATTGGTGCATAACAGCGGATATTCAAAACCAAATGTTTGCCGACCGGCAAACAGCCCAGGTGATTTCCTCAAATATCACCGATTACAACGAATCCCGATATAATGAGGATGATCACCCAATTCCCAATAACTTACTCCCACTCATCATCTGTAAAACCATACAGATGTGAGAATCATACCTGGTAAATACATATCCTGGAGTAAGTATTTAATCGGGAAATCAGTTTTCCTTTAATAGTACACAGTGAAACTGAAACATCGAAACGTTTTGATAGGGTATCCTGGTATTCCTAGTAATGCCTCTTCCATTATCCAGATTCACATCTATAACCGTATAATTCTTTGCCACTTCTCCAAATCCCTTTATATGTCTTTAGTCATTACCTTCTGTACACCCCTTTAAGCTAAATGGTTTTCTTCCTTCCCTACCGTTCGGCACCAGCCTATGGTTTGGAAGAAGACTATCCAATAAGCATAAAGGGTGTACTGTCCTAATCCTAGGAGCACTCGCAACGCGAGAGAAGGTGAAGATAAAAGACACCTGAATGTACTTTATTCCTATTTCTCCTGAACCAGGATCCATCCCCGAACTGGAACAAGTTCCTTTCGAGTTCGTATATAACCATACGATGGAATATCCAATAAACTGTGGATCTTCGTAGTGATACGGAGTGTCCTGGAGAAATACAAAGGTGATTTTAGGATTGGCGAAGAAATACCTGGTTTGGTCGTGAATATCTGTTGCAATTTACTTTGCCTTCTTACTAATCCCTTGCTTTGTCTTAACTTAATACCTTCTGCACACCATCGTTAGGCTAATTGGTTTTCTTCATTCCCTACCGGTCGGCACCAGCCTAAGGTTTGGAAGAAGACAATCCAATTTGCGTAATAGGTGTACTACCCCTAAACCAAGGAGTACTCGTAACCTGAGAGAGGGTAAAAGGAAAAGACAACTGAATAATCCCATCCGTTTTCTCCAGAACCGGAAACCATCCTCGAATAAATTCTTTCGAGTTCGTATCTAACCATACGATGGTTTTGTCCAATGGAAGTGGACGTTCGTAGTAATACGGGGTGTCCTGGATAAAAGGGTAAAAAGTAGGAATGGCAATGAGGTTTGCAACTCTGACAATCCAAAAGCCGGTGTTTAAGAAGGTTCGGTCAACTTGGTCACTGAGTCAAAGTCTTAGGGTCGGGTCAATGGTCGCTGCCAAAGAGAGAGAGAAAAGAAACACTCAGCGTGCACTCTAACCTAGATCAGAATGGTCACCAATTTATCTAATCTGGAAACCTCCCACTGTACCTCAAATTCTCCTCCAAACCTGAAAGAAGAATTAGTCGGGGTCACCCGAGGAGTAAACTAACTCATCAGTGGGAATCGGGATCCAACTATCATCGCATGACAACGTGACGGAATCCGCTCACGGTATCACACTCCAGAAGGTATGCGCATATCTGGCAAGTTTCAGTTCTTTTGAAACTCCCGATGTGATTTCTGCCCCATGCTCTTATGACCTTGACTTTGGCCAACAAATCATAAGTCACATGTCAAGTTCTACCCGTCATTCTCCAGGTTGATTCGAATCCACCCGCACAAGCCCTTGACTTTGGCCAACAAGGCTATACGACTGTTCCAAACCAACGCATCTATCTATGCTGCATATGAATAACCAACAGCTACCAAACACTGTGCCTTGACTTTGGCCAACAAACACAGCTTGAATACTATTGACTACCCATATGAAACGACGGAGGGCTACGAATGGTTTCTGGCGAAAACCTTTAACGTAATGAACTTGATATCGTTGAAGGAACGGATAGCTTTTTGAAAATATAGTGACGAAAACCGTTGCTAAAGAGGTCACTCCCGGTGAAGGGATCTCGGCTCTTTCCCCGTAGAATGGGGTGCAGGATATTCCAAATGAATACCACGGTGCAAAGCAAAAGTAATCGGCTATAGTGAAGTTAATGCCCTGACGCAAACTTTTTTTGTCCAAGGGGTCACTCCCGGTGAAGGGATCTCGGCCCTTGCCTCGTCGACTGAGGAGCAGGATATTCTAAATGAATACCGCGATGCAAAATAAAAGTGAACGTCCTTGCAATAACAGCTTTTTGAAAAGTGTTCCAACAACATCAGATTAGGTTCGTTTTTAACTTGCATTGATCCGAATCAACGCAGTCCCATCAATTGATCACACCAAAAAGAACGAAAATATACTGATGTACGTATATGCCATCCGCATTCGCCACTGGGTCCCGTCATTACCCGTTAGGTTAGCTTACTAACGACAGAGCGGGGACTGGACTAGCGCGGATGCAAAACATATACAACATCTACTAATATATATATACCAATATATAGTATTTCGCTCAAGGCGTGAAAGAAATGCAACATCACAGAAATGTACAGCATCACAGAACAATACAGATATCTGGGATCCCCGGGTTTCACAGAGCCACTACTGAAACCCGACGTTCCCTTGGTCGTGTGGATAGCCTGTGCAATGAAATCCTAGACCCCTACGGGCGCGGCAAGTTACCCGCCAAAACGTGAAGCGAGGCAGCCCCCTTCATCGCCGTGAATGGACCACCCAGCACTTCACGGAATCCGGTAACTTGGGCACCCCTCCTGGGTCAACCTGTACCCCCTACGAGTGCGGCGAATAGCCCTGCCAATCCTAGAGTGAAGCCCCCTCCGTCTCAATGCCATGAGATGCGGGCTTGTTGTCCTCCAGAACCCGGCTATCCGTGCACCCCTCCGTGGGGTAATCCTAGTACAGAAAGTAAAATATACATACAACGGGTACATCGACCGCAACCAGGTCGTGCCCCAAAAGAATAATACAATCAGGCAGTGACGGCAGTCCACATGTCGGACGCTCGCCCCGCAATATCAAATGTACATAATACAACAGCACAACTGTACTAGCATTGCATCCAGGCTATCCCCCACGACCGATCCGCAACATCACAGCATAAACATAGAACATCAACGTGAAAGTCATGTTCGCAAATCCGTCTAACCGTGCTATAGCAGTTAGACCGGATTTACCGATCAAGTGACATTCACGGTCGCAGATATAATGTAAATACTGTGAAAAATGTGTTTAAAATATCCGATCGATCAAAAATTAACATGTGGGCCCCCAATCAAAACTGTAGCACTCACAGAAATCCTGGGCCCAATTTTAATATTCCAAAACCCATATTTTAAGCCCAGAAGGCCTCTGTAAAAAATTGGTGAAGTGATCTCCACAGTGTGCGGCGGAAGGGCGGCGGGAAAGGGGTTTTCGCGGCGGTTCCGCGCTCCCACTGTGGAGTTACTTCGTCGAATTTTTACAGAGCTCTTAGATTTTCCAGTACATCAATATTTTACAACCTGAAAAATTTTCCGACACCAAAAATTTCCAACAGAAAACTGATGCTAACAAAAATGTAGTTTTGGAACATTCGATCGATCGAAACAGAAAAACACACTACACAAAGCTAGACTAAGTTAATGGGGAGGCTCTGATACCACTGTAAGTGCACGGCGGCGCCCCGGCCGTCAATCCGACGGCGGAAAGCGGAAGCGGTGAAAAACTTTAATTTTGCGGACTTAGCAAACCGGCACCACCGCGCACTAAACACCCGGATCGAACCACTAACTAGTCCTAGCTATCTACAAGAAAGGGAATAGAGATATACCGACGATCCAAGTCCTCCGGTCTTCTCGTCATCGTCCCGATCTCCTGCGGAATGTCCCGTCTCCTCCTCGTCGCCGGAAGTACACCACATCGCCTTCTTCTTTTACAGGCTCCCACCTCAATGCCGAGGCAACTCGGGCACGAAGCCGGCTACTCGACGTGCCCAAGGTTCGCTGTAGAATATGTAGTGAACTATTTATCTCATTTTGGGGTTATCGGAATTGCCTTTTGGTGGAGGGATGAAACAAGAACAATGTGGAGGAACTTGGGGATTTTTCTAACATCAAGAGAGCAAAAATCCCCACTACAAAAATGGGCAACCCCTCCTCCAAGCTTGGCCGGCCATAACTAGAGGGGGAGGAGAGAATGAGAATGAGAGAGTCAAGTGTGTAACCAAAGAGGGAGCCATTCTCATAACCAAAAAAGGGAAAGAGAGAGAAGGCTATCATACAAAAGGAAATGATCACCAAAAAGATCCTCACTCAACAACCATACCATCTCCCATCATCAACAATCATCAAGCATGATGACTTCAAAAAGTCAAGCCATCATGAAGAGGTCAAGGTCAAGGAATGGTGCTCATCATGAAAACCATCATGACACAAATAAATATGCAAAGACCCCCTCCACAATTGCTTATTTGCAACAATGCAAATAAGCCCTCCTCCACCAAACTTCGGCCAATGAACGGAACAATGAAAATCGGCCGAAACGGAAAGCAAACTGGCAACTCCAGAAAACTGTTCCCGTAATAAATTACAGGAAAAACCCCGATACTGTGCATACACACCCGCATTTGTATTTCGACCGAAATACAAATGCAATGAGACAAAATCTACACTGTACTATACTAGGATCCGGCTTAAACCAAAGCCGGCTAGTAATATCCGTTCGATCCTACCGCACGTATCTGATCAAAACCTGCCATATAACCATACGGCCTATAGTACAAACTGTCCGATCCTGATCCGTGCAATACCGCACGTATCTGATCGGACCTTGCCATATCTCCATACGGCCTCTACAACCTTTCGCCCGAAAGCTGAGTAACTGAATGTGGGGGACTCTAAAGACTCATCAACACCTTGGTTGTGGATTTAACCACTAGCACGTCAGAGGTATAAGCCAATACGTAACGGGCTACCAGGTACTGACTAAAAGGGATGTCTGTGAGCGAACTCAGCCTGACAACCCTACTGAGCCTGTCAGTGACAATATCCGTGCAGTCCGGTCCGTTCGTCTATGAGTATCGCATGGCGGGCCTAGGGGGTTGGTAAAAGTCAGACCCCCAAAAGCGGTACAAGTCGTGTCGGAGTGTAGCCCAGAACACCCTGAGATACTACTGGAATACCTACCAGTAAATCTCCTTGCCTTGGCCAAGGACTTTGTTTAATGGCTCTCCTAGACACAGCACGACCTCACCCCCAATACCGGGAGAGACGAACCCCTGAAGATACGCTCACTGCCTCCATGTGGCTCGGGACTGTACCCAACCAAAACCTGTTTGCACGACTCCTTTGAGCCGTGGTAGGGTAGTAATCAAAGTACAGTGGGAACTCACACGAGACAAATGACGATCCCCAGGTCGATGAACTAACCTGCACACATGTCACCAGGGAACTGCCATCTGACGTCTGGTATATGACCAACTAGCATGTTCCCGGCGAGTCCTGTCCGGTGTACTCATAACCCAATGAGCACCTGTATACATCTTAGGTGATCCAACTGACACCAGTGGCTTGTGAGACCGGCCACCGCCCCTCGTCGGGGTCTCGACTGTATACACTAGTCTACTAATGGAGTATCGATGCCCAGTCTCGAAACTCCCACGACTAGGGACCTTTTAAGGATATGCTTGTAGACCCCCAGCTCCCACTTATATGATCGCCCTCATACTGCTGGTGGTCAAGCAAGAATCCTAGGGGCTCTATCAACGTGTAATAGCGACGTGTCAGGTCACCTAAAACAGTACACGATGATAAAGGTAAACCAGATAGCATACTATCATCTCGAGTAAGACTGTCCTACCGGGATAGGTCCTCCCTCAATCATTACAATCACGTACCTGTGACCTAATAATTGACTCTGAGGGCACTATCTCCAACATAGAGAAGCCGAGATAATGACTGAGAGGGCCTCGTTTTCACCTAAGTAAGCATACTTGAGGTGAGACGGCAGAGGCTTGAGTTCGAGCGTCGGAGGAGAAACAACTGAAGGCAAGATCGGAGAAAATGTCTGGAACTCAAAGGATTCCAACAGGGGCTACAAGCGAGTGTATGCAACCGAGTCGGATGGTTCAACTAACGCATCTGAAAATTCAAAAGATTCAAACTCGGGTGGTGAAAAACCAAGATCATTTAAAAACGTGAAGCACTCGTATTCGTTGTCGGAAGCGAAAGCAGCAGGTTCAAAGAGGAACACACTAGTGGTATCAAGATCATTGTGATCAAACAGGAATTCTTCAAATTCACAGTTCTCGGGGTCGATCTCCTAAATGGAACAGACATCCAGTATATGAGCGTTCGGTTTGGATGGCTGATTCCCTAACCTAAAAATGTTGAGTTCAATTGTCATGTTGCCAAAAGAAAGGTTCATGGAACCAATTCGATAATTGATCGCCGCATTTGAGGTTACAAGGAATGGGCGATCGAGAATCACCGAAATTTGATTCCGGGGATTTGATACAGGTTGTGTATCTAAAATAATGAAATCTATGGGGAATATGAAGTCCCTAACCTTGATCAACATATCCTCTAGCTCACCTCTAGGATGAGTGATAGATCGGTCAGCCATTTGAAGAGTACAATGTGTAGGTTTCAGTTTCCCCACACCGAGTTGCTCATATACTAAATAAGGAAGAAGGTTAACACTAGCACCAAGATCCAAAAAAGCGCAATTTATATTCTTATCCCCAATGGTTATTGAAATCGTAGTACAGCCAGGGTCCTTCCGTTTTTGTGTTAAATCTTGGGTAAGAGCATCACTCATGTTACCAGCCAAGAAAACTTTCTTTGGTATCTGAGATTTCCTCTTCTTAGTGCACAAGTCTTTTAAGATTTTTGTATAAGACGGGACTTGCTGAATTGCATCTAAGAGGGGAATGTTCATCTTAACCTGTTTTAACAACTCCAAAATCTTCTCCATTTGTGGATTTTGTTTATTGGATCTCAACCGGTTTGGAAATGGAACATTTTTTAAATTGGTTGATTCCAATGCTCATGGAGGAGATTATGGAGATGGAATGGAACCCAAGACTGGAGTTTGAGTGGAGTGAGGTGTGTTAGTGTATATGCCCTAGAGGCCATTACTGTATCATACTAGTTTGTATATTACTTAATGGAAGCTTGGGATATTCACAGTTGTATATACAATCTTGCTCGAAATGGTAGTATGCTACTTGGTTTGTCTCTGCTTTAATATGTGCATGTGTTTCTTTTAGCATATTGCTGGTATACATATTAGTAGAGCCCTTAGGATCTTTGCTTGATTACCAGCGTTGTGATGGCGCTCGCACTCATGGGAGCTGGGTAATCTATAAGCACATCCTTATACAGGTCCCTGATCGTTGGACTATCGAGACAGGGCATCGATACTCCGGAGTAGACTAGCGTATGCGCTTCTCATCCCAGTGTGGGAAACGGTCTGTCCCACAGCCGTTAGTACGTCGTACTTGGGATAGTATGCGGGTGCTCGTTAGGTTACGAGTACACTGGACAGGACTCGTCGGGAACTGTTGGTTGGTAATATACCTATCGTCAGTTATCAGTTCCCAGGTGACATGAGTACAGCTTAGTCCACTGACTTGACACTGTCACTTCGCCTCGAGTGTGTTCCCACTGCACTTTGATTACTACCCTACCACGGCTTGAAAGAGTCGTGCAAACAGGTAGTTTTTGGGTGCAGTCCCGAAGCACTTGGAGGCAGTGACGGTTAGACAGGATTCGTCTCTCCCGGTATTGGGGGTTGACATCGCGCTGTGTCCAGGAGAGCCATTACATGAGTAGTCCCTGGCCAGGGCAAGCGAGATATACTGGTAGGTTTCCAGTGTTATCTCAGGGTGTTCTGGGCTACACTCCGACACGACTTGTACCGCTATTAGGGGACTGACGTTCACCGCCCCCTAGGCCCGCCATGCGATGTATCAGACGAACAGACCGGACTGTACGGAGACTGTCACATACAGGCTCAGTAGGAGTGCAGATGGGGTTCACCTCGTCAGTCTTCTTATCGACATCTACCTGGGGACCGTTACGTACAGCTAGTGCCGCTTGCGGTCTGTGGTTAAACCCACTGCCAGCGTAGTGTCGAGTCTTTAGAGTCCCATACAGAGAGCTATTCGCCTTTAGGCAAAATGAGTAGAGGTCGCATGGTTTTGCGACAGGGTTCGTTCGCATCCGCGCACTTGTGCACGTTTGCTGTCCGGACAGTTTATACTAGCGGGCTTTGGTTTAAGCCGGATCCTAGTATATGATTTGAGATTGGTTTTTCTCAGAGTATTCGTGTTCCTCGGATGACGAATGCGGGTGCGTACGCACAGTTGCTTGAGATTGGGGGAGAGGACCTTGTTTAGGGTTAATGGCTTTTGTCATTTTATTAACCCTATTGATTTTGTGTGGATTATAGTTAATTGATAATTAGCTTAATAATTGTGCATGGTTGTTGTTGACAATTTGACTTCATTGACTTGTTGACCTTGTTGACAACTTGACCATAATCATTTCATTTGGAAGATGCTCTTTGATCTTTGCAAAATTGAAATGATAATGGTCATGTCATGATTTATCATGACAATTTTCAAGCTAATTATCCAATTAAAATTATCCACACATATTAGTGAGAATGGCTCACTAATAATTGATTCTCTCATATTATTTCTCTCTCTTGTTCATCCTCTCCCTCAAGCTCTCTCCCTCTCATGTGTTGAGAAACAAAAAAAAAAGCTTGAGAAAAACCCTCTCTTGATCTTCTCTACTCTCTTCTAGGGTTCAAGTCTTAGCATTTCTTGCACTCTAGTTACTCCTAGCTTGGAGTTGAAGCTAAAGGTAGTAGCTTTCGGGTGGATCGTTCTTTGACGGGAGAAGACAAGCAAGGTGAACTCTTTCAACCATTCCAAGGAGCAAGGAGAGAAGGACTTTGAGCTCAAGGTATAACCTTTCCATCACTTAGCTACTTTATAGTTAGGGTTAGCAAGTTTATGTTTAGCAAAGATCCTTAAAGCATAGTCCATGTTGCCTATAGTTGATAAAAATCAAATTTTTATTATGTTTTCCGCCTCCCCGTAAGCACCGGGGTGGGCAACACGGACTTACAGTGGTATCAGAGCCTAACTAAACCTAAACTAGCTAAGTAGTTAAGTGTAACGAAGTTTCGAAACCGAAAAACCCAAAAACCAAACTTTTTCAAAATCCAAGTTTCTGTTAAATTTTTTTCTGGTCAAAATGAAAAACTTTATACTTGTAAATTCGGCTCAGGGTTTTGTATGAACACCCAAGAAAAACGATGCAGTGATTCGTTCAAACCGCCGCGCTTCCGCCGCACGAGGTAGGCATGTGCCGCGGAAGCGCCGCGGTTTGTCGTCTTCTGTGCATCGTTTTTCGTGCAGTGTTTGTCTGTGTTGGTTTTGGGATTTTTGAAATATATTATATGTACCCAGATTTTCCAGAAAAGAAATTTCCTTTTGGGGTCCTATAATTCCGTATTTTTTTCGGAACTTCACTACACTTTAGCTATATCGGTTATATCTGTGATGCTTGTATGTATTGAACGTCGGCTAATCGCTATAAGTCGATTAGTCGGGGTTATACATCTCTGTGATCTGTGATTGTTGGTTTGTGGATATGAATGGATTGGATCGTCGCGGGTGAATAGCCGGGTTGGATGTGAGATGAGCGTTATTTTTCTTTCATTCATTTGTAACATGTAAATTGATGTAATAATATTATTTGTATGGCCGCACAACCGGGTCGGGGTTGTAGCCGTCATTGTATAATTCTTTTTACTGTTTTTGCTCCTAGGATAGACCCATGGAGGGGGTGCACAAACTACCGGGTATCTCGAAGTGCCGAGTGGCCTACTCACGGTGGTGAGGGAGGTTGCTTCGCTTCGGGTGCTTGGCGGGTAGTTTGCCGCACCCGTAGGGGTCTTGGGTGGGGTTTTGGCTATTCACCGCGACCGTGTAATCCGCTTTGCGTTGCAGGCTCGAACGCATTGCGGATTCCTAGTATATCCAATGTATTCATCTGTGATCTGTAATGTCTATCATTGCTATATATTTATATATAATAACTATTTAGGCGTTGCTTATGTTTTACAGCCGCGCTAGCCCAGCCCCCGCTCTGTCGTTAGTTAAGTAACCTAACGGGTGATGACGGGGCCCCGTGGCGAATGCGAATGGCATAAGCGTACGTCATATTTTGGTTGTTTTCTGCAATGGTAGGATTAAATGATGGGACGCATTAAAAGAACTAATGCAAGAAATAAACCAAGTAAAAGTCGATTGGAACACTTTGAAAACCACTCGGTTCTTTTCAAAACTAAAACTTTTAAACGCGGAGCTTGAACCACTCCTTTTAAAAGCTATCTCGTTCCATCGATTATATCAAGTTCACTACGTTCACGGTTTCGCCAAAACCATCCGTAGCCCTCCATCATTTCGGTTAAATATTCGGTAGTATTCAAGCTATGTATTTTGACCTCACGCCAAGGCATAGTGATTGGTAGCTGCCGGATATTTATCCGTTGCATAGATAGAATGCGTTGATTTGAGACAGTCGTACTGCCGTTTTGGCCTACGTCAAGGGTAGGTACGGGTGGGTTCAAATTAACCAGGATAATGATGGGAAGAACTTGACATGTGACTTATGACATTTTGACCTCACGCCAAGGTCATAAAAGCATGGGGCAAAAAATCCACATCGGGAGTTTCATAAGTACTGAAACTTGCTAGCGTTGCATACCATTTGGAGTGTGATAATTCTGGTAGGATTCCTTCGGTTTTATCACGCGATGATATTTGGATCCCGATCCTACTGTGAGTATATGCTACTCCTCGGGAAAACTCTCACTTAACGATCAATGCTATAAACCTAGTAGGTGCCTAGAAAGGTGTTAGCGGGGCTACGCCCACAGGGAAAAGAGGTTACTTAATTAAGGAACTTCGCGAAAGCGTTGGAAAACCTCCCTCGAAGTACCGACACTGGCCTGGCTGAACGGTTAAGCAAGTATTGTACGGTGAGAATGATCCCGGCTAATCCCTTTCTTTACGGTTTGAGAAGGGATTCGAGAGACAGTGGGAGCCATCCAGTTTAGACAAACTAAAAACCACTCTAAACTTGCAAGAGCATCATGCTAAAGTGTTTCTTTTCTCTCTCCTAATTGCAGCGACCATTCAAGATGACCGGACTTAAGTTACTATTAGATAAAAACATATTGACAGGGCCAAACTACAAAGATTGGCTCAGGAATGTCAAGATGGCTATCACTTATGACAAGCTGGGGTATATACTTACCACCAAAGCTCCCCCTGTCCCTGGTCCCACCTCCAGCGTCGCGGATGTAGAAATCCGTAAGACATGGGAGATAGATTGCGCGAGGGCCAAATGCCTCGTACTAGCCTCGATGGACAACGAACATCAGAGGAGGCACGAGAATATGGACCTAGAGTCCATATTTCTCCATACAAAAGAACTGTATGGAGAGCAGTCTCGTATCGCAAGATACGAAGTGTCGAAGAAGCTCTTTTCGGCAAGGTTGGCCGTCGGATCATCGGTAGCGGACCACGTGCTTAAGATGATCGGCTACATAGAGGAGCTCGCGGACCTTGGGACCACGTTGGAGAATGAACTCTATACTGATTTGATTCTCCAGTCCCTTCCTTCCACTTACGCCCAGTTCATTCTTAACTTCAACATGCAAGGAAAGGAGGTTGAACTTGCCGAACTTCTGAACATGTTGAGGACTGCTGAGGGCACCCTACAGAAGGGTAGGGAGACATCCACTTTGTTTGTAGGAGGATCTTCCTCTTCTAGGTCCAGGGCAAAAGCCAAGGGCAAGAAGAAGAAAGCCCCCGCCAAACCAAGAGGCGGTGTCGGTAAAGTGGATACGAAGGGAAAGGGTAAAGCAACAAAGGTAGCGGGGAAGCTGGTGGGGAAGGAAGAATGCTTCTATTGTCACAAAAGTGGCCACTGGAAACAAGATTGCAAGGCTTGGAAAGCCAGAACACAGGATTTGAAGCGAATTGCAGCTTCAGCTTCAGGTGTGTATGTTATTGAAAACTGTCTATCAATAAACTCTACATCCTGGGTATTGGATACCGGATCAGGATCTCATATCTGTAATTCTTTGCAGGCATTGAGAAAGCGTAGAGTTTTGAAGGCAGGTGACATGACCCTCAGAGTTGCGAACGGTGCTAGCATGGATGCTGAGGCCGTGGGGGACTATCACCTGGGATTATCAGATGGACACTTTTTGGTTTTGCGTAGTTGTTATTATGTACCAAATGCAACCTGTAATATCATTTCTGTATCTTTATTATCTAAAGAAGGTTATGAATTTGCATTTGTAAATAATGTAGTGAACATTCACCTTAATCAAGTGTTGATTGGGTCAGGTACATTGAACAACGGTATATACGTTTTAAACCAACCACAGGTTTTCAATATCCAGAATACACACAAAAGAAAGTCTCCAGAAATTAATAAAACTTTCTTATGGCATTGTAGACTGGGTCACATCAATGAGAGAAGATTGACTAAGTTACATACTGAAGGATATTTAGATCCGTTCGAATATCAATCGTATGCAACTTGTCAATCCTGTCTCAAAGGAAAGATGACAAAGGCTCCGTTTTCTGGACACGGAGAAAGAGCGAGCGAGCTCTTGGGACTCGTACACAGCGACGTGTGCGGTCCAATGTCTACACATGCGCGAAGCGGTTTTTCTTACTTCATAACTTTTACGGATGATTTCTCAAGATTCGGACATGTCTTCTTAATGAAGCATAAATCCGAAGCTTTTGATAAGTTCCAGGAATATAAGAATGAAGTAGAAAAACAAACAGGCAAAAGTATCAAGATCCTAAGATCGGATCGAGGAGGAGAATACTTAAGTGCCGAATTCCTGAATTACTTAAAAGAGAATGGAATTCTCTCTCAGCTTACTCCTCCATACACCCCGCAACATAACGGTGTATCGGAGAGACGGAACCGAACCCTATTGGATATGGTACGGTCCATGATGAGTAACGCTGAGTTACCGCGATCATTCTGGGGATATGCGCTAGAAACAGCTGCATATCTTTTGAACCGTGTTCCCACTAAGACTGTGCCTACCACACGATATGAGTTATGGAGTGGGAAGAAACCCTATCTTCAATACTTGAAGATTTGGGGATGTCCAGCTTATGTCAAAAAGCAACATACGGACAAGCTCGAGGCACGCTCAGTACTGTGCAAGTTTGTGGGATACCCAAAGAACTCCAGGGGGTATCTTTTCTATTACGCAGAGGAACAAAAAGTCCTTGTTTCTCGCAATGCCCACTTTCTGGAACATCAGTTTTTAGAAAAGAAATAAGTGGGAGCGCAATAGAACTGGAAGAAATTCCAGAACCACAAACTATTACTGAAAGTTTAGTGGAACCAGGAGGTTGCAAAAGAACAGGACATTCCTACGCCGCTCCGCAGGAGTAGTAGGCAGTCTCATCCGCCCGAGAGGTACTACGGTTTTCTCATTGACAGGGATAGAGAGGACTGCATCATAGATTGTGATGAGCCTACTAGCTTCCAGCAAGCCATTCAGAGCGTCGACTCGGTAAAATGGCTGGATGCAATGCGGACCGAGATGGAGTCCATGTACACCAACAAAGTATGGACGTTGGACATTGCTCCAGACGGGGTAAAACCCGTAGGATGCAAGTGGATCTTCAAAAGGAAGATTGGTGTAGATGGACAGGTTGAGACCTATAAAGCTAGACTGGTAGCAAAGGGTTTTCGTCAGCGACCTGGTTTGGACTATGACGAAACCTTTTCTCCAGTAGCTATGCTGAAATCCATTCGGATCCTTCTTGCCATCGCTGCTTTCCACGATTATGAGATTTGGCAGAATGGACGTAAAGACAGCTTTTCTAAATGGTCATTTAGAGGAGTGTGTCTATATGGACCAGCCAGAGGGTTTCATTCAGGGTGGGAGCAGCGGAAAGGTGTGCAAGTTGCTCAAGTCCATTTATGGACTCAAGCAGGCATCGCGGAGTTGGAACATCTGTTTTGATGAGACGGTCAAAGAATTTGGCTTTATCAAAAATCCAGATGAACCATGCATCTATTGTAGATTTGTAGCGAGAACTGTAGTATTCCTCGTTTTATACGTGGATGACATTCTCTTAATAGGAAATGACATTCCTATGCTACAATCTGTCAAGGGGTTCTTGTCACACAGATTCTCCATGAAAGACCTGGGTGATGCCTCATACATTCTGGGTATCCGGATCTACCGTGACAGATCCAAGAGGATATTAGGACTCTCGCAGTCCAGGTACATCGACACCATACTGAAGAGATTCAGTATGGAAGATTCCAAGCGCGGTAATCTACCGGCTTGTCACGGGATCACCCTCTCCAAAGAGATGTCTCCCAAGACTGATTTGGAGAGGGATCGCATGTCTATTATACCCTACGCTTCTGCGGTAGGCTCTATAATGTATGCGATGTTGTGTACCAGACCGGATGTGGCTTATGCACTGAGTGTGGTAAGCAGGTATCAGTCAAACCCTGGGGAGAAACATTGGATAGCAGTAAAGAACATTCTCAAGTACCTGAGAAGGACTAAGGAGATGTTCTTGGTGTATGGCGGAAAAGACCTACAGATTGAGGCCTTTGCTGACTCCAGCTTCCAGAGTGACAAGGATGATTCCAAGTCCATGTCGGGTTTTGTCTTTACCCTCAATGGAGGGGCGGTGTATTGGAAGAGCTCCAAACAGGAAACCGTTGCAGACTCGACGATGGAAGCGGAATACATCGCTGCATCTGATGCCGCAAAAGAAGCTGTCTGGATAAGGAAGTTCTTGAAAGAACTTCAGGTGGTTCCGTCCATTTGTTGACCCAATACCTCTGTATTGCGACAACAACGGGGCTATAGCTTTAGCGAAGGAACCCAGGTCCCATCAGAAATCCAGACACATCTTAAGGCGGTATCACCTGATCAGGGAGATCGTGGATCGCCAGGAGATCGAGGTCCGGAGAGTTGCATCAGAGGATAACACTGCAGATCCACTCACGAAGGCCCTACCCCAGACTCAGTTCGAGCGGCTGATCGAGATGATAGGTCTTCGATACGCCAGTACATGGCCTTAGTGCAAGTGGGAGATTGTTAGTGTATATGCCCTAGAGGCCATTACTGTATCATACTAGTTTGTATATTACTTAATGGAAGCTTGGGATATTCACAGTTGTATATACAATCTTGCTCGAAATGGTAGTATGCTACTTGGTTTGTCTCTGCTTTAATATGTGCATGTGTTTCTTTTAGCATATTGCTGGTATACATATTAGTAGAGCCCTTAGGATCTTTGCTTGATTACCAGCGTTGTGATGGCGCTCGCACTCATGGGAGCTGGGTAATCTATAAGCACATCCTTATACAGGTCCCTGGTCGTTGGACTATCGAGACAGGGCATCGATACTCCGGAGTAGACTAGCGTATGCGCTTCTCATCCCAGTGTGGGAGACGGTCTGTCCCACAGCCGTTAGTACGTCGTACTTGGGATAGTATGCGGGTGCTCGTTAGGTTACGAGTACACTGGACAGGACTCGTCGGGAACTGTTGGTTGGTAATATACCTATCGTCAGTTATCAGTTCCCAGGTGACATGAGTACAGCTTAGTCCACTGACTTGACACTGTCACTTCGCCTCGAGTGTGTTCCCACTGCACTTTGATTACTACCCTACCACGGCTTGAAAGAGTCGTGCAAACAAGTAGTTTTTGGGTGCAGTCCCGAAGCACTTGGAGGCAGTGACGGTTAGACAGGATTCGTCTCTCCCGGTATTGGGGGTTGACATCGCGCTGTGTCCAGGAGAGCCATTACACGAGTAGTCCCTGGCCAGGGCAAGCGAGATATACTGGTAGGTTTCCAGTGTTATCTCAGGGTGTTCTGGGCTACACTCCGACACGACTTGTACCGCTATTAGGGGACTGACGTTCACCGCCCCCTAGGCCCGCCATGCGATGTATCAGACGAACAGACCGGACTGTACGGAGACTGTCACATACAGGCTCAGTAGGAGTGCAGATGGGGTTCACCTCGTCAGTCTTCTTATCGACATCTACCTGGGGACCGTTACGTACAGCTAGTGCCGCTTGCGGTCTGTGGTTAAACCCACTGCCAGCGTAGTGTCGAGTCTTTAGAGTCCCACACAGAGAGCTATTCGCCTTTAGGCAAAATGAGTAGAGGTCGCATGGTTTTGCGATAGGGTTCGTTCGCATCCGCGCACTTGTGCACGTTTGCTGTCCGGACA
The DNA here is from genome assembly GCA_030015575.1 of Agapanthus africanus. Lineage (NCBI taxonomy): Eukaryota > Viridiplantae > Streptophyta > Magnoliopsida > Asparagales > Amaryllidaceae > Agapanthus > Agapanthus africanus. Next base: position 267,769,913 of record CM057342.1, on the reverse strand, counting down.
GTTTATACTAGCGGGCTTTGGTTTAAGCCGGATCCTAGTATATGATTTGAGATTGGTTTTTCTCAGAGTATTCGTGTTCCTCGGATCACGAATGCGGGTGCGTACGCACAGTTGCTTGAGATTGGGGGAGAGGACCTTGTTTAGGGTTAATGGCTTTTGTCATTTTATTAACCCTATTGATTTTGTGTGGATTATAGTTAATTGATAATTAGCTTAATAATTGTGCATGGTTGTTGTTGACAATTTGACTTCATTGACTTGTTGACCTTGTTGACAACTTGACCATAATCATTTCATTTGGAAGATGCTCTTTGATCTTTGCAAAATTGAAATGATAATGGTCATGTCATGATTTTATCATGACAATTTTCAAGCTAATTATCCAATTAAAATTATCCACACATATTAGTGAGAATGGCTCACTAATAATTGATTCTCTCATATTATTTCTCTCTCTTGTTCATCCTCTCCCTCAAGCTCTCTCCCTCTCATGTGTTGAGAAACAAAAAAAAAAGCTTGAGAAAAACCCTCTCTTGATCTTCTCTACTCTCTTCTACGGTTCAAGTCTTAGCATTTCTTGCACTCTAGTTACTCCTAGCTTGGAGTTGAAGCTAAAGGTAGTGGCTTTCGGGTGGATCGTTCTTTGACGGGAGAAGACAAGCAAGGTGAACTCTTTCAACCATTCTAAGGAGCAAGGAGAGAAGGACTTTGAGCTCAAGGTATAACCTTTCCATCACTTAGCTACTTTATAGTTAGGGTTAGCAAGTTTATGTTTAGCGAAGATCCTTAAAGCATAGTCCATGTTGCCTATAGTTGATAGAAATCAAATTTTTATTATGTTTTCCGCCTCCCCGTAAGCACCGGGGTGGGCAACACGGACTTACAAGGTGTGGATTCATTCGAAGCAGGAGTTGAAGAAGAAGAGCCTTTTAAAGAATGGAGAATAGGCTTAGAAGAAGGAGAACAAACGGCCGAGGTGTCATCATCATCAATTCGTGCGCCGATGTTATTGTTCAGCATTCTTCCAGATCTCAACGTAGTCATGGCACTCACATTATGGTTCTGTTGTTTAAGAGCAACATGTACATTATGTAGGTGATCAGGATTTGGGAGTGGTTGAGATGGAAGACTTCCTTTCTCTCGCTCGCTCAAGGCCGCGTTCAGCTGTGCAATCTGGGCTTCGATAGTCTTGATGCTTTGCCTGTGTGCAGCAGTGTGTTGCACCAAAGACTGAATAAAAGACTGGATGTTGGCGGTGGATTGAGTCGATTGCTTTACAAAAGCCTCAAGAAAACCTTATCGTTATTTGACGGAACAAAGTTGTTTTGAGGAAAAGAATTGTTGTAAGGTGCAAAGTTGTTCGTCGAATTTTGAAAAGGTTGGGGTTGGAAAGATTGCTGAGCTTTTTGTTGAGCTTGTTATTGAGGAGGAGGGGGCCTCTGAAAGTTGTTCTGGCCTTGGAATTGATGCTGGTTCTGATTCCAGGCGAAATTAGGGTGGTTCCTCCAACCGGGATTGTATATGGAAAAGTATGAGTCATTTCTTGGTCTTTGCTGAAATGCAACATTAAGCTGATCCTGTCCTTAAGATGGTAGATTGTAAGGACGCTCTTCGGTCAAATGAGATGGATCCGAAAAATAAGCGCAAATGGTACGAGGGGGAGGAACAGGGGCAGGAGAAGAAGATGAAAATTTTCTCTCAATTGCTTCCAGTTTCCGCGTGATTGCAGCCATCTTGGCCTTCATTGCAATTGAGATATCGAGTTAGTGAACTCCTGTCCTAGAGAGACCTGGAGAAGAAGAAGTTGAAGCGTTCGGTTAGGTGCTCTCTTACGGCGGCATTTGTTCCGCAAGATCGTCAAAGAATTGCCAAGCCTCCTCGTCAGATTTGGACAGGAAGTGGCCCTGACATATAGTCTCCATCAACTGTCTAGTTGCTGGATTAAGGCCCTCGTACAGAGTTTGGAAAAGTTGTCATTTCTCGATACCGTGATGAGGATACTGAACAAAGAGGTCCTTGTACCAGTCAAAGCACTTCCAGAAAGGTTTGGTTGGAAGCTGGGTGAATTTGTTTATCTCATTTTGGATCTGTACGGTCTTATGATTCAAGTAGAATTTCTTCAGAAACGGTTTTACAAACTCGTCCCAACTGGTTATCAAATGAGATGCGATGCTATACAGCCACTTTTTAGCAAGGTCACACAGAATGAAACGAATAACTCGTAGCCGTATAGCATCATCAGACAGTTGGGTTGTCTTCATCATTGCACACACGTTTTAGAATTTATTGATTAAGATGTAGGCATCTTCGGATTCAAGCCCATGAAATTTGGGCAGCATGTTGATGAAGTGAGGCTTAATTTCGAAATCATTCTCATTAGCCGGTGGAAGAGAAAGACAAGTGGGGAGCGCAGTAAGGGTAGGATAGAAACGATCTTGGAGCGCGATTCATTGCGGCGCTGCAGGATGTGGTTACGGGTTATTCGCACCAAGTGGAGGTAGAATTATTCCCGGGGGAAGGTAAAGTGATGTTAGGAAGAAATCCCGACATCTCGAAAGAAGAATTGGGTGAAGGTGAAGGTGAAGATCTATGAACAGAATCGCGGTCAACGTCGGAGTTGGCCGGCAAAGGTAAGGGTGAAAGAGACGTGGGAGGAGTTTCGATGTTGGAGTCAATCGCGCAGTCAGTAGCGACTAACGTAACGCGAACTAGGCGGGCACTAGTGTCCCGAGTCCAAACGGACATACACTAAACGAGTTTAGTGTAGTCAATGTTAGTGTATATGCCCTGGAGGCCATTACTGTATCATACTAGTTTGTATATTACTTAATGGAAGCTTGGGATATTCACCTTGTATAAACAATCTTGCTCAATATAGTAGTATGCTACTTGGTTTGTTTCTACTTCAATGTGTACATGTGTTTATTTTGCGATATCACCTATACGCATTAGTGGAGCCCTTAGGATCTTTGCTTGATTACCAGCGTTGTGATGGCAGTCACACTAGTGGGGGCTGGGTAATCTATAAGCACATCCTTATACAGGTCCCTAGTCGCAGGATTATCGAGACAGGGCATCGATACTCCGGAGTAGACTAGCGTATGCGCTTCTCATCCCAGTGTGGGAGATGGTCTGTCCCACAGCCATCAGTACGTCGTACTGGAGATAGTATACGGGTGCTCGTTAGGTTACGAGTACACTGGACAGGACTCGTCGGAAACTGACAGGTTGGTATTATACCTATCGTCAGTTATCAGTTCCCAGGTGACATGAGTACAGCTTAGTCCGCTGACTTGACACTGGCACTTTGCCTCGAGTGTGTTCCCACTGTACTTTGACTACTACCCTACCACGGCTCAAAGGAGTCGTGCAAACAGGTGGTAGTTCGGTGCAGTCCCGAAGCACTTGGAGGCAGTGCCGGTTAGACAGGATTCGTCTCTCCCGGTATTGGGGGTTGACATCGCGCTGTGTCTAGGAGAGCCATTACACGAGTAGTCCCTGGCCAGGGCAAGCGAGATATACTGGTAGGCTTCCAGTGTTATCTCAGGGTGTTTTGGGCTTCACTCCGACACGACTTGTACCGCTATTGGGGGACTGACGTTTTAACCGCCCCCTAGGCCCGACATGCGATGTATCAGACGAACAGACCGGACTGTACGGAGAATGTCACATTCAGACTCAGTAGGAGTTCAGATAGGGTTCACCTCGTCAGCCTTCTTGTCGGCATCTACCTGGGGGACCGTTACGCACAGCTAGTGCCGCTTGCGGTCTGTGGTTAAACCCACTGCCAGCGTAGTGTCGAGTCTTTAGAGTCCCACACAGAGGGTATTCGCCTCTGGGCAAAACAGAGTAGAGGTCGCATGGTTTTTGCGACAGGGTTCGTTCTCATCCGCGCACTTGTGCACGTTTGGAGTCCGGACGGATATTACTGGCTGGCTCTGGTTTGAGTCAGATACCGGTATATGTTTTGGGGTTGCTTTTATCTCTTGGTATTCATGTTCCTCGGAACAAGAATGCGGGTGTGTATGCACAGTTGATTGAGGCGGAGGAAGAGGTTTTTCATTAGGGTTTCGGAACGGGTGCGTATGCACAGTTGACAGTCATCTTTTTCCAAACCCTAATGGAATTATGATATATCAATTAATAATATTAATAAAATGAAATTGTGTCATGGTTGGTTTTTTTGTTGACTTGTTGACCATGGTTGACTTGTTGACCATGGTTGAAGTTTTGACCATCATCATTACAAAAGAAAGATGCTCTTTGATTCTAGCAAATTCATTTAATGTTTGAAATGATAATGGTCATTCCTAAACCTTCCATCAACTATTCCATTTTCATTATTATTATTAATTTGATAATTCTTTTTGCTTTATGTTATGGTTGCAAAAAGAAAAGAGCTCATTCTATCATTTAGCTTCTCTCTCCTCATTTCATCTTCTTCTTCCTCTAGCTCAAGGAGAACCCTTCTCATGAGTTGAGAATCTCTCTCCTTGAAAAGATAAAACCCCAAAAGACACTCTCTACTCACTCTAGGATCAAGGTTTAGCAAGCCGGAGATTCTAGTTCTCTCAAAGTTCGAGAAAGAGCCCGAAGGTTGAACCCTCAGGTGGATCCATCTTCGACGGAAGAAGGCATCGAGGAAAGAACCATCAACCTCTACAAAAGTTTGACGAAGAAGGAGTTCAAGTTAGGTATAACCATCTATCCTAACTCTCTTTAGCATGTTAGCTAGTTTAGTTTAGAAAAGATCCCGACTTTGTTAGTCCATGTTGCCCCATGCGCTAAAAAATTTGATTTTTATACCGTTTCCGCCTCCCCGTAAGAACCGGGGGTCGCAACGTGGACTTACAATGGTATCAGAGCCTAACTAAACTTAAACTAGCTTGGTAGCGAAGTGTATGGAAGTTCGAAACCGAAAAATCGCAAAACCGGAAAAACAAAAACCCTAAGTTTCTGTTGAATTTTTTTGTGCTCTAAAAGTAAAACTTTGTACTCCTAAAATCGGCTCAGGGTTTTTGTAAGAACACCCAAGAAAAACGATCCCCTGATTCCTTCAAACCGCCGCGTATCCGCGGCCTCAGCTATTCTCTTGGCCGCGGATCCGCCGCCGTTTGGGCTCTTCATGCGATCGTGTTTTGTGCAGTGTTCTTCTGGTAGGGTTTTGGGATTTTTCAAATATGTTATATATGCCCAGATTTTCCAGAAAAGAAATTTACTTTTGGGGTCCTATAAATCCGTATTTTTTTCGAACTTCGCTACACTTTGGCTATGTTGGTTATATCTGTGATGTTTGCATGTATTGAACGTCGGCTAATCGCTATAAGTCGATTAGTCGGGGTTATACATCTCTGTGATCTGTGTTTGATATTGGAATGTGTATATGAATGTGTTGGACTGTCGCGGGTGAATAGCCGGGGTGGATGTGAGATGAGCTTTTGTTTTTCATTCATTCATTTGTAAATGTAAATTGATGTAATAATATTATTTGTATGGCCGCACAACCGGGTCGGGGTTGTAGCCGTCATTGTATAATTCTTTTTACTGTTTTTGCTCCTAGGATAGACCCATGGAGGGGTGCACAAACTACCGGGTACTTGGCGGGTAGTTTGCCGCACCCGTAGGGGTCTTGGGTGGGGTATTTGCTATTCACCGCGACCGTGTAATCCGCTTTTCGTTGCAGGCTCGAACGGATTGCGGATTCCTAGTATATCCAATGTATTCATCTGTGATCTGTAATGTCTATCATTGCTTTATATTTAGGCGTTGCTTATGTTTTACAGCCGCGCTAGCCCAGCCCCCGCTCTGTCGTTAGTTAAGTAACCTAACGGGTGATGACGGGACCCCGTGGCGAATGCGAATGGCATAAGCGTACGTCATATTTTGGTTGTTTTCTGCAATGGTAGGATTAAATGATGGGACGCATTAAAAGAACTAATGCAAGAATATCACGCATTAAAAGAACTAATGCAAGATAATAAACCAAGCTAAAGTCGTTGGAACACTTTCGAAAAACCACTCGGTTCTTTTCAAAACTAACTTTTAAATGCGGAGCTTGAGCCACTCCTTCTAAAAGCTATCTCGTTCCATCGATTATATCAAGTTCACTACGTTCACGGTTTCGCCAAAACCATTCGTAGCCCTCCGTCGTTTCGTATGAATATTCAATAGTATTCAAGCTATGTTTGTTGACCTTCGTCAAGACATAGAGATTGGTAGCTGTTGGGTGTTCATATGTAGCATAGATAGATGCGTTGGTTTGGGACAGTCGTGTTGCCTTGTTGACCTTCGTCAAGGGTATATACGGGTGGGTTCAAATTAACCTGGATAATGACGGGCAGAACTTGACATGTGACTTATGATTTGTTGACCTTCGTCAAGGTCATAAGAGCATGGGGCAAAAATCCATATCGGGAGTTTCATAAGTACTGAAACTTGCTAGATTTGCATACCATTTGGAGTGTGATGATTATGGTAGGATTCCTTCATTTTCGTCACGCGATGATATTTGGATCCCGATCCTACTGTGAGTATATGCTACTCCTCGGGAAATTTCTCACTAAACGATCAATGCTATAAACCTAGTAGGTGCCTAGAAAGGTGTTAGCGGGGCTACGCCCCCAGGGAAAAGAGGTTCTTAAATTAAGGAACTTCGCGAAAGCGTTGGAAAACCTCCCTCGAAGTACCGACACTGGCCTGGCTGAACGGTTAAGCAAGTATTGTGCGGTGGGATTGATCCCGGCTAATTCTTCCTTTGTGGTTTGAGGAGGGATTCGAGAGACAGTGGGAGCCATCCTGTTTAGACAAATTAAAAACCATTCTAAACTTGCAAGAGCATCGTGCTAAAGTGTTTCTTCTCTCCCCCCTGCAGCGACCAAATCGAAATGACTGGACTTAAGTTACTTCTAGATAAAAACATACTGACAGGGCCAAACTACAAAGATTGGCTCAGGAATGTAAAATTGGCAATCACTTACGACAAGCTGGGGTATCTTCTTACCACCAAAGCTCCCCTCGTCCCAGGTCCCACCTCCAGCGTCGCGGATAAGGAAATCCGTAAGACTTGGGAGATTGATTGCGCGAAGGCCAGGTGCCTCGTGCTTGCCTCTATGCACAACGAACATCAGAGGAGGCATGAGAATATGGACCTCGTGTCCATATTTCTCCATACAAAAGAACTGTATGGAGAGCAGTCTCGTATCGCAAGATACGAAGTGTCGAAGAAGTTATTTTCGACAAAGTTGGCCGTCGGATCATCGGTAGCGGACCACGTGCTTAAGATGATTGGCTACACTGAGGAGCTCGCGGAACTTGGGACCACGTTGGACAGTGAACTCTATACGGATTTAATTCTCCAGTCCCTTCCATCCACTTACGCCCAGTTTATACTGAACTTCAACTTACAAGAAAAGGAAGTTGAACTTTCAGAACTCCTCAACATGCTGAGGAGCGCAGAGAGCACCCTACAGAAGGGTAGGGAAACACCCGCTTTGTTTGTAGGAGGATCTTCTTCCTCTAGGTCCAAGGCGAAAGCCAAGGGAAAGAGGAAGAAAGCCCCCGCCAAACCAAGAGGCGGTGTTAGTAAAGTGGGTACGAAGGGAAAGGAAAAGGCAACAAAGATTGCGGGGAAGCTTGTTGGAAAGGAAGAATGCTTCTATTGTCATAAGAGTGGACACTGGAAGAAAGATTGCAGGGCTTGGAAGGCCAGGACACAGGAACTGAAGCAGGTTGCGGCTTCAGCTTCAGGTGTGTATGTTATTGAAAACTGTCTTTCTATAAACTCTACTTCCTGGGTATTGGATACCGGATCAGGATCTCATATCTGTAATTCTTTGCAGGCGTTGAGAAACCGTAGGTTTTTGAAGGCAGGTGACATGACCCTCAGAGTTGCGAACGGAGCTAGCATGGATGCTAAAGCCGTGGGGGACTATCACCTGGGAATGTCAGATGGACATGTTTTGGTTTTGCGTAATTGCTTTTTTGTACCCAACGCAACTTGTAATATCATTTCTGTATCTTTGGTTTCTAAAGAAGGTTATGAATTTGCGTTTGTAAGTAATGTTGTAAACATTCACCTTAATCAAGTTCTGATTGGGTCAGATACACTGAGCAATGGTATATACGTATTAAACCAACCACAGATTTTCAATGTCCAAAATACACACAAAAGAAAGTCTCCAGATATCAATCAGGCTTTCTTATGGCATTGTAGACTGGGTCACATCAATGAGACACGGTTGACTAAGTTACATAAAGAAGGATACTTGGATCCGTTCGAGTATCAGTCTTATGCCACTTGTGAATCTTGTCTCATGGGAAAGATGACAAAGACTCCGTTTACTGGACACGGAGAAAGAGCGAGCGAGCTCTTGGGACTCATACACAGTGACGTGTGTGGTCCAATGTCTACACATGCGCGAAGCGGTTATTCATACTTCATTACTTTCACAGACGATTTCTCTAGGTATGGACATGTCTTCTTAATGAAGCACAAATCCGAGGCCTTTGAGAAATTTCGGGATTACAAGAATGAAGTTGAAAAACAAACAGGCAAAAGTATTAAGATTCTAAGATCGGATCGAGGTGGTGAATACTTGAGTGCCGAGTTCCTGGACTATTTAAAAGAGAATGGAATTCTCTCTCAGCGTACTCCTCCATACACTCCGCAACATAACGGTGTATCGGAAAGGAGGAATCGAACCCTATTGGATATGGTTCGTTCCATATGAGTAAGGCTGAGTTATCGCGATCTTTCTGGGGCTATGCACTAGAAGCAGCTGCATATCTCTTGAACAAGGCTCCCACCAAGACTGTGCCTACCACTCCATATCAGATGTGGAGTGGGAAGAAACCCTGTCTTAAGTACCTTAAGATATGGGGATGTCCAGCTTTTATAAAAAAGCAGCATGCGGACAAGCTCGAGGCACGTTCAGTACAGTGTAAGTTTGTGGGATACCCAAAGAACTCCAGGGGGTATCTGTTCTATTCCGCTGAGAAACAAAAGGTTTTTGTTTCTCAACATGCCCGCTTCTTGGAAACTGAGTTTTTGGAAACCCAGATAAGTGGGAACGCAATAGAACTGGAAGAAATTCCAGAACCACAAGCTATTACTGAAAGCTTGGAAGAGCCAGTAGGTTCAAAAGAACAGGACATTCCTATGCCGCTCCGCAGAAGTAGTAGGCAGTCTCATCCGCCCGAGAGATACTACGGTTTTCTCATAGACGGGGATAGAGAGGATTGCATCATAGATTATGATGAGCCTACTAGCTTCCAGCAGGCCGTTCAGAGCGTTGACTCGGTAAAATGGCTGGATGCAATGAGGACCGAAATGGAGTCCATGTACACCAACAAAGTATGGACGTTGGACATTGCTCCAGACGGGGTAAAACCCGTAGGATGCAAGTGGATCTTCAAAAGGAAGATTGGTGTAGATGGACAGGTTGAGACCTATAAAGCTAGACTTGTAGCAAAGGGTTTCCGTCAAAGACCTGGCTTGGACTATGACGAAACCTTTTCTCCAGTGGCTATGCTGAAATCCATTCGGATCCTTCTTGCCATTGCTGCCTTCCACGATTATGAGATTTGGAAGATGGACGTAAAAACCTCTTTTCTAAATGGAAATTTAGAGGAGTGTGTCTATATGGATCAGCCAGAGGGTTTCATTCAGAGTGGGAGCAGCGGAAAGGTGTGTAAGTTGCTTAAGTCCATCTATGGACTAAAGCAGGCATCGCGGAGTTGGAACATCTGTTTTGATGAGACGGTCAAGGAATTTGGCTTTATCAAAAATCCAGATGAACCATGCATCTATAGTAAATTTGTAGCGAGAACTGTAGTATTCCTCGTTTTATACGTGGATGACATTCTCTTAATAGGAAATGACATTCCTATGCTACAATCTGTCAAGGGATTCTTGTCACACAGGTTCTCCATGAAAGACCTGGGTGATGCCTCTTACATCCTGGGGATCCGGATCCATCGTGATAGATCCAAGAGGATATTAGGACTTTCACAGTCCAGGTACATCGACACCGTACTGAAAAGATTCAGTATGGAAGATTCCAAGCGCGGTAACCTACCGGCTTGTCACGGGATCACCCTCTCTAAAGAGATGTCTCCCAAGACTGATTTGGAGAGGGATCGCATGTCTATTATACCCTACGCTTCTGCGGTAGGCTCTATAATGTATGCGATGTTGTGTACCAGACCGGATGTAGCTTATGCACTGAGTGTAGTAAGCCGGTATCAGTCAAACCCTGGGGAGAAACACTGGATAGCAGTAAAGAACATTCTCAAGTACCTGAGGAGGACTAAGGAGATGTTCTTGGTGTATGGCGGAAAAGACCTCCAGATCGAGGCCTTTGCTGACTCCAGCTTCCAGAGTGACAAGGATGATTCCAAGTCCATGTCGGGTTTTGTCTTTACCCTCAATGGAGGGGCGGTGTGTTGGAAGAGTTCCAAACAGGAAACCGTTGCAGACTCGACGATGGAAGCGGAATACATCGCTGCATCTGATGCCGCAAAAGAAGCTGTCTGGATGAGGAAGTTCTTGAAAGAACTTCAGGTGGTTCCGTCCATTGTTGACCCAATACCTTTGTATTGCGACAACAACGGGGCTATAGCTTTAGCGAAGGAACCCAGGTCCCATCAGAGATCCAGGCACATCTTGAGGCGGTATCACCTGATCAGGGAGATCGTGGATCGCAAGGAGATCGAGGTTCGGAGGGTTGCTTCAGAAGAAAACACTGCAGATCCATTCACCAAGGCCCTACCCCAGACTCAGTTCGAGCGGCTGATCGAGATGCTAGGTCTTCGATACGCCAGTACATGGCCTTAGTGCAAGTGGGAGATTGTTAGTGTATATGCCCTAGAGGCCATTACTGTATCATACTAGTTTGTATATTACTTAATGGAAGCTTGGGATATTCACCTTGTATAAACAATCTTGCTTAATATAGTAGTATGCTACTTGGTTTGTTTCTACTTCAATGTGTACATGTGTTTATTTTGCGATATCACCTATACGCATTAGTGGAGCCCTTAGGATCTTTGCTTGATTACCAGCATTGTGATGGCAGTCACACTAGTGGGGGCTGGGTAATCTATAAGCACATCCTTATACAGGTCCCTAGTCGCAGGATTATCGAGACAGGGCATCGATACTCCGGAGTAGACTAGCGTATGCGCTTCTCATCCCAGTGTGGGAGATGGTCTGTCCCACAGCCATCAGTACGTCGTACTGGAGATAGTATACGGGTGCTCGTTAGGTTACGAGTATACTGGACAGGACTCGTCGGGAACTGACAGGTTGGTATTATACCTATCGTCAGTTATCAGTTCCCAGGTGACATGAGTACAGCTTAGTCCGCTGACTTGACACTGGCACTTCGCCTCGAGTGTGTTCCCACTGTACTTTGACTACTACCCTACCACGGCTCAAAGGAGTCGTGCAAACAGGTGGTAGTTGGGTGCAGTCCCGAAGCACTTGGAGGCAGTGCCGGTTAGACAGGATTCGTCTCTCCCGGTATTGGGGGTTGACATCGCGCTGTGTCTAGGAGAGCCATTACACGAGTAGTCCCTGGCCAGGGCAAGCGAGATATACTGGTAGGCTTCCAGTGTTATCTCAGGGTGTTTTGGGCTTCACTCCGACACGACTTGTACCGCTATTGGGGGACTGACGTTTTACCGCCCCCTAGGCCCGACATGCGATGTATTAGACGAACAGACCGGACTGTACGGAGAATGTCACATTCAGACTCAGTAGGAGTTCAGATGGGGTTCACCTCGTCAGCCTTCTTGTCGGCATCTACCTGGGGACCGTTACGCACAGCTAGTGCCGCTTGCGGTCTGTGGTTAAACCCACTGCCAGCGTAGTGTCGAGTCTTTAGAGTCCCACACAGAGGGTATTCGCCTCTGGGCAAAACAGAGTAGAGGTCGCATGGTTTTGCGACAGGGTTCGTTCTCATCCGCGCACTTGTGCACGTTTGGAGTCCGGACGGATATTACTGGCTGGCTCTGGTTTGAGTCAGATACCGGTATATGTTTTGGGGTTGCTTTTATCTCTTGGTATTCATGTTCCTCGGAACAAGAATGCGGGTGTGTATGCACAGTTGATTGAGGCGGAGGAAGAGGTTTTTCATTAGGGTTTCGGAACGGGTGCGTATGCACAGTTGACAGTCGTCTTTTTCCAAACCCTAATGGAATTATGATATATCAATTAATAATATTAATAAAATGAAATTGTGTCATGGTTGGTTTTTTTGTTGACTTTTTGACCATGGTTGACTTGTTGACCATGGTTGAAGTTTTGACCATCATCATTACAAAAGAAAGATGCTCTTTGATTCTAGCAAATTCATTTAATGTTTGAAATGATAATGGTCATTCCTAAACCTTCCATCAACTATTCCATTTTCATTATTATTATTAATTTGATAATTCTTTTTGCTTTATGTTATGGTTGCAAAAAGAAAAGAGCTCATTCTATCATTTAGCTTCTCTCTCCTCATTTCATCTTCTTCTTCCTCTAGCTCAAGGAGAACCCTTCTCATGAGTTGAGAATCTCTCTCCTTGAAAAGATAAAACCCCAAAAGACACTCTCTACTCACTCTAGGATCAAGGTTTAGCAAGCCGGAGATTCTAGTTCTCTCAAAGTTCGAGAAAGAGCCCGAAGGTTGAACCCTCAGGTGGATCCATCTTCGACGGAAGAAGGCATCGAGGAAAGAACCATCAACCTCCACAAAAGTTTGAAGAGGAAGGAGTTCAAGTTAGGTATAACCATCTATCCTAACTCTCTTTAGCATGTTAGCTAGTTTAGTTTAGAAAAGATCCCGACTTTGTTAGTCCATGTTGCCCCATGCGCTAAAAATTTGATTTTTATACCGTTTCCGCCTCCCCGTAAGAACCGGGGGTCGCAACGTGGACTTACAGTCAAAGCGTAGAATGTGAGGATAAGAAAACTTCAATGAAGAAAAGTCGGTGAAAAGTAGGTAAAATGGAAATTTGGCGACAAATGGTAAGTTTTTATAAAAGTTTCGGGATATTTTTAATTTTTATTTTTACAGAGTTTTGCAAAATATATACAGATTTATGGACACAACTTCAAACAATCACAGTCACAATATGCACAATCACACCTAGAGTTATGGTCTTCAAAGTCTACTAGACTGCTCCTAACTATTCTAAAGTGACAAGTTGTAAGATAATACTCAAATCGCCTCTTCACTGCCGATTATGGCTAGGTAAGCACAAGTGAGGTAAGGAAGGTTCCGCTCATGAATCACCGTGAGATGGGCCTTTTAAAATTACCTCCTCACTTGTTTTGTCTAGGCACCACAAAGTCAAGTTTAGATAAACAACCGAATACCCACAACCTTCCTCTGTCCTATTGAGCACTGCAAATCCTTAGTTGGATGAGTCTGGATATTATTTAATTAAGCTCAAGGGTAATGCGTATGCTTTTAGTGATTTTTGGGGTCTTAGGAAGGGTGATGAAATCCCCAACCAATCTGAATTGGTGTTATAACCCCTTAAAGTCCGTATTATTTATGCAAAACGATAGCAAAAAAAAATCTAAAACACTTGCAAAAAATTTTATTTGGCGGCGGCGCAAAGAATCCTGCACAAAAACAATTTATTGGAGAGGGGGAGAGAGTTTATGCAAAGAATACTGCAGAAAAAACAGTTCGGTAGAGTTCAGAGGGGGGTAGACAGAAAAAAGAGATACTCACAAAAGTTTTGGCTCTCTGAAGAAATAAGTTGACCGCGGTTCCACGATCCGTTGGTGGATCTAAAGCTCCAAATTTCTTCTCTGTTCTAAGCTTGATCTTCTCTTCTAGTTTAGAGCCTCTGGGTCCTGAATTGGTTAATGTATTTGCTCCAAAATTTGTACGGTTAGCCGCGGTTTCGTCTTTGATCCACTGCGGTGTAGCCGCGAGATGTGGGTCTAACTCCCCACGACTTTGGCACTGAACCTTATCTTCTCTCTATTCTGCACACTCGCACAAAAAGAATAAAAAATAAGAAGACGGTTTTTATAGTTTTGTTTGTTTGTTATATATATATATATATATATATATATATATATATATATATATATATATATATATATTCACAAATTAACCTGAAACTACAAAGAGAAATAAACTACCGTCTCCCCGGCAATGGCGCCATTTGATTGTTAAGCTTTTTGTATGCTAGTTTTAATTACCGCAATCAAGACGGTTTTGCTTGGTAGCTAGCCGGTTGAGTACGAGTCGATCCATGGAGAGATGGGAATCTTTTTCTTAGTATTTTAATGAGTTAAGTCCAAATTATCCGAATTTGTTCAAAGTTAACTATATGCTTAGATATGTATGTTAATAGAGCTTGTTAAGGTTAGGATTAAGTTAGTTTGAGTTAGGAGTTCGCTCACTTCTTTCATTTGCCACTCTTGACATCGATGTTACAGTAATCGGCAACAACGGGGATTAGCACAACTAGGAAGGAAACTTGCGAGTATAAGATAGACTTTCCGACGCTTAGTTCCTTCCATTGGTCCTTGTCTGTCCGTTCTTGGCTTTTAGCCATAACCTCCGATCAATTCAACCACAACCGGTCTCGCTAGGGTGTCACCGCTATCGTATAGGATAGGGTATCGTAGAGAGCGGATTGTGGTTGCCTTGACGGGAGTTTGAATCAAATTGTTGGACAAAGAAAAGAGTGAGAGAGATTTCCTTCTCTCAAACTTTTCTTATTCTACCCTAATAAGTGAGAAACTACTCACTCATTATAAAAGAAAATAAAATAAAATAAGTAAAGAAGATAGAAAGAAATGAAGTAGAAAATTACAACTAGCTACTTGGGACCTCACCTAGACAAGGATCACTCTTAAGCATCATGGTTGCAAGGATAAAAAAAAGAGAAGAACAAAAAGAACCAAAAAAAATAACTACTTAACAAAGAAAATTACAAGCAACATATATATAACTAGTTAACAAATTACAAGACATGCATACAAAAAAAGAAAGCTTCTTCATTTATCATCCACTCAAAAGCACTCACTACAATTTTAATGGAGGAAAGATGAAGAAGAAAGAGAAGTTACACAAAATTCTAACACAAAATTAGTGAAAATATACCTTTCATATGGCTCTGATATGAAGTATTTATAGGCATATAACTGAAACCCTAAATCCATATTCTAAGTCCTTATACAATTACAAATCTACCCCAAAAGATGATCCTCAGACGACATGATGTCGCCACGGAACCACCACCTAATGGGCCTATTGGTCGTGGTTCCGCCGCCGCTTGGTTTGATTGACATGTCGTTTTTCATGGGCTGTCTTGTGTTGCTTTTATCTTCAGTTTAGTGCACTTGAATTTGCAGAATAATTTCATTTTGCTCCCAGATTTTCAGCAGCCAAAAAGATAAAAATGTGTGGACATTTTTCCTTGATTTTCTCGAGCTCCATATATCAACTTTATTCTCGTGCTTCCTCTCTCGTGCTTTGTGCTTATTCCCCTCCGAATGGCGGCGCGCAGGACTGCGATGTCTTGGCACTGAGACTCGGGGCAGATGCTAATTGGTGCTATCCGTCCACCTCTCCGAAGATGCCAAGTTGATTTATGGCACCATGTATCGAAGGTTTAGACGGATGCGTCCGATGTAACAGACTTCGTCAGATTCCCCCTCGTTTGAGAGGTTTTTGATTGTGGGGACGCTCTTCCCTGCAGGCGCAAGCCCCTGCAGTTAATTACGCTACCGCATTGCGGTAACAACTTTCTCCTTCTCCAGATGGTCACTTCGTGTCGTGGGTGTTTGTTTTATTTGTGGTTTGTTGCCCGTGGATTGTTTACGGAGACTGAGTTATGTCGTCGTCCGTAGGGCGTGGACTAGTCCAAATCCGTATTATCTTAGATTTGGGTTTGGGGGTTTGGTTTGAGGATATGTCAGCCATACTTGAGGCTAAGATCAACTCAAACGTTTGTTAAGGATACGTTAGTCTAACTTTGAGAATAAGATCAACTTAACGGGATCGTTTAGATCCGACAAAGGAGCGTTTTAGGCTCCATTGTTCCAGTTTAGGGACATAGTGGTCCATCATATGTATGGCTGTCGGGACCCGTCACCTCTCTGACGACGTTGAAGAATTACAACGACGGATGTCAGAGGAGTTCAGAGATGTACCCTCGAGCCAGAATTAATTGGGGGGATTTATAGTCCACTCTGTTTGAAGGTTTAAGGATACGTTAGCCATCTTTGAGGCTAAGATCAACTTAAACGGGACCGTTTAGATCCGACAAAAGAGCGTTTGGGCTCTATTGTTCTAGTTTAAGGACATTGCGGTCCATGGGTAGTTTAAGGAAGTTGCGGTCCATGGGTAGTTTATGGACATTGCGGTCCATTGTTAGTTTTAAGACATCTCGGTCGAGGTTAAGGACGTTGTAGTCCATGGGTTTAAGGACTCCATAGTCCGGTATGTGCTCTGAATGCTTCACACGGGTTCACTGCCGTGCTTGGCGAGGACCAGGCACCGCTCTGGATGCTTCACACGGGTTCACTGCCGTGCTCTGCGAGGACCAGGATTCGCTCTGGACGTTTTCCACGGGGTCAAAGAGTGACATTATCCACGTTCCACGTAACCAGGAATTTTGCACTAGATGCTTCACACGGGTTCACTGCCGCGCTCGGCGAGGACTAGGCTCCGCTCTGGGCGTTTTCCGCGGGGTCAAAGAGTGACGTTATCCGCGTTCCACGTAACCAGGAATTTTGCACTAGATGCTTCACACGGGTTCACTGCCGTGCTCGGCGAGGACTAGGCTCCGCTCTGGGCGTTTTCCGCGGGGTCAAAGAGTGACGTTATCCGCGTTCCACGTAACCATGAATTTTGCATTAGACACGGGTTTAAGGACCCCACAGTCCATATCAATGTGTGGTCGTCGGGACCCGTCACCTCTTTGAAGACATTGAGGGATTACAATGCCAAAAATCAAAGGAGTGAAGAGATGTACCCTAGAACCGGAGTGGATTAAATAGTCCTTGGCCCAATTTGGGATCAAGACCAATTAATTATGTTATGAGCCCATTAGCCCAGTTGATTACGAATTGAGGACTTATGGCCAGCTTGGGCTAAGTCCAATCAGGAGAGGCTTTGCCTCTATCCATTTAGCCAATTGGACCAATGTCTAGTGTTAAACACTAAAGACCAACCAGTGTTGAACACTGGGAATGAGATTGACAAGTTAGTGTTTAACACTAAAAGATAATTGGTGTTAAACACCAGCAACAGGGGCTTTCAAATTAGTGTTAAACACTAAAACAGATCAGTATCAAGCACTGGCAACAGAGATCTCAAATTAGTGTTAAACACTAAGGTAGTCAGTGTTGAACACTGCGAATAAAGTTTTTTGATTAGTGTTGAACACTAAGGCCCAACAGTGTTTCAATACTGGATTCGAGAGTTTCAATTTAGTGTTAAACACTAAGGCAAGAGGGGTCACGTGGCGACACGTGAGAGCGCCCTCCCTTCATTTATTCTGCTGAGATTATCGCATCTTTCAGAACATCACGTGCCATCACGTGACGGGCATTCAAATGCTTATATGTTAAATCTTCTGCCGAGGGTCACGTGGGTCACGTGGGGTGCTGCCTCAAAGGGGCTTTCTGTAGATCTCTTGGGGGGGTCACGTGGTGACACGTGGCCCTGCCTCTATGTATGTTGTTTAGAGAATCTGTTAATCTTTTCCAGGAATTAAATTCCTCGTAGGGTTAAACCCTGACAGTAATTTCAGAGGAATTAAATTCCTACTTCCTTTTGAAGATTTATATTCTGAATAGAGTTGGACTCTGAATTTTCTGTAGGAATTAAATTCCTCATACATGTGAAGAACTAAATAGGGTTAAACCCTAATAAAAGCTTTTAAGGAATTAAATTCCCACTCTCTGTTAAATTATGATCAAGGGAATTAAATCCCCGCTGTTCCAACAGAACTAGGTTCTTAATTAGGGTTAAACCCTATTTCTTTTTGTTCTGAAGGAATTAAATTCCCATAACACAGGGTCAAGCCCTAGTTTTATTTTAAAGAAATTAAATTCCTATAGTTCTGTGAGAATTAAATTCTCGTGCTTCCGTTCCCTCTCTATGTTTTGGATCTGCATGGCAGGATCTCGACCCATTGAGAATTAAATTCTCAACTTCAAAAGGAGATGTGCACTTTGCAGATCCTCTATCAAAGAGAGAAGAAATATGTTCTTCTGTTTTATATATCAGAGTTAAACTCTGTTGAGAATTAAATTCTCTTTCTTTCAAGGAGCCTTCCCATTCTTACCTAGGGTTTTCTTTTGCAGAAGATCCAAGTTCCTCGAAGTATCAAGGCTCTCTCTCCCTTTCTTCCCTCTGCGTATATATTTTTTTTTGTGTCCCTTGGCTCCTATTTATAGGAGAAGCAGCCGAGTCAATTAGTTTTTTACGAATCTTCATTGAGAGATTTGATTTGCATCCATCATTCGTTCTGGACCTTTGGATTATTAGGTGAATTTTATTCACCATTGGATTTCAAGTCCAGGGATTCTCTTTTGCTATTTCGGTTAGATTTAAAGGGGAAATCTTTCCAAACTCGAGATTTTCCCATAAATAGGTGATATTTAATCACCTCTGAACCTTTAATTTAATTGTTTCTAGATAGTCGCTTTCCTTTGGAAGGATTTGAATCTCCTTCAGAATTTAATTCTGTTAACAAAAATGGGCTTTGAAAGCCGGTCACGTGTGACCACGTGACCCATGGTCACGTGTGGGCACGTGACCCCCTTTAGAATAAGCCTTCTTCTTTCTTTCTGCACTTTGCCTTCTGGTTGCTGCTTAACCGTCACGTGCCACCACGTGACCCCTGGTCACGTGTGAGCACGTGACCCTTGTCTGGACTCTTTTTCTTGATTTAACTGGAGAACAATTCTGATGTTTTGAGCGTCACGTGCCAACACGTGACCCCTGGTCACGTGGGAGCACGTGACCTCTTTTGAAGCTTTTTCCTTGATTTGATCAGGGAACCGATGTGTCTTTGCCGCTGCTTTTAAATGTCACGTGCCGACACATGACCCAGGTCACGTGGGAGCACGTGACCCCTTCTGAAGCCCCTTTCTTTGACGTATTTGGGAAACTGAATTTGTCTTGTCGATACTTTTAGGTGTCGCGTGCCCACACATGACTGCTGGTCACGTGTAAGCACGTGACCCTTTTCTGAAGCTTTTCCCATAAGCTTTTTCGATTTTAAATCAGGAAACAAATGCCCCCACAGCGTTGTTCTCACGTGTCAGCACGTGAGTGCAACGCTGTCACCTTTTGTGACCGTTGGATTCCTTTAGGGATTTGGGGAGATGAAGCGTTTCCATCGCCTTCTATAAATACCACCGTCTCTTCCGAGGAGCCTTCACTTTGCTCATCTTCTTCTTCTGAGAACTTTTTCCTTGAGAATTTAATTCTCGCTTCCAGAGCTTAGTTCTCTATCTTGAAACAATCTTCAGAGTTTAACTCTGTTCGAAAAGAATTCTTTTCCTCAGGTAATGTTCTTGGACAAACGATGGACCTTCACATTCCTCTGGATTTTAAATCCAAAACAAGGGTTTTTACCCTTTTTTCTTCATGTTTTTCCATAAGAACATGAAACCGCTTAACCTTCAAACTGTAGATCTCTTAGGGTTTAGATGATCTTCGGGGAAATGATGATGGCGTTTCAACTCCATGGAATTTAATTCCATCCAAAAATGTTTCTGGGAATTTAATTCCCTTTTCTTAATAAGGAATTTAATTCCAATGAAGAACTCGGTTTCTTCACACAGAGGCTTCCTGGGGTCTCTTGGCCCGAGGTTGTTCTTCTGCAATTAATGGAACAGGAGTTTTCTAATGATTCTCATGACCTTTATTTCAGGTATCATGGATGCCCATCTGTATGGTCTTGACGAGATCATTTTCTATGGGAATATTCGTGCACTGGGCCGCAGTCAGAACCAGGAGTTCACCGATGCTCAATGTGCCGAGATCATGAGCTGCTTTGACGAGTACAACCATCGGCTACTCCCCCGTCGCTCTTCTCTTCTGAGGCCGATCGTGCTGGCGATCAGGGAGGCTCTCCCTTTATTCTGTGCTGGTGTGCCGCTTGGGGCATTGGACGCCGCCGAGGATAAAGTACACTCGGTGTATCTGATGCACTTGATCTCAAAGAGAAGGCGGGATAATCTCATTGATCTCCTGCATCAGATTTTTCAGCAATCAGCCATACTTGCCGCCTACCGGAGGGTAGAGGACATCCGCGGGGACCCCGATACTTGTGATCGTGAGAGGAAGCATACTCGGGAGGTTCGAAATGCTTGGAAGATCTTGAATAAAGTTAATTTTGAGTTTCTCAACCCATGCCCCGCATCTGAAGTTTTACCATTGTAAATGTGTCCTCTATATTTTGTATGAATCTCTTGAAGTATGAGTGACAAGTTTTATTATGTCTTTCCATGTTTGCATGCCTTTTCTCTGGGATTTTATCATTTTGCTACTGTTGTTGTTTGTGCTTTTAATATGCAGGGTACTACTCCACATATTTTCTTTTAAGTGTACATCAGGTTTAGGCCTCACGTGTTCTACACGTGGGGTCCCTTGATGGGGCTGTTCACAAAATTTTCCCATGCCGTATTTTCAGTGCACAATATTGGATGCAGAGAAAGGGCCTTGGAAATAATTTCATCTCCTTGATTTTAGATGCCTTTCCTTTTTTGGGCCTTGGAAATAGCTTTACCATGCAAGATTTTCCGCGCACAGCACTTAATACACTTCTTTATATATGAGGCTATAGCTTTCTTTTCCCTTTACGGAGAGATTTATATTATTATTATTTTTTTGTAACTTGTCTTGAGAGACAAACGAGTGCCATGGCCTGCAATCGTCCGCACGCTCGTCGACAGCCATGGGAAGTTCCTATCGAGGAGATGCTCCCCCGCTTTGCCGCCCGGTTGGTGGCCGCCTACTAAAGTTTGCGACGAGCATTCGATCAGGATGTCGGGAATCCTGTTGAATTGCCCGACTTGATATTGAAAAGTGTTTTCGATAATGAGACTAAAATGCGGGGTTTATAATTGTTAGGCATGCGATGTCTAAGGAATTCATTTGATTAGGCATGCGATGTCTAAAGAGGTAGCGGATTCCAACTGTTGTAGTTTTACACTTTCTTTTCTGTGACCGTAAGTGTAATATGTGTTATCGCCGGTTTCGTTGCTATATGTCAACGACAATTGGGATGCTCATATTTACTTACGTTGATGACATGTGATGTTATGTGTTGCTGGATATGTTATATTGGATCGTCGTGTTTGAATAGCCGGGGGTTTTTATGTGAGATGCGTGTTTTTCATTTTCATTCGTGTAAAAACTTGTATGTAATATTCTTTTATTGGGGCACTTCCAGGTTGCGGAAGATGTCACCCTTTGTATATTATTTACTTTTCCGCACTAGGATAGACCCAAGGAGGGGAGCACAAGTAACCGGGTTCTGGAGTCCAGTGGGAGACCAACTCGAGGAGTCGAGTCCGGGTCTCCTAACTCCAGAATTGGTAGGGTTGCTTGCCGCTCTCGTAGGGGTCTAGGGGTGTGGGTTTGGCTATTCATCACGACCGTGGAATCCGTGTTTTATACTGGCTCGTATTGAAAACACGGACGTCCTAGTATATCCAATATTTCATATGATTCTTCTGCTGCGATATCTGTGATGTGATCATGTGATATGTTCTGTGATGGATATTGTATATAGTATATATGATATATTATATAGATGTTACTTATGTTTTACACCCACGCTAGCCCTGCCCCGCTCTGCCGTTAGTTACCTAACCTAACGGTGCACGAGGGGACATCGAGGCGAATGCGGATGGCATAAGTGTACGTCGTATTTATCTGTGATGTTTAGGTACTTAAATGATGGGACTTCATTGTAGAATCGAATTTCAAAAATAAAACAGGTAGCTACAGTTCTTGCTTTGCACAGCGGTATATATGATATATCCTGCACCTTATTCGATGAGGAAAGGACCGAGATCCCTTTACCGGGAGTGACTCCTTTAGCAATAACTGGCAGATGCTACACACTCGGTTTGTCTTCTGATTGCTTTTAAGAGTTTTGCTTTGCACAGCGATATATATGATATATCCCGCACCTCATTCGACGAGGAAAGGACCGACGATCCCTTCACCGGGAGTGACTCCTTTAGCAAAACTAGAAAAGCCTCAAAAACACTCCATTTTAAAATCATTTGATTCTACAACTATATCAAGTTCATTACGCAATAGGTTTTCAGAAAAACCTGTCGTAGCCCTCCGTCATTTCAGATAAGTGCTAGTTAGTATTCGTGCTACGTTTGTTGGCCTGCGTCAAGGCGTAGTGTGCGGTAGCTAACTAGTATTTATCTGCTTATGCATATGATGCAGATTGGATTAGGGTAGTCGTGCGACTTTGTTGGCCTGCGTCAAGGGTCGTGCGGATGGGTTTAATTCAATCAGGAAATGACGGGTTGAACTTGACTAGCGCACTATGGTTTGTTGGCCTGCGTCAAGGTCATAGGACGCTAGGGGCAAAATTATCGGGAATTTCAAGTGTTGAAATTTGCAATGAGATTGCATACCTTCTATGAGATAGTTGGATCCCGATACCCGCTGCGAGTAATTGTTACTCCTGGAAGAGTTTTACACATTACAATTAGCCGATCAAGTAGGTGTCTAGAAAGGTGTTAACGAGGTTACGCATCTGGGAAAACGAGATTTACATTAATTAGGTTCGTGTGAAAGCACGGGGGACCTCCCTCAAAGTACCGACACTGGCCTGGCTGAAAGATTGGCGAACTTGTAGTGTGTAATTAATCCCGGCTAGTCTTTCCTTTTAGGGTTTGGAGGAAGATTTGATAAAAAACAGTGGGAGCCATCCTGATTAGATAAAATAATAACCAATCTATTCTTGCAAGAGCGCACGCTGAGTGTTTTCTTCTCTCTCTCTCCAGGTAGCAACCATATCACGCCTTAATCAAGATAATAATATGGAATATTGACCGAACCCGCTTGTTATACTGAGCTGGGGAACGTTGGTCCCGCTCCAACTTATAATTGTTATAAGACAGAGTAGGAAATTGGGGATTACCAGAATTCCCGTGCCGCCCAAACGAAGAGAGTGCATGCTGATGCATCATCTTCGGGTGTGTTCATTACAAAGAACTGTTTCTCAGTATCCTCCGCATCCTGGGTATATGATACCGGATCAGGATCCCAGATATGTAATCTGTTACATAGGGCTGCAAAAAGGTAGAAAAACTGAGAACGGGTGATAAGTTTCATGAGGCAGAAAACGGGGCAAGTGTTGCAGCCAAGTCTGTTGGTCACTGTCACCCTGTATTACAAATAAATTGATTCTGAACGAATGTTATTAGATACCGAACCTGATATACAAAATCATATCAGTCTCTTTATAAGTAAAGAAATGATAAAATTTTGTATTGTTGGATTATGTTTTGAACATTTCCTATATCAAAAGTTGATCGGTTCAAGCACGTTATCTAAAAGCATTGATGTTCTAAATCAAAATACAGTTCTTAGTATACGGAACGCACACAAGAGGAAGAGTTCAGAAATGAACAAATCCTTCTTGAGGTATTGTAGACTAGGTCATATCAATGCGACCTGACTAGCTTAAGTTACATATAGATGCATATTTAAATCAGTTTGAATTTACATCTTGTGAAACTTGCCAGTCATGTCATAGAGATAAGATGACCATAGCTCCGTTTACTGGAAACAGAGAAAGAGTTAGTGAACTCTTGGGATGATACATGTTGATGTATGAAGGTCCCCTGTCTACACTTGCCAAGACCGGTTCTTTATACTTCAGTAAATTCTCTGATGATCTCTTTTGATTCAGACATATGTTCCTGTTGAAACACAAGTCAGAACCTTTTGAGATATTCATAGAATATAAGTTAGAAGTAGAGAACCAATACGGGTATAAGTATTATGTCCTTTGATGAGATCAAGGAGGAGAATACTTGAGCACGAAATTCTTGGACTTTTCTAAAGGAGAATGAGATTCTCTCTCAGCATTACTCCTCCGTATACACCATAGCATGATGGTATATCGGGGCGGAGCAATTGCACCCTATTCGATATGGTGCGCTCTATGATGAGTACTACTGAGTTACCTGTTTCCTTTTTGGGAGTTATGCGCTTGAGAATCTGCATACCTATTGAATAGGGTTCGAATCAAATCAGTTGCCTACCACTTCATATGTGATATGGAATGGGAAGAGCCCATGTCTTAAGCTAGTTAAGATTTGGGGTTGTCCGGCCAATGTCTAAAAGCAAAATCGGGACAAGCTCGAGGCAAGATCTGTTATGTACAACTGGAAATGTTCCAGCTATACAAAATACAGCAGATGATTTGATAAAACCAAAGGATTCAATAGTTACCAATGAACCTCAGCCTCTCCGCCGATCTAGTAGGGTTCCTCACCCACCTGAGAGATACTTCGGTTACTCTATGACAGTGGGAGCGAGGATTGCATCATGAGATGATGACTCAACTAGCTTCGAGCAGGCCATCGAGAGTGAGGACTCTGTAAGAATGGCTGGATGCTTAGCGATCTGAGATGGAATCCATGTACACCAACAAAGTATGGACTTTGGTTGCTATATCTGAAGGGTTAAATCCCCATCAGGAGCAAGTATATCTTGAGAAGATTACTTGGTGTAGATGGAAAAGTTGAGACTTTCAAAGCTAGACTTGTTAAAGCTTTTCGTCATCGACCAGGCGTGGATAATGATGAAACCTTTTCAAGTGGCTATGCTTAAGTCCATCCAGATCCTACTTGCCACGGCTACATACCATGACTACGATATCTGGCGGTTGGGTGTCATGACTGCTTTTCTAAATGATGTTTTAGAAGAGAACGTCTATAAGTACACAGCCAGAGGGCTTCGTAGACAGTGGGAGCAGCGGAAACGTGTACAAGATTCTCTATAGGATAAAGCAGGTATCGCGGAGTTGGAACATCTGTTTTGATGTAGTAGTCAAACAGTTTGACATCATCAAAATGATAGATGAACCTTGTATATACAAAAAGGGTAGTAGGGAGTATGGTGATGATCCTCGTAGAGTACGTGGATGACATGCTCTTGATAGGGAAGGAGTTTCCTATGCTACGCTCGGTCAATCTCCGCTTATCACAATGATTCTCCATATAGGGTCAAAGTGATACCTCCTAAATCCTGGGTTTTGGATCTATGAGATAGATCTAATTGGATGTTAGGATTCTCACTAGTTGTAGTGAGATGGTATCAACCGATCCTGAGGAGAATCACTGGAAGGGTTCCAGGGTGATAACTACGACTGAAAGTCAGTCACAGGCATTGTCTTTACCCTCGGTAAAGGAACGGTATGTTGGAAGAGTTCCAAGCAAGATACCATGGCATACTAGACGATAAAGGCTCGATACATCGCTACTTAAGATGCTACCAAAGAGAAAATCTGGATGTATATTTGTTCATGAGATGAACCTAGTTCCTCCCATTGTGTGACAATGGAGTTATGGCTTATGCCAAGGAACGTCCGTCCCATCAGTGATCCAGACATATTCTAAGGCAGTATCACCTGATCATGGAGATGGATGATCTCCAAGAAGATCGAGATTAGGAGAGTAGACTCAGAGGACAGCATGGCGGATCCACTCACAAAGGCATTTTCCTAGAGAGAGACTTTTATGGGATGGTTGAGTATGAGATACTACAACCACTGCTATCAGATGGCCCTAGTGCAAGTGGGAGATTGTTAGTTATATGTATGCCCTAGAGGCCATTACTATACATAGGATGCATATTGTAGTGGGTGCTTGGACATATATAGGGAGGACTTTCTTGCTCGACATGATAGTATGCTATCTGGTTGATCTTTACCTTAACGTGTACACTGATTGTCTCTCTGTTACATGTTGGTAAAGCCCTTAGGATGTGTACTTGACTACCTGGACTATGATGCGAATCATACTAGTGGGGACATGGTATTCTATAAGTACATCCTTCAAGGTCCTTAGTCGTGGATGTATCGAGACGGGGCATCGATATACCAGAGTAGACTAGCGTATACCTTCTCGACCCATACAGATGGGCGATGGATGATCCCATATCCATTGGTGTTTGACATCGGAGATGATATACGGGTGCTCAGTAGAGACTGGGTACACTGGACGGACTCGCCGAGAACTCCCAGATGGTATTATACCTTACGTCAGATGGCAGTTCTCTGGTGACACTGGTACAGAGTAGTCTGTTGACCCGAGATCGTCATAGAGTCTTGTCTGGTTCCCACTGTGCTTTGATTTCCACCTTACCACGTCCAAGAGGGCGTGCAAAACGGTGGTTTTTGGGTACAGTCCCGAGTCACATGGAGGCAATGAGCGATAGGAGGGGATTCGTCTCTCCCGGTATAGGGGGTTGATGTTGCACTGTGTTCGATTGGCTATAACCGGAAATCCCTGGCCAGGGTTGCTGAGATTTACTGGTAAGTGTTACCAGTAGTTTCTCGAACTGTTATAGACCTCATATCGACACGACTTATCGAGCTGTTGGGGTCTGACGTTTACCACCCCTAGGCGAGATATGCGACATATCAGACGACGAGACCGGACTGTACGGTAAGTGTTACTGGTTGGATTCACAGGAGTATGAGCCGGCTTGCTCGTCGATCTTCTGATCGCTCAATACCCGGGTGGCCGTTACGTTTAGCAGACCGCTTGCGGTTTGTGGGTGTTTGATATGATCATCATCTGCTGCCGGCGTATTGACGAGTCTTCAGAGTCCTACACAGAGGTTTCCTGGCTCAAGCGAAACGAAATAGGAGCGCATATGAGATATGTGCAGGACAGAGAATAATGCGTGTATGTGATACCGTATACCATTCTCGTGATGAATGTATCGATTGGTTATATGCGATATAACCTAGATATCGAATCAAGGTTTGATTCGATAAGCCGATACATAGAATACTAGTCGGTTATATGTGATATGACCGGATCGTTAAATCAAGTGTTGATTTAATGATTTAATGTATAATTATATATTTGATATATTACTTTGCATTAACTAGTACTGGTTCACTTTAAATGGATTTTCTCACTTGATGTGCAAGTTGTATATGTGATATACTTTTGTGCACATGTTTGTATCATGTTTGATGATACATGCTCATTTGGTTAAGTGTAAAGAATTAAACCATGGTTAAGTTGATGATTAGGGTTTTGCTTATTCATTTATTTGTTTGTTTATTCATTTTTGATAGATAAACATGAATGGTGGCTTTGTTTTTTTTTTTAGTTGAAGATTCATGAAGCTTTGACTTAGTCACCATTCTTGTCTCATGCTTAACCCTAACCATTTGAACTAACCCTAGTTCATTCTCTACACTTAACTATGGTTGAGAATATGATAAGAATGAATTCTTTTTCAATTATTTTTAATAACACTTATCATATTCTATCTTCTAGATCATCTTCTTCTTCAAGAAAAAGCTTGCCACCATTAATGGCATCTTGATGAAAAGAGTGAGAAATCCAATTCTAAAGTGAACACACTTCCTATTTCTTCATCCTCTACCTCTTGCCAAGTAGTATAGGGTGTTTTCTTCACAAGTTTCATGACTTGGTGAAATGGGAGCTTGATCTTGTGATGCCTCGACGTAGATCATTTTCGGCATCGAAGCCGACGACCTAGCCCGCCCATTTCTCCGATGAAGCCGATGCTAGAGTCCGGGATCCGATTTGTACAGCGAGGGGACTTTATCACGGAGCTATGGAGGTGGAGGACCGGATCTACAAAGGTTGTATTTCCGTTCAATTAGTTAAGTTGTTAACTAGCTTCATGTTTCGCCTAAAATTCTAGTTAACGATCCGTATTAGGGTTTCTCGGCACTTGAAAAATTTGAAATTGGCATGGTTGATGCCTTGTGAGACCTCATTAGTGTGCCTAGGAACCCTACACAATAATCGCTCCAGGCGTGATAATATGCAACATTACAAAAAAGTAATAAGCATCACAGAACAATACAGATAATCTGGGATCCCCGGGTTTCACAGAGCCGCTACTGAAACCCGACGTTCCCCTGGTCGTGTGGATAGCCTGTGCAATGAAACCTAGACCCCTACGGGTGCGGCAAGTTACCTGCCAAAACCTGAAGCGAGGCAGCCCCCTACAGCAAAGTGAATGGACCACCCGGCACTTCACGGAATCCGGTAACTTGAGCACCCCTCCTTGGGTCAACCTGTACCCCCTACGAATGCGGCGAATAGTCTGTCAATTCTAGAGTGAGGCCCCTCTGCCTCTCAAAGCCCTGAGATACAGACCTGTTGCCCTCCAGAACCCGGCTATCCGTGCACTCCTTCGCGGGATAAACCTAGTACAGAAATTAAAAATATGTACAACGGGTACATCGACCTCAACCCAGTCGTGCCCCAAAAGAATATTATACAAACAGGCAGTGACAGCAGTCCACATGCTGGACGCTCGCCCCGCAATATCAAATATACAAATAAATCCAAACTGCACTACCATTGCACACTGCTATCACCACGACATATCCGTAACATCACAGCACAACACAGAACATCAACGCGAATGTCACGTTCGCAAACCCGTCTAAAAGAACTATAGCAATTAGACGCGGTTTACCGCTCAAATGACATTCCCGGTCGGAGATATAATATAAGTACTGTAAACTAACACGTTTAAATTTTGATCGACAAAATATCCCAAAGTGGGCCCCACATACATCTGCTGTACAGTAACAAAATATGGGCCCAAAAGAAATATTCCAAAAACCATAATTTTACAAGAAGAACCTACTGTAGAAAAATGGTTTACTGTACCTCCAAAACGGCGGCAGAACCGCGGCCAAACTAGGGTTTGAGCGGCGGTTCCGCGGCGCTTTGGAAGCTTCAGTTAACCAAATTTCACCAGAATTCATAGAAAAGCCTGCTCTCTTTTCTGTGATATGCAAAATAATTTTTAGACCCCTTTAAAAATCGACAGAAAGTTTAAACAGATAAAGTGTAGTTTTTGAAAACCGGTTCGATCGATATTTTAAACGTGTTAGCACAAGTTAGTAAAACTTAATGGTGAGGCTCTGATACCACTGTAAGTCCACGGTAGCGCCCCGGCCATCTAACAGACGCCAAATGCGGAACAAAAACTTTTTACAACTGGCGCTATCGCGTACTATAACCCGGATCTGCCATTAAAGCTAAACTAACAAATTACAAAGTGGGTAGAAATGTTATACCGAACAATCCGAGTCCTTCGGTCTTCAACCATCATCCCACGCTTTGTTGCGGCTGCTCCGATCTCCTGAATCTCCAGTCTTCTCGTCCAGGTGGCACCACGTCGACGGATCTTTAAACGGGCTCCCGCCTCTGAACCGAGGCAACTCGATCGTCAAGTTTGCTAAAAGAGACGACAAAGATGATGTAGAGAATGAGTAGAACACTTTGTCTCGTTACGTCCAAGGCTATGGACGAACGGTTAATGAAGTTGCCTTTTGGAATCGTGATGGAATGAAAAGAGCTTTGAAATTTCCATACACATAAACTATATTCTTTTCTCAAAACAACAACCATAACCTCAAAAAGAGGTGGCCGTCCACTTTATAAGAGGGGGGTGAGTGTAGGAGCAAGGGAGAGTGAGTGTAAGCAAAGCTTATCATGAAGAAATATCCTAAGCATAACAAAATCTCATTAATGCAAAGGATGAATCATCATAATCTAGTCATCAAAGCATTTAATGAACAAATGAGTCATGAATCTTAGTCACCATCCTAGTCATCATCTAGAAACATCTAGAAGCATGACTCACCCTCAACTCAAGAAAAGATAAATCCATCTTTAACCGAATGTTAAAGACGGGTGATAGAAAACTGGAAACTGGCAATTTCCAAAAGTGATCCTGAAACGAATTTCAGGATAACCCCGTATCAGTATAAATATACCCGCATTTGTATTACGACCGAATACAAATGCAACTGAGACAAAGATATTATATCTACACAGCATAATACTCGGATCCAGCTTGAACCAATGCCGACCAGTATTATCTGCCCGAAAAATGACACGTGCGAAAACGCACGTGCATTTTCCAAACCTTGCCATAAAACCATACGGCCTCTACAACGTTTCGCCCGAACTTGGGAAAGTGTCTGTGGGGGACTCTAATGACTCATCAACACACTGGCACTGGGTATAACCACTAGCACGTCAGAGGTACTGGCTGCACGTAACGGTTGCCTATGTATTGATTAGAAGGGAAGCTGACAAGCGAACTCATCCATAAACCCTACTGAGCCTAACAGTGACAATATACATACAGTCCGGTCCGTTCGTCTATGAGTATCGCATATCGGCCTAGGGGCTGGTAACGTCAGACCCCCAATAGCAGTATAAGTCATGTCAGAGAGTGGCCCAGAACACCCTGAGATACTACAGGAGTACCTACCAGTAAATCTCCTTCCTCGGCCGAGAGCTTTGTGTAATGGCTCTCCTAGACACAACGCGATCTCACCCCCAATACTGGGAGAGACGAATCCTCTGCCGATCCACTCACTTGCCTCCATGTAGCTCGGGACTGTACCCAAAAAAGCTCTGTTTGCACGCCTCCTTTGAGCCGTGGTAGGGTAGAAATCAAAGTACAGTGGGAATTCACACGAGAAAAATGACGACCTCAGATCGATGAACTAACCTGTACACACGTCACCAGGGAACTGCTATCTGACGCTAGGTATAATACCATCTAGCAGATTCCCGGCGAGTCCTGTCCGGTGTACTCATAACCCAATGAGCACCTGTATATATCTTAGGTGAACCAACTAACACCAATGGCTTGTGAGACCGGCCACTGCCCCTCGTCAGGGTCTCGACTGTATACACTAGTCTACTCTGGAGTATCGATGCCCTGTCTCGAAACACCCACGACTAGGGACACTTTTAAGGATGTGCTTACAGACCCCAGCTCCCACGTATATGATCGCCATAATACTGCTGGTAGTCAAGCAAGAATCCTATGGGCTCTATCATCATGCAATAGTGAACTAAAGCATGTATACGATGATAAAGACAAACCAGATAGCATACTATCATCTCAAGCAAGACTGTCATATCGGTATAGGTCCTGCCTCAATCATTGCAATCACGTACCTGCGATCCAATAATTGGCTTTGAGGGCACTATCTCCAGCAATCCTAACGTCTTCGGAGTATTCGGCTATATAGAGAAGTCGATTATGTTCGAACATCCCTATTAGGAGATCTTCATCGCTGAAAGTAATATCAGTAGCATGCGCTTCTGCCAATTCATCTTTCATTTCTTCTTCGGCAAAATAAGATTGGAACTGATCTGGTAGAGCCTTGATTAGAGACTCCCGTAATTCTTTCGATAAGAGGAGAGCATCATATATGCTTAGATGCGACGGAAGCTTCTTCAGATGTGCAAGAACGATGTAATCAACCTTGATATTCTTAGGTGGGTCCTTAGCGGTGAGATCTCTGGCAACTTCTTTGTCAACCTCAATCTCTTTAGCCATCTTTTCTTTTCCCTTATCTTGATTCTTTGAGGCTTTATTTGCAGGCCCAAGATTTTTATCGGGGAGGGTGCGGTTTTGCAACTGGATATTGTTGCATACTTTTGTCTCTTCTTCTTTTTCTGAGGAGAAGCTTGAGAAAAGGGGATTGTAGATGACCTCTTCTTCTTCGGAGCCACTTCCGAAGGTAGGAACTTTGCCACCTCCTTCTTTTGGAGGTATGGCCTTATTTGGACGGCCTCTAATCATGTGGCATCTTTCCACTATTGACCCTGCTTCGTTGACTGTTTTGGAGTTATTGTCCTTGAGCAGACGAGCCATAGCTCTTAATTTCTTATTCTTCAATCTTCTTTGATGAGAAACATAGCCTCACCACCGTTTCTTGAATGTGTTTTGTTCGTCAATGGAGTGTGAAATCCTTCGGTGATAGAGGCAATATTCCGGGTATTCTTCTCCACCGTCGAAATACAGCACTCCTAGGGTGTACATCATAAGAGGTGCGAGTTTCATCCTTGCCGATAGAGCTTTAGCGAACCACTTCTCAACTTTTGTCTTGCTTTTCTTCTTCACAAACGGTATTTTTCTTGGCTGGGGAGTTTCATAACTGGTCTCTTCCGCGGCTTATTTACTTAGGCGTTGTTGCTTAGCCTTTTCGTAAATGACTATTGTTCCCTCTTAAAAAATACATGGCAGTGCCTCATGTACAAAGCACGTGAGCGGCACCCGCATGCAAAGCACGCAAACACTAAGGCCATATAATATGACAGCGTCCGCGTGCAAGGCAAGTGAATGCTATAGGCTATATAATATGACAGCATCTTACGTGCAAGGCACGCGAGCGCTATAGGCCTGTTCCCCTCCGAATGGCGACCGAGACGACTTGAGGACGTCTTGCCTGAGATTCGGGGCAGATACTATATGATTTTATCCGTCCACCTCTCCGAAGATGCCAAGTTGATTTATGACACCGTGTATCGGAGGTTTAGACGGATGCGGCCGATGTAGCAGACTTCGTCAGATTCCCCCTCGTTAGATGGGTTTTTGATTGTGGGGACGCTCTTCCTTGCAGGCGCAAGCCCCTGCAGTTAATTACGCTACCGCATCGCGGCAGCCACTTTCTCCTTCTCCAGAATTTCACTTCGTGTCGTGTGTATTTGTTTTGTTTGTGGTTGCCCATGGATTGTATACGGAGACTGAATAATGCCGTCGCCCGTAGGACATGGATTAGTCCAAATCCGTATTTACTTAGATTTGGGTTTGGTGTTTTTAGTTTAAGGATACGTTGGCCGTATTGAGGCTAAGATCAACTTAAACGTTCGTTAAGGATACGTTAGTCCTGTTTGAGATTAAGATCAACTTAACGTGGTGATCCATTTATTATATGGCCGTCGGGACTCGTCACCTCTCTGACGTCGTTGAAGGATTACAACGATAGGTGTCAGAGGAGTTCAAAGATGTACCCTTGAACCAAAGTCGATTTGGAGTTTTATAGTCCATTTGAATGTTTAAGGATACGTTAGCCGTGTTTAGGGCTAAGATCAACTTAAACGGGACCGTTTAGATCCGGTAAAAGAGCATTTGTCGACTCTATTGTTTCAGTTTAGGGACGTGGTGGTCCATGTTCCAGTTTTAGGGACGTGGTGGTCCATCGCCAGTTTAAGGACGTGGTGGTCCATCATTAGTTTAAGGACGTTTCGGTCCATATTCTAGTTTAGGGACATGGGGGTCCATTATTAGTTTAAGGACGTTTCGGTCCGACATTAGTTTAAGGACGTTTCGGTCCGATATTAGTTTAAGGACGTTTCGGTCCATTATTAGTTCAAGGACGTTTCGGTCCATTATTAGTTTAAGGACGTTACGGTCCAACATTCCCATTTTGGGATGAATATTAGTTTAAGGACATTTCGGTCCATTATTAGTTTAAGGACGTTTCGGTCCACGAGTTTAAGGACCCAGCAGTCCGTATCGATGTGTGGTAGTTGGGACCCGTCACCTCTCTGACGTCGTTGAAGGATTACAACGATAGGTGTCAGAGGAGTTCGGAGATGTACCCTCGAACCGGAGGTAAATTGATTTAGGAGAGCAATTTTGCTCAGTCAATTTAATTTGAGGACTTACGGCCACGATTGGGCTAAGTCCAATTGAAAAATGCTCGACACTTTTATTTGTTTTTGGCCTGTACTAGGGCTTAGCCCATTTTTAAATAATGCATTGCATTATTTTCTATTTTTGGTTGGACTCTGCCCATAAAGGATGCAGAGTATCAATTTATTTTGGGCTCTGCTCATTTATGAATGATGCAAAGCATCAATTTTACTTGGGCTCTGCCCTTTTATAAAAGATGCAGAGCATCAATTTTACCTGGGCTCTGCCCATTTATTGCTTTGCAATTTAATTAGGCCTACTAGGTCTTTTTGATTTGGGCCTGGCCCTTTAGGAAATGCATTGCATTTGTTAGGCGCTTTGCGCCAATTAGAGAGCGCAAGCGCTTGTGGTGTTGACACATGTCACGCAAGCGCAGTGCGCTGCGCCAATGCGCTGCGCTTGCGCTGCTGACACGTGGCGCGCTCTGGTGAGTTGCGCCAATTCCAGAGAGCAAGGCTCTATTTCAAAAGCGCATAGCGCAGATGGTTCAGATGCTGACACGTAGCGCTCTCTGGTGGCTTGCGCCAAGTCAAGAGCGCAACAGCGCAGTTTGCGAAGTGCAAGGCACTATAATTTGGGAATCTTTTTAGAACCAATGGTTCATGACAAAGTGCAAAGCACTGTTTGTTTTCTTTGATTTAATTAGAATCAAATAAAACAAGTGTTACTTGTTTTTCTTGTTTTAAAGAACCAGTGGTTCATAAAAAGTGCAAAGCACTGTTTATTATGTGAAGATCATTGATCTTGTTTTTAGATCAATGATCTATTAGAAGAAATTTCTTCTATTTTATGAAGGGTTTTTTTTTTACCTTTTTCCTGAAATTTCTTCAGAGTTTTCTCTGTTTGAAGTTCTTGATTTCTCACCAATGTTGATGCCTTTGATTTGAGGTCTAGGGGTCCTTTTTATAGTGCCCATAAATTAGTTAAATTTGTTAAAGAGATCTTTCTCTGAGTGATTTGGGGAATTTTCCCCACCGTTGGATCTTTAATCCAAGAGTTTCTGTTTTACAGAAGGCAATCTTCTTGTTTTAACAAGAACAGAAAGATTTCTTTAAAATCTTAATTCTGTTT
Source organism: Agapanthus africanus (assembly GCA_030015575.1). Lineage (NCBI taxonomy): Eukaryota > Viridiplantae > Streptophyta > Magnoliopsida > Asparagales > Amaryllidaceae > Agapanthus > Agapanthus africanus. The sequence goes on along the minus strand of CM057342.1, from coordinate 267,735,087 downwards.
GGTGAAAATGCCCCAGCGTGTGATACGTGTCACGCAGCGCACAGCGCAGCGCATCTCAAGCAGCGCGAAGCGCAGCGCAACTGCGCTAGCACATCTGTGCTGACACGTGTCGCGCAGCGCAACTGCGCTAGCGCATCTGCGCTGACTCGTGTCGCGCAGCGCAAAGCGCAGCACAACTGCGCCAGCGCAACTGCGCCAGCGCATCTGCGCTGACACGTGTCGCGCAGTGCAGTTCTTGCGCAACTGAAACGTTGCTTCCTTTAATTTTGCTTTAAATAGAGCTTTGCTCTGATTGGGCGTGCTGCCTTGGGCGCTTTGCTGACACATCAACTTCTGACACGTGGCATCCTGCGCACATCGCAGAGGATCTGAAGCGTTGCTTCATTTATTAAAATTTAGATTTTCAAGGTAGAGCTTTGCTCTGGTTGGGGGAATCGGAAGTGTTGGTTCACCTGAGATATCTTTTCATTTCCTTTTATTAAGTCAAACATGTATTTCCCAAAATTTTGACTTCCCGGGTCTTGGAAATAATTCCACTGTGCACAGAATTTTCTGTGCTTGGTCTATATATATAACTCAAGACCGAGCCTTTTCTTCTCTCATCTTCAGAGAACTTCTTCGATCATGGCTTGCAACCGCCCTCATGCCTGCCGACAACCATGGGAAGTGCCGATTCGGGACATCGTTCCCCGTTTTGCTGCGCGCCTGGTGGACTCTTCTCTTACGGACGAGCAATGCGATACTGCAATGTACGAGCTTTTGACTCGTGTGGGGTCTCCTCTCCCCCCGCACTCCATTTGGCTTCGGATGATCCTTGCCTCGGTGCTCGCCGATATTCCCCCTCCTCCAGTAGAGATGTCCTCGGCAGTGCTTGATGCCACCGAGGATAAGATCGAGTGCTTTTTCGAAGCGCACTTGATCACCAAAGCCCTGAGGGACTGCTCTTTCCACTTGCTGAGCCTGATACGGGCTCGCCGGGTTGTCATCGCCACCTTTTCTGACGAATGTGGCGATGATCGTTGGATGTCTACCTCTCGGGAGGATCGCCGCTTCAACGTGGTGGAAAAGACAGAAAGGGAACTGGGGAATCTTCTTCTTATCTTTGCGAACCCTTGTCTTTCCGATCCCATATTTGGTGATCTTTTTTAAATGTAATAATAATAATAATGAACAGGTATTTTTCTTTTTAATCAAGTACTTCATTATCTGTTAAGGGTTCTTTTATTTTAGTTCTCTGTTGTGCTTGTGCATCGTATAATTTAATTTGCTATTATTAAGTACATATGATTCTTGCAAGGATAAATTGCCTTTGGTGTTTATTCTCTTTTATGAAGCGGTGCTTTACTTTTCAGTCTTAGAAATAGTGTTTCGTTCTAATTGGGGGAAACAAATGCCCCCCCACCGTTGCACTTGCATGTTTCCTAATGCAAGCGCAACGGTGGCAGAATTCCAACCGTTATGGCAACCTTTAGAAGTTGAAAGGGCACTTGATGCTTATAAATAGGACCTTTGGTCCTTCACAGATGATTGTCATCTTTTAAGATTTTTACTTTCAAAACTTCAGAGCCTTGCTCTTTCCTTCAAGAACTCCAAGAGTTAGAATTTCTTTTGCAAGCACATTTTTTAGGTAAAAATTTTAATTAAATTAGATCAATTTTTATTGACAGAGCCTTGCTCTCAATAGATCCCTGATCTAAAGAAAACCCATTTTAGGGATTGTAAGAACCCTTTGCAATATGAATGGAAAATTTCTATTTCAGCTTGTCTTATTCCTCGTTTTGAATCTTTTGCACATGCATGGATGAGTGTGTCCTGAATGCTTGATCCAACGCTAATCAGATGTTCTTTTTGTTGCTTTCTTCTTTCTCAGCATGCTGTCTTGATAAGCATAATTGGCAGATAATAGAGTAAGCATCTTGGTTTCTTTAAGGGATCGCGATGGCTTGGGCTGCAGGTTTAGATATGTCGCCTAAGACTTTTCAACCCAATGAGCCGTGAGGGTCTCATAGAGACTTTTCTCCCTACGGATCGAGAGGATCTCGTTGGTGGGTTTTCTCCTTAGGAATCGTGATGATTCCTAAGTGTGTTTTCTCTTATAAGTCGTAAGGATACTATAAGAGAATTTTTCCCTCTTACGAGTCGAGAGGACTCGTAAGCGGTTGTTTCCCTCCTTGTCGAAACTCGACTTTAGAGAGTGAGACCCGTGAATAGTATGCAAGAGACCGTTTTAGACCGACTTGCAGGGTCCCATTGTTCAGGAAGCAAGTTTTTTTTTTAATCCCTGCTGCCTGAGGCTTCATCTTGCAAGTTGAGACGAATCGGGAATTTTCCGTGGAGACACTGGTTTCTCTGCGAGCCGACGCGAATCAAGAGGCTCTCGTCAAGGATGCTGGTTTCCCTGAGTTGAGGTATTTGCCAGAGATTATTTGTTTCCCTGGTGTTGAAACGAATCGAGAATTTCCCACGGAGACACTGGTTGCTCTGCGAGTCGATGCGAATCAGGAGGCTCTCGTCAAGGATGTTTGTTTCCCTGAGTTGAGGTATTTGCCAAGGATTATTTGTTTCCCTGGTGTTGAAACGAATCGAGAATTTCCCACGGAGACACTGGTTGCTCTGCGAGTCGATGCGAATCAGGAGGCTCTCATCAAGGATATTTGTTTCCCTGAGTTGAGGTATTTGCCAAGGATTATTTGTTTCCTTGGTGTTGAAACAAATCGAGAATTTCCCACGGAGACACTGGTTGCTCTGCGAGTCGATGCGAATCAGGAGGCTCTCGTCAAGGATGTTTGTTTCCCTGAGTTGAGGTATTTGCCAAGGATTATTTGTTTCCTTGGTGTTGAAACGAATCGAGAATTTCCCACGGAGACACTGGTTGCTCTGCGAGTCGATGCGAATCAGGAGGCTCTCGTCAAGGATGTTTGTTTCCCTGAGTTGAGGTATTTGCCAAGGATTATTTGTTTCCTTGGTGTTGAAACGAATCGAGAATTTCCCACGGAGACACTGGTTGCTCTGCGAGTCAATGCGAATCAGGAGGCTCTCGTCAAGGATGTTTGTTTCCCTGAGTTGAGGTATTTGCCAAGGATTATTTGTTTCCTTGGTGTTGAAACGGATCGAGAATTTCCCACGGAGACACTGGTTGCTCTGCGAGTCGATGCGAGTCAGGAGGCTCTCGTCAAGGATGTTTGTTTCCCTGAGTTGAGGTATTTGCCAAGAATTATTTGTTTCCTTGGTGTGGAAACAAATCGAGAATTTCCTACGGAGACACCAGTTGCTCTGCGAGTCGATGCGAATCTGGAGGCTCTCGTCAAGGATGTTTGTTTCCCTGAGTTGAGATATTTGCCAAGGATTATTTGTTTCCTTGGTGTTGAAACGGATCGAGAATTTCCCACGGAGACACTGGTTGCTCTGCGAGTCGATGCGAGTCAGGAGGCTCTCGTCAAGGATGTTTGTTTCCCTGAGTTGAGGTATTTGCCAAGGATTATTTGTTTCCTTGGTGTTGAAACGGATCGAGAATTTCCCACGGAGACACTGGTTGCTCTGCGAGTCGACGCGAATCAGGAGGCTCTCATCAAAGATGCCGGTTTCCCTGAGTTGAGGTATTTTCCAAGGATTATTTGTTTCCCTGGTGTTGAAACAAATCGAGAATTTCCCACGGAGACACTAGTTGCTCTGCGAGTCGATGCAAGTCAGGAGGCTCTCGTCAAGGATGTTTGTTTCCCTGAGTTGAGGTATTTGCCAAGGATTATTTGTTTCCTTGGTGTTGAAACGGATCGAGAATTTCCCACGGAGACACTGGTTGCTCTGCGAGTCGATGCGAGTCAGGAGGCTCTCGTCAAGGATGTTTGTTTCCCTGAGTTGAGGTATTTGCCAAGGATTATTTGTTTCCTTGGTGTTGAAACGGATCGAGAATTTCCCACGGAGACACTGGTTGCTCTGCGAGTCGACGCGAATCAGGAGGCTCTCATCAAGGATGTTGGTTTCCCTGAGTTGAGGTATTTGCCAAGGATTATTTGTTTCCTTGGTGTTGAAATGGATCGAGAATTTCCCACGGAGACACTGGTTGCTCTGCGAGTCGATGCGAGTTAGGAGGCTCTCGTCAAGGATGTTTGTTTCCCTGAGTTGAGGTATTTGCCAATGATTATTTGTTTCCTTGGTGTTGAAACGAATCGAGAATTTCCCACGGAGACACTGGTTGCTCCGCGAGTCGATGCGAATCAGGAGGCTCTCGTCAAGGATATTTGTTTCCCTGAGTTGAGGTATTTGCCAAGGATTATTTGTTTCTTTGGTGTTGAAACGAATCGAGAATTTCCCACGGAGACACTGGTTGCTCTGCGAGTCGATGCGAATCAGGAGGCTCTCGTCAAGGATGTTTGTTTCCCTGAGTGGAGGTATTTTGCCGAAGACGCTGGTTTCTTCGGGGTTGGGATGAACCGTCGAGATTTGGCTTCGTTTTCTGGCGGAGCCTGTTGGGAAAGTATGGTTCCCTCTTTGTTTGCGCCCTTGGATTGTATACAGGGATCGATGTGATCTTAACTGTAAGGCCAAAGTTTTATCATCATTTTTTTTGTTTTATTTCCGCAATGCTCTATCATTTCAGCTTTTATATCGCGAAGGTCGCGATTGCCCATTCATATCGGCTATTTTTCGCGATGCCCAATCATTTCGGCTGTTTATTTCATTTTTACTCGCTGCTTTTTATTGTGAGTTGCCCAATCATTTCGGCTATTTTATGTGCATACGTTTTTACTCGCTGCTTTTTATTGCGAGTTGCCCCATCATTTCGGCTATTTCGCATGCATAAATTTTTACTTGCTGCTTTTTATTGCAAGTTACCCCATCATTTCGGCTATTTCATATGCATGTGCGGCCTACTGGCTCTTCGCCGTAAACCTGAAATTAAACACCGATTTCGGCATCAGCACCGCTACAACTGGGATATTACCAGGAGCGAATCATCATCTGCCTCTGTCGATGTCGAACAAGGGTGGCTTAGCAAACAGGGTTAAGGTCCAGTCGACTAAGGCTTTTGACTTCATGAGCCGTAAGGGTCTTACAAAGGTATTTCTCCCTACAAGTTGTGAGAATCTTGTAGGTGTATTTTCTCCTTAGGAATTGTGAGGATTCCTAAGTGTTTGTTCCTCTGTAAGTCGTAAGGATCCTACAAGAGGATTTTCTCCTTGTAAGTCGAGAGGATTTACAAGGGTTGTTCACCATGCGAACATATCCCTAGTCTCGGATCGGACTTAGTTAGGGAAATGTTTATTCGCGTCCGTGGATTATATACAAGGGCCATTATTGGACCACTTGTAGGGCAATATCTAAAGTTGTGGGGGGTTTGCTTAAGTACAGGTTTAGGTCTCTGTAACTTAAGACTTTCAAATCTTATGAGTCGTGAGGGTCCTATAAGAGAGTTCTCCTTACGAGTCGTGAGGATCTCGCAAGTGTATTTTCTCCTTAGGGATCATGGGGATTCCTAAGTGTGTTGCTCACTTGTGAGTCGTAAGGATCTCACGCAGGTGGTTTCTCCTTACAAGGTCGAGAGGACCCTATAAGTGTCTTTTAATGAGGTTGCGCCCTTTCGGGTTTTCACAAACACTCGCCGGTAGTCCTGCTGTTTTTACTCACGGAGCCCTTTCGGGTTTTCATCCGTGCCCATTTTGCTTATGGACTTACCGTTTTTTTTTATTCTTTTTATTTTCTTCTTCTTTTTTTTTTACAAGGTCGCGCCCTTTCGGGTTTTCACGAACACTCGCCGATAGCCCTGCTGTTTTTACTCACGGAGCCCTTTCGGGTTTTCATCCGTGCCCCTTTTGCTTATGAACATACCGTTTTTATTTATTATATTTTTCTTCTTTTTTCTTTTTTATCTCGTCAGCCTACGGATGCTGCGGTATTAGTTTAAGGACGTTTCGGTCCTGTTGTTAGTTTAAGGACGTTTCGGTCCGTTGTTAGTTTAAGGACGTTTCGGTCCGTCATGGAGAAGGCTGGCTACTGCTTATAAAGCTTGAGCTTACGAAGATAGCGAGCGTACATAGTCGTCGTCATCTATCATTGACCTGGGTTGTGGCTCATTAAGCGTAGTATTTCTTTAGGAATCGACCATTTATTGGCCTGTAAGGCCTTTCACCGTGCATGTCCATGAGTAGATAGGCCCCACCCTGGTAGACCTTATCTATGATGTACGGGCCTTCATAGTTTGGCTCGAATTTTCCCCGCTTGGCACGATTGGGGATCATATGCCTTTTGACCACTAGCACGAGTTTGCCTTGGCGGAACGTCCTCGGTCGGGTCAATCTTTCATATGAGCGCGTCATCTTTGCTTTATAAGCTTCCAGATTTTGTTGCGCTATGAGCCGTGTTTCTTCAAGGGCATCAAGCTCCTCAAGCCGAAGGTGAGCATTTTCTTCATTCGTCAGCTCGTAGTAGACTGCCACTCGCAGAGAGGGTAGCTCTATCTCGAGGGGGAGTACTGCTTCCGTACCGAATACCAACGCGTATGGCGTTGTGTTCGTGGCCGTCTCGAAGGTAGTTCGATATGCCCAAAGAGCCTCTTGCAGTCTCTCGTGCCAGTCTTTCTTATTTGGGGACACCGTCTTTTTCATGATCTTCGTCAGGGTCTTGTTAAAGGCCAAGCTAGACCATTAGCTCGCGGATTATAAACTGAGGAATATCTCCAGTCTATATTATGTTGTTGCGCGAAGCGACTGATCTTGTGGCTCCTGTAGGCAGGCCCGTTATCGGAGATGATCCGTCGCGGAGTTCCAAACCGATATATGACGTGCGTCCTGAAGAAATGGAGGATATTCTCCATCTTCACTTCTCTCAGCGGTACTGCTTCTGCCCATTTGGAGAAGTAATCGGTTGTCGCCAAGATGAATCGATGTCCTCTGGACGACGCTGGTTCGATAGGGCCGACTATGTCAGTTCCCCACATTTCGAACGGCCAGCTAGCCACCGTTGGATGTAATGGATTTGGGTGTTGATGGATGAAGTCCCCATGAATTTGGCATGAGTGGCACTGCTTCGCATACTCGAGCCAGTCTTGAATCATCGTGGGCCAGTAGTAGCCCATCCGCTTGATCTTCAACTTCATCTTTGGGCCCGCTTGGTGAGAACCACAGAGTCCGTCATGCACTTCCTGAACGACTCTTCCCGCTTCATCAGGACCTAGACATCTCAACCACAGAGAATCAAACGACCTCTTGTACAGAGTATCGTTAACGAAGGCGAAAGACAGAGCTCGTTTCATGAGCTGATGTCTTGTGGACACATCTTCGGGCATTCGATGGGACTTAAAGTAGTCTATGAAGACTTCTCTCCGATCCTCAGCCTTTTCCCGGTCTTTTATTTGCAAGGTCGTCTGTTCAGTCGCTCCCTTCTCTTCGGATGATTCCGGAGGCATTTCTGCTAGGGCAAGCACTCGACGGCTTTATACCACGATTCTGACATCATCGAGGTTCTCGTCAGCCAGTTCTTTAGCAAGCCTGGCCAACGCGTCTGCCTTGCTGTCTTCCGCGCGCGATATGCTTTCCAAAGTATAGGAAGGAATTTGGGTCAACAGTTGTTGCACCTTTTCACCGTATTTTACCAATTCCGGTTTGCACGTTTGGTAGTCGCCATTTACTTGACTAACGACCAGTTGAGAATATCCATATATGAGGTGGTTTTCAATTCCCTTGTCAATGGCGATCTCGAGGCCTGCTATCAAAGCTTCGTATTCAGCTTCGTTGTTCGTCCTCGGCTCTGTTAGGGAGAAAGCAAAGCGCATTATCCCTCCTTATGGAGTTACGAAGATAAGGCATACCCCCGATTTGATTATAGGGGTACTTTGTTTGCGCTTCTTCATGGAAGATACTCCATCAAAATAGAGCTCCCATCGGGTATCACCACCGTCGATCGCATCAAATGCATGTTCGTCTGGAAGATCGCAATTCAAAGGAGAATCGACAGGTATCGGATGCTCAGCGAGGAAATCGGCGATGGCCTGGCCTTTCACAGCCTTGAGAGGTTGATATGTTATCGAGAACTCCATCAATAGCAGGGCCCATTTAGCGAGCCGACCTGTCAATATGGCCTTTGACATCAAATATTTAAGAGGGTCCACCTGCGAAATAAGACGGACTTCATGCGCCAACGCATAGTGCCTGAGCTTTGTTATCGCAAAGATCAACGCCAGGCAGTGTTTTTCAATGGGTAAATAATTGCTTTCCCAGTAGAACTCGACTTAAGTAGTAGAGTGCTCTTTCTTTCCCCTGGTCATTCTCTTGCACCCATAATGCGCCTAAAGAACCTTCGAAGGCGGTCGTGTAAAGAATGAGAGGCTTTCCCTTAACCGGAGCAGCCAACAATGGCGGGTTCTGCAGGTACTGTTTAATCTAGTCCAGCGCGCCCTGGCATTTTTGATCCCAGACGAATGGAGTCCCCTTCTTCATCAGGTAACTGTAAAGGCGGCACTTGCCAGAGAGGTTAGCTATAAATCGTCGAATATATGCGAGCTTTCCTTGGAGAGACCGCAACTGTTTGAGAGTTCTCGGCGGAGGCATTTCAATGATCGCCTTGATCTTTGACGGATCTATCTCGATGCCTCGGTGTCGGACGATGAATCCCAGGAATTTGCCCGAAGAAACTCTGAATGCACACTTGAGAGGGTTCATCTTCAAGTTGTATTATCGAAGACGTCGAAATACGATCTTTAGATGCTCGAGATGCTCCTCATATGATTTGCTCTTGACCACGAGATCGTCGATAGAGCACTCGACGATTTCATGTATAAGGTCATCGAAGATCTTCGTCATGGCCCTTTGGTAGGTGGCACCGGCGTTCTTTAAACCGAAGAGCATCACCTTGTAACAAAATATTCCCAAAGGGGTCCGGAAAGCGGTATGCTTTTGGTCTTCGGGATGCATCTTTATCTGATTATACCCTGATGAGCCATCCATGAAGGAGAAAACCTCATCAGTGGACGTATTGTCTATCATCAGTTCGGTGACTGGCACCGGGAAATCATCCTTCGGGCAGGCTTTGTTGAGATCCCGAAAGTCCACGCATATGCGCACCGTCCCATTCTTCTTCATCACCGGGACGATGTTAGCGATCCATTCAGGATATTGAACCTCCTGGTTAAAGCCAGAGTCGATTAACTTCTTAACCTCGGCGTTGATGCTCATCTCAAGCTCGAGCCGCATCCTTCTTGGCGCCTGTTTGACCGGCTTGACGTCTGGGGATATCGCCAATTTTTGTACAGCAACTTCTGGATCTAGTCCTGGCATTTCGGAATAGTTCCAGGCAAAGCAATCTTTATGCTGTATAAGGACGTCTTTTAACGCAGCCACCCTTTCTTCAGATAGCAGCTCACTGACGAACGTCGGCCGTGGGTCACTTGCCGTCCCCAACTCAATTTTCTTGAGATTATCTGCAGTGGTATGTATTCCATCCTGCAGTTCTTTCAGAGCTGACGGAAATTCTGAGATCACCTCATCATTACTGTTTTCGAAGCACCAGGGAAGGCTCTCCATATTCTCGGGCTCTTCTTTTAATATTGTTATCATGTGACAAGTGTGAATCCGCTTCCAATCCCAATGTAGAGTTGGTTCTGTTCTTGTGGCTTTGGGTTCGTGCTTCTGTGATGGCGCTACCCTCCAGTTGTCAGACAGAGCGAATTTGCCAAGCTGATACTGATCTTCAACCCAATTCTTGAAGGTGAAGCAATCTTCAAGAGGATGCCCTATTACTCGATGGTAAGAGCAATAATTTGGGTCGGAGACTTCGCTTGGTTGCTTGGGGTGCTTGGACTCCAGCAGTGTAAGCATCTGATGTTTTAGAGCAAGATCAAGTATCTTCTTCGTCTTGTCCCGAGGAAACGAGTACGCTCGACCCATTTTCTTCATGAGGGATAGCTCAAGAATGATCGACTCCCGTTTGCATGGCTTCTTAGCCCCGCTTTGTTGCTGTTGAGCGCTTTTTTGGACTTTCGACTTGTTTCTGCCTCTGCGTCGAGTCTTTTTTATAACAGGCTGACAGGGGGTGGCACTTTCATCTTTCACGGCCTGTTGAAGGAGGCGTTGCGTTTTGGCTTTCTCGTAAATGGCCATTTCGCGGTTGTGATCGTCTCGGACTTTTTGACCAGCTTCCCTTATAAGCCTGTCCATTTGTTCTTCAAATGACAGACTGGGCACTTTTGCATCAGGAATTTTTACTGGTTCAGGATTAGTGTTCTCCCGTTAAGCATCTGCTTCTGCATTGAAGTCATGCACGGCGTAATAGTCGCGGAGCAGCTCTCGTTTCTTAGGGCGAATGTATCCGAGCCCGATTGTCTCCATTCTCCCATTAGGCAGCTTGTGCTGAGTTCCGGGGACGTTCCAGACCCTGTCATAGAATTTGGCCTTTCTAACGGTCTGTTTGAAGGGTATCCCTTGGCGCTTCAACAGCCTCTTCAAGCCTTCTGTATAATATCTGGGTAGACGGATGGGTTTAAGCCTGTCCAGCGTAGGATCCGTACCGTGCCAGATTTCTTTCTCCACTTTGTTTTCTTCAGAGCGGTAGAATAGAATCGCCTTCTCGCCTGGGAGGGATATAGAACGTCTGCAGATCCTCTACACTGTCGGTACCGAGCGCATCCAGTTCTTTATAATGTTTAAGCGGCACCATGGCGACTTGTAGACTTTTCTCTTCGTCAGCGGAAGCTCGTATTGAAGGTCGAGCGGAGAATACAGCATGGACCTCATCCTCTGAATCACTACCAAAGATCAACGCAGATCCCGGCTTGGTGTATTGGGGCGGACCTGAATAAACTATCTCCTCCTCTTCCTCGGTATCACTGCCGAAGACAGGGATGGTTGCGTTAGTTTTGTTCTCCGGCTTGCGACACCTTTCCGTGTCTTCAAAATTCGGCAAGAAGTATTTGGCATCTTCATATTTGCGAACTTCGTTTACGGAAAACGGATTCAGTTCTCCCGTCACGGTATACTCGAGACCATTCCTAAAATATTTCAGACACCGATGCTGTGTAGAAGGGACGATGTTATACTCGTGTAACCATGGTCGGCCGAGCAGAGCGTTGTAGCACGTCTTGGCATCTATGACGTGGAATTAAATGTCCATGACGAGCAGCCCAAAGCGTAACGTCAGTATCACAGATCCAAGAGTCTTTGATGATTGGGAGTCGAATCCGGAGATGGTGATCTTGTCTCGAGCGAGGTGCTGGACGCTCATGCAGATTCCTTCAACACCCGGACGTTAAGGAGATTAACAGACGATCCGTTATCGATCAGATTTTGCCTATCTTTATATCATGGCAGTATCCTGAGACATAGAGGGGGCGATTGTGTTCGCACGTCCCAAGGAGAAGGTCTTCATCGCCAAAAGTGGCATCGGCCGTGTACACTTCCTCCAATTCATCCTTCATTTTCTCTTCGGCCAGGAAAGCTTGGAATTTTTCCAGCTCCTGTAGTGCCTTGATTAACGAATCTCTTGCCTCTTTTGATAGTAAAAGGGCGTCAAGAATGCTAAGTTGCGAGGGTAGCTTCCTCAAATGCGCCAAGCCGTTGTAATCCACCTTATTTTTCTTCAACGGGTCTTTGGCAGTTAGCTCTTCCATGACCTGGTCGTCTAGGGCGATGTCCTCAGAGACCTTTTCTTTCCCTTTATCTTTTTTGTTTGGGGGTCCGAGATTCTTTTCGGGCAACGTGCAATTACACAGCCGGATATTTTCATAAATCTTCGGCTCTTCTTCTTTTCCCAAAGTGGACTCTTTAAAGAGGGGGCTAAGCTCCAGCTCCTCGTCGGAATCACTCCCGAATGTGAGCACTTGTGATCCTCCGGCATTGACCATGCGACAATTGCCGGTGATTCTGTTAAGCCCTTCGGTCGTACCGTTTTGCTCTCGGCAGTTCTTGCGCTTTTCCCGCTTAGACTGCTGCCGGTGAGCAACATATCCTTGCCACCATCTATCGAAACCTTTGCACTTTTCAGTGGGATGCGAAATCTTCCGATGATACAAGCAATAGGAGGGGTGCATTTCCGCTTCACCAGTAACGTTTCCCTCAGAGGATGGTAGTTTCATACCCATTGACACGGCTTTAGCAAAACTCTTCCTCATCTTGAATTCGATTTTATCCACAGTGGGTGTGCTTTGCTCCAGCGGGAGTATCTCAGTTCTTTCGTCAAGGCGCTGGCGTTTGGCCCTTTCGAATATAACCGCCTCGCGTCCCGATCAGCTTTGCTTTTTAAGAGAGCTTCATTGAGGAATGCATCGATTACTTCATCCGATGGCCCCAGAATTTTTGGTTCGGGATCTGCCCCCAGCTTTTCAGTACAAGGAGTCTCCTCATCGTTCGTGAGCGAATGTGAAATCACATGACAGCTCGCCACGTATTCTTCAGATTCATCAGATGAACTTTCTCCCTCATCTTCCTCTTGAAAGACTTGATTGAGGAATTCTTGGAACGTAATGGGAGTCTGTGCTTTCTGGTTGTATACCTCCAGCGCGTCAATTTGTTTTTGTAAGTCCGTGCGCTTGTCGCCAGGCTTCACGGGCTTCTTTGATTTTCTTTTCTTCTTCTTTGAAGATTTCGATGGCTGGTTGTGAATGCTTGGGCCACCTCCATCGATCTTTTGAGTTGGACGAGGCTTCAACATCCCTTCAATGATCTGCGGCTCCACCGGGTTCTTCCACTTAATCGCTGGGCATGCTTGAAGATCATTCAGCATCCTCTTTGTTTTGGCTGATAATACAACCTCCCAAGGAGCTTCTTCAACGACAGAGCATGTTGCCCCCGGCGTATTCATTCCCTTAGAGGTGTGGGGCTGCGGTGGATTCACCTTCCATTTGTCAGACAATGCGAACTTGCCCTGTCAGTACTGGTCTTCAAGCCAATTTTTGAAGACATAGCAATCCTCGATCGGATGACCCAGTACTCGATGATAAGGACAGTAATTGGGCTCATTGACGTCACTTGGTTGCGACGGACGTTTTGGATCCAGCGGATTTATGAGTCGGTTGCACAATGCCATCTCGAATAACCTTCTCGTTTTATCTCGAGGAAATGAGTAAGGACGTCCCATCCTCTCCTCAAAGGCTACGTACGGGCGCATATTATTTTGACGAACGACCGGCTTCGAGTTGTTCGGCTGTTGTTGAGCATTAGCGACAACGATCGCTTTCCCCTTTCCCTTCTCATTTCGGGAGTCCGGCTTTGGAAGAGGAGGTTTATGGCCCATTTGATCCATTTGCGCCAGCTTGCCAATTAGTGCCTGGAAGGTGGTCGGCTTGAAGAACATCATAAATTGCGAGATGGTTTTTTGCGGATCGAGGGTTCCCACAAACATTCCCACTGCAGGAGCTTCTTCTATGCGCTGCTCGCATTTTGACCATAAATTTTGCCACCGTATAGCATATTGGACCCATATTTCGCCCGGCTTCACCCTGGCATTATTCAATGCCGTTATCGGGGTACGCTCGCTGGCACTCGCAAAACGCTGGGTAAACAGCAGTTCCATCTCAGCAAAGGTCTTGATAGAGTCGTTCGGGAGCTCGGAATACCACTCAAACGCTGTATCTGACAAGCTACCAACGAACTGGCGGAGCAACAATTTATCATCACCACCAGTGTTGCCGCAAAGCGCCCTGAACTGGGCAACATGCTGGTGGGGATTGCCAGTCCCCTTATACACATGGAATTTTGGTATCGTATAACCTAGCGGGTACTTGATGTGGTCGTACCAGCCCGGATACGGTCGCCCTGTTTTTACGACTTGACCGGCTACTTCCGTCGCTTGGTGGACCCGGATCTGCTGAACTATATATTTGTCCAGGTCGGCTTTGGAGATTGCCTCCTCCTTGGCTATTGACAGAGCCGGAGGAGGATTCGACGTTTCTCCCCTATCATCTTCAAGGACGATCGGGGGATCTTCGGCCGGAGGATCCTGCTGGATCATCATCCCTACCATGTCTTGGAACAGGAGGCCCATACGCTTTATGTTGGCTGCTTATTCAGCAACCTCTTTGTCCTTCTTCTCCAATATTCGTCGAAGGAATTCGGCGTCGGTTTCTTGTTCTTGGCGTTCATCTGAAGACGTTTCAGGGCTTTCTTTTGGCCCAGTAAGTGCGGCCATCGCGTTCATCATCTCTTGGAGCTTTTGCTGTTGCTCCTGAGCTTTGGTCACCGACCGTGTAAGCGGTCTATGACCCATCGAAGCGCGGCTATCCTCCTTTCCGGAAGCCACATAAACTGTATGAACTATTATGCCCCCAGACTTAGGGCGTTTAGGTTCACCACCTTTGATATTCGCCACGGGCGCGGGGTTTTCTCCGGCCTTCTTCTTTTGTGGGCCATTGAAGTGGAGGGGGCCGTTGCAGTGGGCACCCTAGCGGTCGTTGTCCTCTGCTGTTTAATAGGACGGTCCTTTTCCTTTTGCACCTTCGCCTTTTTCTGTTGACGAGAGTGATCTGGGTCAATCACGGAGTCTTGAACCCTCCGCCAAACTTTATAAATTTTTGAGGACAGCCGTTGAGGGGGCTGCTCTTGCTTCGTTTCCGAAACTCTCTCCGTAGGTGGAGGAGATCTTTTTAGTGTAGCGGTTGGAGAGTTCTTACGTACCCTCCTCAGCAGTTCAAAGATGTTTCCAGTTGGAACAGCAGTGTTGACTTCCACCACTGGAGCCGGTGGAGTTAGCCCTGAGGGGGAGTTGCCCCCTGCCTTCCTCACGCGTCGCCAATGGTGACGTCAAGCATGACGAGCCGTTGGGACTGGCTCAGAGATAGAGACAGCTTCTTTTTGCCCCCTGTCTGAATGAGGCGCTGCTGGTGTTAACCTCTTAAAGACTGAGGTTGTCCTTTGCGGGGAGATATCTAATCTGTCAAAGACAGATCCTCGTGCAGGGGCAGGAGCAGGAATAGTCAGTCTTGAAAAGACTGACTCTTTGACAGGGGAAGCCGCCTTGACGACTTCTGGAGCAGCGGTCGTTGCCTTCCTTGGGACAGCCACCTTAGAGTTCATGGGCTTCTTAGCGGGCCCCATAGAGTTCTGATTCAGCCTGGCGAAGACAGAGGCTGTTGGTTTGGTAGTGGACGACCCGTTGACAGGGGCCGTCGTAGCAGTGTGCTGGTCGAAGACCGACTTCTTGTTCGCTTCTGGTGCAGGTATTGGCATAAAGAAGCTTGCAGGTAGGATCATCGTCCCGAAAAATAGGCCGGTGGTGGCCTGGGTCACCTTTTCTACCGGCAGAGCGAGGAAGGAGGCCGCTTGAGGCCCATATGCTACACCTCCAGGTGAGATGGAGCGTCCGTTGCAGTGGCACTTCGAGCAGTTCGTGCAGTTAGAGGCCATTGATGCTTGAGTTCTGCGCCAGGCAAAAGACCAAATCTTAGTAACTTGAAATCCAAAGGCAACCGTTAACAAACCGCGATTGGTTCGCGAAGACGACACACGAAGTGTGGAGTGGAAAGAGGAAAAGGTCCCACCGGGCATGCCAGAATCTGTTCCCTTCCGAATGGCGGCCGAGACGACGTGAGGACGTCTTGCCTGATATTCGGGGCAGATACTATATGGTTTTATCCATCCACCTCTCCGAAGATGCCAAGTTGATTTATGACACCGTGTATCGGAGGTTTAGACGGATGCGGCCGATATAGCAGATTTCGTCAGATTCCCCCTCATTAGAGGGGTTTTTGATTGTGGGGACGCTCTTCCCTGCAGGCGCAAGCCCCTGCAGTTAATTACGCTACCGCATCGCGGCAGCCACTTTCTCCTTCTCCAGAATTTTACTTCGTGTCGTGTGTGTTTGTTTTGTTTGTGGTCGCCCGTGGATTGTATACGGAGACTGAATAATGCCGTCGCCCGTAGGACGTGGATTAGTCCAAATCCGTATTTACTTAGATTTGGGTTTGGTGTTTTTAGCTTAAGGATACGTTAGCCGTATTGAGGTTAAGATCAACTTAAACGTTCGTTAAGAATACGTTAGTCCTGTTTGAGACTAAGATCAACTTAACGTGGTGATCCATTTATTATATGGCCGTCGGGACTCGTCACCTCTCTGACGTCGTTGAAGGATTACAACGATAGGTGTCAGAGGAGTTCAAAGATGTACCCTTGAACCAAAGTCGATTTTGAGTTTTATAGTCCATTTGAATGTTTAAGGATACGTTAGCCGTGTTTAGGGCCAAGATCAACTTAAACGGGACCGTTTAGATCCGGCAAAAGAGCATTTGGAGGCTCTATTGTTCCAGTTTAGGGACGTGGTAGTCCATGTTCCAGTTTAGGGACGTGGTGGTCCATGTTCCAGTTTTAGGGACGTGGTGGTCCATCGCCAGTTTAAGGACATGGTGGTCCATCATTAGTTTAAGGACGTTTCGGTCCATATTCCAGTTTAGGGACATGGTGGTCCATTATTAGTTTAAGGACGTTTCGGTCCGATATTAGTTTAAGGACGTTTCGGTCCATTATTAGTTCAAGGACGTTTCGGTCCATTATTAGTTTAAGGACGTTTCGGTCCAACATTCCCATTTTGGGATGAATATTAGTTTAAGGACGTTTCGGTCCATTATTAGTTTAAGGACGTTTCGGTCCACGAGTTTAAGGACCCCGCAGTCCGTATCGATGTGTGGTCGTTGGGACCCGTCACCTCTCTGACGTCGTTGAAGGATTATAACGATAGGTGTCAGAGGAGTTCGGAGATGTACTCTCGAACCGGAGGTAAATTGATTTAGGAGAGCAATTTTGCTCAGTCAATTTAATTTGAGGACTTACGGCGATGATTGGGCTAAGTCCAATTGAAAAATGCTCGACACTTTTATTTGTTTTTAGCCTGTACTAGGGCTTGGCCCATTTTTAAATAATGCATTGCATTATTTTCTATTTTTGGTTGGGCTCTGCCCATAAAGGATGCAGAGCATCAATTTATTTTGGGCTCTGCTCATTTATGAATGATGCAGCGCATCAATTTTACTTGGGCTCTGTCCTTATAAAAGATGCAGAGCATCAATTTTACCTGGGCTCTGCCCACTTATTGCTTTGCAATTTAATTAGGCCTACTAGGACTTTTTGATTTGGGCCTGGCCCTTTAGGAAATGCATTGTATTTGTCAGGCGCTTTGCGCCAATCAGAGAGCGCAAGCGCTTGTGGTGTTGACACGTGTCACGCAAGCGCAGTGCGCTGCACCAATGCGCTGCGCTTACGCTGCTGACACGTGGCGCGCTCTGGTGAGTTGCGCCAATTCCAGAGAGCAAGGCTCTATTTCAAAAGCGCATAGCGCAGATGGATCAGATGCTGACACGTGGCGCTCTCTGGTGGCTTGCGCCAATCCAGGAGCGCAACAGCGCAGTTTGCAAAGTGCAAAGCACTATAATTTGAGAATCTTTTTAGAACCAATGGTTCATGACAAAGTGCAAAGCACTGTTTGATTTAATTAGAATCAAAGAAAACAAGTATTTCTTGTTTTTCTTGTTTTAAAAAACCAGTGGTTCATAAGAAGTGCAAAGCACTGTTTATTATGTGAAGATCATTGATCTTGTTCTTAGATCAATGATCTATTAGAAGAAATTTCTTCTATTTTATGAAGGTTTTTTTTACCTTTTTCCTGAAATTTCTTCAGAGTTTTCTCTGTTTGAAGTTCTTGATTTCTCACCAATGTTGATGCCTTTGATTTGAGGTCTAAGGGTCCTTTTATAGTGCCCATAAATTAGTTAAATTTGTTAAAGAGATGTTTCTCTGAGTGATTTGGAGAATTTTCCCCACCGTTGGATCTTTGATCCAAGGGCTTCTGTTTTACAGAAGGCAATCTTCTTGTTTTAACAAGAACAGAAAGATTTCTTTAAAATCTTAATTCTGTTTGGCGTAAATGCCCCAGCGTGTGACACGTGTCATGCAGCGTACAGCGCAGCGCAACTGCGCTGACACGTTCCAAGCAGCGCGAAGCGCAGCGCATCTGCGCTGACACGTGTCGCGCAGCGCAGCTGCGCTAGCGCATCTGCGCTGACACGTGTCGTGCAGCACAAAGCGCAGCGCAGCGCAGCTGCACTAGCGCATCTGCGCTGACTCGTGTCGCGCAGCACAACTGCGCTAGCGCATCTGCGCTGACACGTGTCGCGCAGCGCAGTGCTTGTGCAACTGAAGCGTTGCTTCCTTTAATTTTGCTTTAAATAGAGCTTTGCTCTGATTGGGCGCGCTGCCTTGGGCGCTTTGCTGACACATCAACTTCTGACACGTGGCATCCTGCGCACAGCGCAGAGGATCTGAAGCGTTGCTTCATTTATTAAAATTTAGATTTTCAAGGTAGAGCTTTGCTCTGGTTGAGGGAATCAGAAGCGTTGATTCACCTGAGATATCTTTTCATTTTCTTTTTTTAAGTCAAACTTGTATTTCCCAAAATTTTGATTTCCCGGGTCTTGGAAATAATTCCACTGTGCACAGAATTTTTTGTGCTTGGTCTATATATATAACTCAAGGCCGAGCCTTTTCTTCTCTCATCTTCAGAGAACTTCTTCGATCATGGCTTGCGACCGCCCTCATGCCTGCCGACAGCCATAGGAAGTGCCAATTCGGGACATCGTTCCCCGTTTTGCTGCGCGCTTGGTGGACTCTTCTCTTACGGACGAGCAATGCGATGCTGCAATGTACGAGCTTTTGACTCGTGTGGGGTCTCCTCTCCCCCCGCACTCTATTTGGCTTCAGATGATCCTTTGCCTCGGTGCTCGCCGATATTCCCCCTCCTCCAGCAGAGATGTCCTCGGCAGTGCTTAATGCCGCCGAGGATAAGATCGAGTGCTTTTTCGAAGCGCACTTGATCACCAAAGCCCTAAGGGACTGCTCTTTCCACTTGCTGAGCCAGATATGGGCTCGCCGGGTTGTCATCGCCACCTTTTCTGACGAATGTGGCGATGATCGTTGGATGTCTACCTCTCGGGAGGATCGCCGCTTCAACGTGGTGGAGAAGACAGAAAGGGAACTGGGGAATCTTCTTCTTATCTTTGCGAACCCTTGTCTTTCCGATCCCATATTTGGTGATCTTTTTTAAATGTAATAATAATAATAATGAACAAGTATTTTTCTTTTTAATCAAGTACTTCATTATCTGTTAAGGGTTCTTTTATTTTAGTTCTCTGTTGTGCTTGTGCATCGTATAATTTAATTTGCTATTATTAAGTGCATGTGATTCTTGCAAGGATAAATTGCCTTTGGTGTTTATTCTCTTTTATGAAGCGGTGCTTTACTTTTCAGTCTTAGAAATAGAGTTTCGTTCTAATTGGGGGAAACAAGGCCATATAATATGGCAGAGTCTCACATGCAAAGCACGTGAACGCTAAGGCCATATAATATGGCAGCGCTGGCATGTAAGGCACATGAGCGCTATAAGCCATATATATGGCAACGCCTCACGTGCAATGCACGTAAGCGTCACTTTAGATAGAATTAAATTCTATATGGGAAAATATTTCCCTGATTTTTTTAAAACGAGAAAAAATTTCTCTATTAAATAGAGAACCTTGGATTAAAAATCCAATGGTGATCATAGTTCGAATCAAAAGATAGAATTAAATTCTATACATGGAAAATATTTCCTTCAATCTTGTTAAAAACAAGAAAAATATACTCTGTTAAATATAAAGCCTTAGATTATGAAATCAAGTCAAGATCTCTTAAATGAGAGATCCTCTCAACTAATCAATAGTTTCTCATACCCTATATAAAAAAAGACCCATGAGATTAAATCTCAGATAGAGAAGACCCCCCATATACTTCTGCAGATATAGAGAATACCTCCCATAAGCTTTGAAAAGGAAAAAAAGAAAATTTAATTCTTTTCTAAGAAGAAGATCTTCCTCCTCTCAAATCTTAGGTAAAGAAAACACAAAGATAAAAATATCTCCACTTTACCCATCATACCATATAAGGGTTCAACCCTACGAAAGAACTAAGTTCTTCCTCTGGATCGGAGATCCATAAGACAGATCTCCCATAAAGAGAATTTAATTCTCGTAGGGAAAAGCTTGTTCTTGAGAATCAAAGATTCAAGTGAGAATAAGGTTGAAAAGAATATGGACGAAAGAACAAAAAAGATGAAGTCCATACTCAAGGAACGTAGTTCCCAAATATGACAAGAACTTAGTTCTTAAAGAAACCTGGTCTCAGATCCTCAAAATAATGATCTTGGTGATCATTAACGGTCAAAATACCATTAACAGACGTTTAACTTCTCTAAAAAAATATGAACAAAGATTAAATTTTTAAGGACACAGCGCCTCACGTGACAGTCACGTGAGTACCTAAAAAAATTAAGACTCAGCGTCTCACGCGATGTCCATGTGAGCGCCTGAGATTGAGCGCCTCACGTGATACGCACATGAGTACTCAAAAGTCATGAAGACGGCGCCTCACATGATATCGACATGAGCGCCTAGATGCTGTAGACAGCGCCTCACGTGCCATACATATGAGCGTCCTAGTGCGAGCGCCTCACGTGATACACATGCGAGCGACATATATATATATATATATAAGTGCTTAGCACTACTGGGTAACATAAAAGCCCAACATCTAGCCCAAAATAGGTTAGGTTCCCAGAAGTTAAAAACTTCTCTGATTATAAATCAATATAGGCCATATGCTTGCTATATTTGAGTTGATCTCAATCTAATACATGACTAATGGTCCTTATACATATACCCTGAACTTATGGAACATATGAGCTAGGTTCAAACCCAAGTCTGATATGTACGGAATTGGAGTAATCCGCGCCCTACGGGGGACGACATAAACTAGTCTTCGTAAACAATCCACAGGCAACCCCAAAATAAACAATATAACACGACACGAAATGACCTACTGGAGCAAGTGAAAGTTGCTATCGCGATGCGATAACATAATTAATTGTAGGGGCTTGCGCCTGTCAGGAAAAGCATCCCCACAATCAAAAACCCCTCAAAGAGGGAGAATCTGATAAGGCATGCTATATCGGTCGCATCTGTCCAAACCTCCGATATACGGTGCCATAAATCAACTCGGCATCTTCGGAGAGGTGGATAAATATGTTCCAAATAGCATCTACCCCTAAATTCAGGCTAGACGTCTTTGCATCTCAGTCCAGTCTTCGACGGTAAACGGCCACCTCATGCCTTATGATGTTTTCAACCTCTTGTACAACTTCTTAAATCAGCATGTTAACTGGGTCATCTTGTGGCAGATATAGAGTACTTTGCATAGCACCTGCCCCTGCTTAGCCATATTATTCATCGGTGAAGCGTCTTCTTCTACGTCGAACATAAAAGAATAGGAAATCATGTCCTCTTCTTCTTCGAACATTAAAGAATGAAAGACCGTGTGACTACTTTCCACACGTTCTTATGTTTCTTCTGGTGTGTCATATTCTTTTTCAACATCGCTACTTTCAAAGAGATGTTGGAGAAATTCTTCAAGTATGATCGGCGAGTGCGCCTTCTGGTTATATTCTTCCAGCGTATCGATATACTTTTACAGATCCGTACGGATGTCCACATATTCAGCAGGCTGCACGGGTTTCTTGGTCTTCTTCTTCTTTTTCTTGGAAGAATTGACATGGGAGCTTTTCCCCTTATCATCAGTCTTTGGCGTAGGACGTGGCATTAACACCCCTTCAATGATTTGTGGATCAAGTGGGCTTTTCCACTTGATTGTTGGACACTCTTGTAGGTCTTTCAACATCCTCTTCATCTTTGACGAAAGAACTATCTCCCATGGAGCCTCTTCTATCATCGATCAAGATGCATCTGTCATGTTAGCCTTCCTGAAGGTGTGTTTTTGCGGCTGGTCCACCTTCCAGATGTCTGATAAAATAAACTTTCCTTGTTTGTACTGGTCTTCGACCTAATTTTTAAACACATAATAGTCTTCAATAAGGTAGCTTACAACCCGACAGTAAAGGCAATAGTTTGGATCGTTGACCGCATTGGCTTGGGCTGGTCGCCATGGCTAAGAAAATGATAGCATGCGGTTCTTTATAGCAAGATCGAACAACTTCTTCATCTTGTCGTAAGGAGATGAATATTCGCGTCCCAATCTTTTTTCGAGAGTGGGACCCGAGAGTTATTATTTTGTTGGCCAGATGCTTTAGGGCCACTTTGTTATTATTGTGCAATGATGACAAACGCCGCTTTGCCTTTACTTTTGTTGTTGTGTGACTCTCCACTTGAAGAGGAAGGAGCTTGACCAATCTGCTCCAGTAGGACCAATTTATTAATGGGGTCTTGATAGGTGACAGGCTTGGCAAAAACCAGGAATGGGTACACCTTTGATTATGGATCCAGGGTACCTATAAACATTCTGATGGCTAGACCTTCAGCGATGTGTTGCTCTCATTTAGACAAAAGATTCCTCCATCGGATAGTATACTGGATAAATGTCTTGTTGGATCTTAATCTTTCATTAATTATCGCCGAGATTGTAATGTGTTCGCTTGCACTGACAAACTTCTGCATAAAGAGTACCATGTCAGCGAAGGTTTCAATGGAGTCGTTTAGGAGCTCTGAGTACCATTCGAAAGCGGCCTCTGACAAACTGCTGATGAACTGTCAGAAGAGAAGCTTATCGTCACCTTCGGAGTTACCGCACATGGCCTTGAACTGTGTGATATGCTGTTGAGGGTTCCCCATCCTTTTGAAGACATTGAACTTCAAGATTGTGTACCCAGGAGAGTATTGTTTTTGGTCATACCAAGATAGATATTGCTGACCTGTCTTGATCAGCTAATTTGCCGCTTCACTAGCCTAGTGGGCTTTGATCTTTTAGGTGATATATTCATCGAGTTGTGCCCTCAAAATCATATCCTCCTTAACAGCTGAAGGGGCTTGTGGCGGACTTGTCGCATCCTCATTTTCTTTGTCAAGGACCATTAGAGTATCTTCTTCCGGCGGTCCTGACGGTGGGCCATCATCCCCCACATCGGCTGCATGAGAAGGGCCATTTGATTCATATTGGTGGACATATCCGCCACTTCTTTGATTTTCTTGTCGAGGGAATGCTTCAAAGAGTCAATATCATACCCTTATCCCTCGAGGTTTTCCTGCTTGTCCTCCGTCTGTGTTTTGGGCAGTGGACCGATAAGTGCTGGGACTTGGGCGGCCATTTCGCGCAGCTTTTGCTGCCTTTGAGCAACCGTCAAAGACAGAGTATAGGGTCTATGAGTCGCTGAAGAATTACTTTCATTCCCAGAGTTCATCATATACATGGTATGAACTATCATGGGGTCGTTCTTGAGACGCTTGAGATTTACCCCTTAGGATTTGCCATGGGAGATTGGACTTTTTCTGGCCTCTATCTTTTATAAGAAGCCAACTTGGGGGAACCACTTTGGAAGAAGTCACCTTAGGAGGAGACACCTTAGATTTGAAAGGAAGATTGTCAACTTCCGGTTGACTCTTGTGCTTCTTCACCTTAGGAGACGGGCTATTCTTGAAGCAGAGCCCTTGATCTCTTTCCAGACTTTATGAATCGTTGAGAAAAGCCATTTAGGTGAGCACACAGGCTTTGGCTCGTTTGACGCCTCAATGGGTGATAGAGATTTCTTTAGCACGGTGGTAGGCGAATTACGCTTTACCCTCTTCAATGGTTCAAACTTGTTCCCAGTTGGAACAGCAGCATGGACAGTTGGTATAGGAGCTGGTGGAATCAGTCCAGACGAGGAACTGCCTCCAGCCTGTCTTTTTCGGCGCCATTAGTGATGTCGTGAACCTCTTGAGGTTGGAATTTCTTTAGTTTTAGCAGCCTGATGGACTTTCCCCATGCATGGTTTCGGAGCTTCAATAGTATGCCCCCTATGTGGAGCCTGGTCTTCTAAGAGCGTCAGTCGCCTAAAAACTGACTGCTTAGGAGCATCCATCCTCTGAAAGACAGACTTTCTTCGAGCGGTCAGAACTTTTGATGCCATCCTGCTGGAGACAGTATTCCTTGCAACGGCTAGAGTAACCGGAGTAGCAGGAGCAGTGAAAGCCAGCCTCTTGAAAACTGACTTATTTGGTATCATGGGCTTCTTTAATGGGCCCACGGTGCTTGTATTCAGCTTCTTAAAGACTGGGGCTACAAATTTTGCAGGTTTCTCAAAAGGGCCTGCGAGGGTGGTTGTCAACATGTCAAAAACTGACTTCTTTTGTATTTCCTCTCTCGGCGCTGAGATGCCAGGGGTAGGAGGTGAAAGCATCATTCCAAAGAAGAGCCCATTCATTTCTTGCATAACTTAGGCTGCAGGAATAAAGAGCACTTGAGCCATTGCTTGTCCTGACCAAACCACCCCGGATGGAGTGGTGTTAGAACCAGTCTTGCGGTTGCAGTTGTTGCAGAGTGAGTCCATTGATCTACTAGGAGATGAAACACTGGCTTTATTATCCTGAAATCCAATTGAAACCATGAACATAATATACCGCGATTTTGTTCGCGAAAACAGACACACGAAGTGTGCAGTGGAAAGAAAAAAATGGTCCTGCCGGACGTGCCAGAATCCGTTTACCGCCGAAAACAAGTCAAATAAGCTGGTGTCGAACATCTTTCCTGAATTTGGGGGAAGATCTATGGTTTGATCCATCCACCTCTCCGAAGACAATAAGTTGATTTATAGCGCCGTATATCGGAGGTTTGGAAGAATGCGGCCGATATAGCTGATTTTCATATTCCCTCTCAGGGTGAGAGGTTTATTAATTGTGATAACGCATTTTTCCTGCAAGGGCAAGCCCCTGTATTTAATTACATTTTCGTAAACGATAAAAACTTTCTGCACCCAGGTTTTTATCTTTGTCTGTCGCGTTTTAAGTTTTGTTTATATGAGCTTGCCCTTGGATTGTATACGGAGACTAATTTTATCGTCGCCCGTAAGGCGCGGATTAGTCCAAATCCGTACATATTTTAGATTTGGGTCAAGCATTTTCTTGACGGGGTCCACATTGGTGTTTTGATTTGCCAACGAGAGTGAACTTAGGTCACATTTCTCACATTTGTGAGGTCTATGGGTTCACATGTTTGTATAAGCCTTATCTAAGAATCGTTAGTCTTGTATGAGAACTAAGATCAACTTAGATGATTTTTGGGTCAAGCATTTGCTTGACGGGGTCCACGTTAGTATTTTAATTTGCCAATAAGGGTGAACTTAGGACGCATTTCTCATATTTGTGAGGTCAGTCAGTTCACAGGATACTTGGGTTTTACCTAAGGGTCATTAGTCTTATTTGAGAATAAAATAAACTTAGATGACTTGGTCATATCTTGAGAATATTTTTCTTGATTGATCATTTGGTTGGCATCATGCTTACTTGCGCTTTAGAAACATGTATACTTGTGCACTTGTATTGTGTATGGCGCTTGGTTTTCTGATCTCGCACTTTGGTGCACATGGGTCTCAACAGGACTAAGGTTGGCACTAGTGCCTGACAATTGCGCATGTGTATTGCACGTGGTGCACATTTGGCACTGCCCTTGGGCTTTAGCGCTTGCACCATCACATGAATTATACGAGATGTGCATGTGCATTTCTTGCGGAGAGTGTATTTAGCACTTGTGCATCTTTTAGGGGGTGCACAACATAGGGAAAGCAATGGATTTTAACGAAGCAGAAGCTTCAATATTTTTAAGCTTCTATTTAAAGGCTGCCCTCTATTGAGAATTTTCTCTCTTAATATCATGATATCCATGATTCTTTGGCTGATTCTCTCACTTTATAGAGAAAGCTTTGGTCGTCGAAACCCACCATCTCTCCAAAGACGCTGAGTGATTACAACGCCGTATATCGGAGGTGTGGAGAGATATACCCTAAAACCACGTCCCATTCATAAAGGGAGAGAGCATGTTGGAGCAATAGCTCCGAATTGCCGAAAAGACTTATTTGCCCTTGAACACATGCGTCAAACGTGTTGCGCTTTGCGCGGGCGCATGTGCGTCACATGTGGAGAGAATGGCACCGGCGTACGTGCATCGCATGTGGAGCCATTGGCACTTACGCATATGCGCACTGTGGGGGGCACTTATGTTTTGGACCTTTGTCCATGAAGCGCGAGGTTTCTGTGAAGACGACTCTTCTTTGAGGACAAATCCTTCCTTTTTTGAGATGTCCTCCCACTTATTTATAGAGGAGTGGTAGAGAAGAAATCTCTTTTTTTTCCCGATGTGGGACTAAAGATACATCCCCCATATGGTAGAACTTTGCTTAAACTATACATTCATTGTATGTTTACTCATAACTTTTGATTCCGTAAGAGTAATGAGGCCTGTAATATATCAAATCGAAGAAATTTTCGAGATACTTTCGATGCCATCAGAATTTATCTGATTCACATTTTGGAGTCTGCTAAAATATAGCCCGGAAAAACTGCTTTGCATTTTCTTGAAAGGTTTGAGACCACTTGACGCTTTGGGCTCTTTTGCATCTAAATTTTAGGCGGGAACAATACATAATCCCACTCCCTTAATGCTTATATATATATATATATGATGGTGGGGCCCTACCTATCTCTCTTTGTGTGACAACAAAAAAGAAAGAGAAAAGGAATGAGAGAGGCCTCTTAAATAAAAAGAAGGGAAAAAGAAATTGTGAAGATAATTTCTTTTTCCAGCCATCTTCTTCCTTCTTTTTCTTCTTCCTCCTCTCCTTCACTAGATTTTTTAGGAAGGAGATTTAGAGAGGGAAATTTATAAAGAAATTTTTTCCACCACTATTATCCTACCTCTTTAGCCTAGCAAGTTCAAAGAGCTAGTTGCTCAACTTGTTGATAGAGTTGGAGTCTTGGGTGGGTTTCTTTCACCGCAGATCATTTACGGTGAGGCGGTCAGTAACCACATTTATCCAGGAGCTCACGGGTCTAGTTAGGATCTTCCGATAGACGATCGAACACGCTACAAAGGTTGTAGCTCTCTTAACTTTGTGATTCCTCTCTTGTGTTTCATTTTTTTGCAATTAATGTAGTAAATGTTGATCTTGTGGTGGAAATTGATTTCTATGCTTGATTTTTTATTGTTATTCATTTCCGCCGGGTCCGCATATATTGCGACCCTAGCATCAATTCCTATAGGCCCAACGTTAAGGACCGTTTTTGGAGGGTCCCGATAATGGGAACCCCTCCTTTGGGGTCCTAAGAGCGGAAAATCCCCGTTGTGGGAATTTCAGAAGAGAATAATCCCCGTGAGGGGATCTCCGACGGTAATAGATGAGACCGCGATTCTCAAAAAGAAATACGGATCGAAATCCACACTCCCAAAAGTTTCTCCAAAGGAAAAGTCCAAAGGCTTTCTCTTTGATGGGGTCACCCTCAAGCTTCTCCTATTTGGTCATAAAAATACTCTCTTGAATCTTCAAAACTTTGGACATGAATCTTGAATAATAAAAAAGGATCTCTTTTCTCTTTTCCAAGTTTTAGATCTTACCACAATGGGGGTTTTGGATATAGGTTCTTCTTCTTCTTCGTTCCTTTTTGGATCTTAAGGATGAAGAAGGAGAAAGACAAAAATCTCTCCTCTTTGGGATTTGATGGAAGATTGATTCTCTTCTCACTGGGTTTGTGGTCTAAATCTATTTATTTTCGAAGAAAAAGAAGGCTTTCCCCAAATTTAATTGAAGGAGAAGAACCTTGAGAAGAGAGAGAGAGGAGTCTCAAAACCCTAGAATGATATGGGAATAAAAGTTTTTATTGATTTTCTTCATATGTTTACATTATATAGGCTTTACATTTTTCACTTTACCCATTGGACTTTACAAAATGGGTCTTTTGTCTCTCCCATGCCCATGTGCTCATTCCTTTTGCACATGAGCCATGGGTTTTACAAAATTTGGGTTTCTGTCCAATTAATTTAAAATTTTCACACTTATTTGCATATAAAAAACTATTTATTTTAAAAAAAAATTCTTTCTTCTTCGATGGCCGGCTGGTTTCGCTCGGACTTGAGGCGGTTTGGACATGGACCCAGCTGCTTGGAGTCGGACCCCAGGTTAGTCGAACCTAGATCCACTTGGACGTTGAATTTGACTTTGAATTTTTTGACTTATAATTTTTGATTTTTGATTTTTACAATGGGGTATGAATTTTAACCCCAACAAAGTGACCCCCATCAATAAATGCATACCACATGCATAGGTCGTATGCATGAAATTGATGGATTTTCTTCATAGAGAGATTGAACTGATTTGGTTCCCGCTTTTGGGAGACTGACACTGCTCTTTTTCCGACATGGACGATCGATATTTGACTATGTTCCCTTTTGATGACGTGGATGTCAATGGTTGACTTGATTCCAACGCGGAGGTCTTTTTGGGTGACTTATTTCCGGCATAGAGGTCATTGTTTGGCATATCACCGGCACGAAGGGTCGCATGCTTCTAAGGCGGAGGGTCATTGTTTGACGTATCACGGAGGGTTACTGTTGACGTGCTACCGAGGCAGGGGTCGTTGTTTGACGTAACATGGAGAGTCACTGTTGACGAGCTACCGAGGTGGAAGGTCATTGTTTAACGTATCACTGGCATGGAGTCATTTGTTGACCCGATTTCGGTGCGAAGGTCGCTTCTTGACATGATTCCGATGCGGAGGTCGTTTGCTGACGTGATTCTAGTGCGGATGTCGTTGCTGACGTGATTCCGGCACGGAGGTCGCTGGCTAACGTGATTCCGGTGAAGAGGACGTTTCTTGACATGATTCTGGTACGGAGGTCACTTGCTGACTTGATTCCGGTGCAGAGGTCGTTTCTTGACGTGATTCCGACACAGAAGTCATTGCTTGACATGATTCTGACTCGGAGGGTTGTTTCTTGACGTGATTCTGATGTGGAGGTCGCTTGCTAACATGATTCCGATGCATAGGTCTTTGCTTGACGTGCTTCTGGTGTGGAGGTCATTGCTTGACGTGATTCCGACACAAAGGGTCGTTTCTTAACATGATTCCAGTACGGAGGTCGATGCTTGACGTGATTCTGGCACGGAGGGATGTTGCTTGACGTGATTCTGGTGAATAGGTCACTTGCTGACGTGATTTCGGTATGGAGGTCGCTTACTGACGTAATTCTGGTGCGGAGGTCGTTGGTTGACGTGATTACGGTACGGAGGTTGTAGCTTGGCGTGATTCCAACGCGAAGGGTCTTTTTTGACGTAGAATTCGTTATTTGAATTAGTTGAATGGATTTGTTTCGAAAGTTTTCTATCTATCCAGCGGGACTTTTGAACTTGGAAGCACTGTCGTGTGGGACATTAATTTGATTTGTTTGATTCCTGTATTGGTCGGAGAGACCGTTGAGCTTGGAAGTGCTGCCGAGTGGGACTTGGAATTTGGATTTTTTTGTTTGGATTCGAATTTGAAGATTTTGAATAGAATTTGGATTTCTTTTGAAATTGGTAGGGTTTGATTTTGATGTGAGATTTGGATGGGAGTTGGATTTGAATTTGGATTGAAAGTTTGGAATTTTGGGGTTGAGGCTGGTATCAGCATTGCTAACACTGGAGCATGAGTGCCAGTAGAAATTCTTTGGAAGAGAGTATCCACAACTTGCTCTTCTTATTCCATTTGATTGGTTTCAACTTCTCTATTTGATGATGAGTTATCCAGGTCTTTTGTGAAGACTAGATCATCATCATCTAAGATAGTTTCAGGATTTAAGGAGTTGGTTTCATTAAATTGTATATGCATGCTTTTTTGAATAGTTAAAGTTTGTTTATTATAAACATGATAGGCTTTGCTGGTCAAAAAGTAACCAACAAATAAACCCTCATTGTATTTAGAATCGAACTTTCTTAGGTTGTTAAGCTATTTAGTATATAAAACTTACAACCAAATACTTTGAAATATTTAACATTTAGTGTTTTACCATAAAATAGTTCTTAAGGTGTTTTATTTAAATATTTTCTAATTATTACCCTATTTATTATGTAGCATGAAGTGTTAATTGTTTTAGTCCATAGATATTTAGGTATGTTATTTTCTTTGATCATGATACATGTCATTTCCTGTAAGGAACGATTTTTCCTTTCAGCGGCACCATTTTATTGTGGAGTTCTGGCACAAGAAAATTTATATTTGAAACCTTTCTTATTATAATATTCATCGAATATTAGGTTTTCAAACTCTCCACCATAATCACTTCTTAGTTTAGATATTCTTAAGTTCATTTCGTTTAGAATATTTTTAGAAAAGATTTTAAAAGTATTAAAAGTTTCGTCTTTTGTTTTTAAGAAGAAAACCCAAGTAAATCTTGAGTAATCATCTATAATTACATAAGCATAATATTTGCCTCCTAAACTTGCATTGCGACTAGGGACGAAAAGATCCATATGAAGCAATTGCAATAGAGTATTAGTTGAAACATTAATCTTATGTTTAAATGATGTTTTAATTTGTTTTTCTCTTTGGCAGGTATCACATAATCTATCTTTTATAAATTTTATATTGGGAATACTTTTGACTAGGTTATTCCTTATGATTTTGGATAAAATATCCATTGAGAAATGACCAAATCTCCTATGTCAAAATAAAAAATCTATTTCATTGTTTACCATTAAACACTTAATATCTGGATTTTTAAAATCTTGGGTATAAATATATATATGTTGTGGAATATTTTAATGATTAAAACAATCTTATTATCATATAATATTTTGCAAGTATCTTTTTCAAAAATAATATTATAGCCTTTATCACAAAATTGGGTTACACTAAATAGATCATGTTTTAAGTTTTCTTCGTATAATACGTCTTTTATAATAGTTTTATTAGATGTATTTTTAAAGAAAATATCTCCTTTACCGATGATCTTGCGTTTGTTATTGTCTCCAAAAGTGATATTGCCACTTTCTTCTCTTGATAGTATCTCAAAATTTTGAATGTTTCCAGTCATATGCCTCGAGCATACGGTATAAAAAATCCATCGACCGTTACTTCTTTGGAAGTCCTGCAATACAGAAAGAAGAAAGTGTTGCTTTTGGGACCCACATCATCTTAGATTCATGTGGGTTTGTTTTAGGAATAAAGTGATATTTGTAAGAAAAGTTGTTTTTAATATGACAGTATCGTGAGATATGCCCTATAGTGCAACAGTAGTCACGCGTTGAGTGGGTATATTTATTACCAAATCTATAATAATATTTACATTTAAAAGGCTTAGTTTTAGGAACATATTCAGAATACTTGTCATATCATATGCCTTCTTTCTTACAGCGTTTTATGGATTGTCCTAACATAATGTCTAAGTTATCTTTACTTTTGGTAAAATTTAAAAGCATTTTGTCCTTCAATTATATTTGTCTTTTAAGATCAAATATTTTTAAATTTAAAGTATTGTTAGTTTCATCCAACTTTTCTTTAGTTATCGTTATGAATTTTATTTTATCCTTTAAAATTTCATTTTCTAATTTAATTTCTTTTAGTTCTTCTTTAGTTTATTTTTCTAAATTATTTCTAGCAGATAATATTGATTTTAAATTCTTATACTTAGAATTTAGTTTATCATAATTGTTCTTAAGATAATGACAAAAACTGATCAAATTCACTTTTCCAAGAGATTCTATATTAAAGTCATCGTCAATTACCTCATTGTCTTGTGCCATGAAGCACACATTAGCGACTTCTTCGGCTTCCAAGTCACTGGAATCCGTATTGTCCCAAATGGCTTGAAACGAATGCTCTTCAGATTCCTTCTTTGACTTCCACTTGTCTTTATTAAGAGTAGGACAATCTGACTTCAAATGGCTTTCCTTGTTACATTTGAAATAACGCAAAGTTTTATTAGTATTAAAATTCTTATTAGATTTAAACATACCTTTCTTCTGGGGGAATTTCCCAGACTTCAGATACTTCCTGAAGTGTCTAACAATATTAGCCATTTTCTCATCATCACTTAATGATTCTTTAGGTTTTGC
Source organism: Agapanthus africanus (assembly GCA_030015575.1). NCBI lineage: Eukaryota > Viridiplantae > Streptophyta > Magnoliopsida > Asparagales > Amaryllidaceae > Agapanthus > Agapanthus africanus. The sequence continues at coordinate 267,703,242 of CM057342.1, read as the reverse complement.
TTAAAATCTCCTAATTGCATCTCATAAGTCTTTAACTTTCTTATCAAAGTATCAATTTTCAATTTTGTCATGTCATTAGCCTCTTTAATGGCAGTGATCTAGCTTACCATGAGATCATTAGAGATTTCAGTAACTTGTAACACTTTTCCTTATCATTGAATTTATTTCCTAAATTGAAAAGTTCGGTAATGACATTGTTAAACCTAGAATACTTGGAGTTGATAGTTTCATCATCTCTTATTTGGAGCATCTCATATTCATGTATGATACGGTTGATCTTTACTCTCTTTGACTTGATCAGTTCCTTCATAGGCAGTTTGGAGATTAGTCCAAATCTCATTTGTTGTCTGACACATTGAGATTCTATTGAATTCTTCTAAATTCAATAAGAAATGAAGTGCATTCATTTCTTTGATATTTAATATCAATAATTTTTTGTCGTCATCAGATAATGGATTAGTAGGAGGAGGAACGAAGGGTTTTTCAATGATCTCTAGATCTTCTAGATCTATACATTGAAGGAAAACTTTAATCTTAGTATTCCAGAACTGATAGTATGTACCATTAAGTAGAAGAGGACGATTAATGGTTTTTCCTTTCATTTGATTTGTCGTAGGATCAGAAACTCAAGAGATTAATCTTACAGAGTAAGCTGCTCTGATACCAATTGAAAACAGCCTTAAAGGGGGTGAATAAGGCTTTACGGCAAACACAGAGTAATTTTGCGAAATTCAAAAATTGTGCAGCGGAATAAAATAAATCTAAAATACTAAACTATCACAATCACAGAAGCACAGAAAAGTAAATGGATACAGAGGGTTGTTATCGAGCTTCACCAACCTAGTGATTAATCCCCGCCTGAGAACTCCTACTCAGGATTCAACTTCACTGTCCTGTGACTCCTTACAGGTGGAGAAACTCAGATTTTTTCCTAGGCTCGGATCTTAGAACCTTTACAATTGCAAGCTGTTAACACCTAGATTTTTTCCAAAGCTCAAGTCCAAGCCTTTACAACATGAAGATCTTTGATCTTTCTTTATTAAGTCGTACAGAGCAAGATTTTGTAAATCTTTATAAACCAACTTCAACAATCCTAACGATCTCAAAAGGATAATTCAAATTTTCGATTCAAGAAGATGAGAGATTGTATTTTGGAGATTAAGAAAAATTTAAAACCAAATTGAAGAAGTTTTTCAAAGATTAAAACAAGTCTGAAAACAATCGCTTCTTCAAAACTTTTAGAGATCTTTCTTTTCTAAAAGAATAGAAAAGTATAAAAGCGCTAGAAAAATCTCTTCACTAAAAATGAGTAGTAAAAACTTGAGTGTTAGAGAAAAACAGAGTTTTCAAGAAAAATGAGAGATCGAAGATCAAAGAGTAAAAACTTGAAAATCATGAAAAAGTTAGTGAGAAAATCTTTACAAAATGGTCATTTATATAGAAAACCAATGAGGGGCAGTTGAGAAAGTTAAAATAAATGTCCCTAACTTTTAGGACCGTTTTTGGCAGTTAATAGCCATTGTAGTTTGAAATTCATGCCAAAAATAAAAGTTTTGAAAAAAGTGGAAACTGCAATGGACGACCATAAGGACGTCCCTAGGGACGTCCCGTGTCTGATAAATTTTAGACACAGAGCCTTTTAAAATGAGAATTTTGAGAACGGAATTTTTTGTTTTAGAAACTTAATAAAATGGAATTAGAAAATAGATTCTAACCGTTTGATATCGACTCAACTCTAGAATCAAATAAAATGGAAAATTCTTGAATATGTCTGTTGATTGATTTCTCTGTTATCTCCTTTAAATTGGCATTGATGTTTTCTGAGTCATTCAATTTTGCTGATGTTGCTTTTGATATGTCCATTGCAATGTCGATTGTCCATATAATTGTATAACTCCAGTTGTGCAGCACTTTGACTTTATTTGACATTGTTAGTAACATACAATATATATATATATATATATATATATATAATATGGTTTTTAAAAATAATCAAAATTAAAGAGAATGAGACGCATAGGTCAAAACTTAAGAATCGATCTCCCTTGCCGAAGATGATCCACCCGAGAGAAACCAATCCAAACTTTAGCTTCACTCCAAAGTGAACTTTGAGAAAGCAACTAACCATCTAAACTCATTAGGGATAGAGTGTTAGGAATTTATCACTCCCTTTTTCTTTCTCTTTTTCCAAAATCAAGAGCTCTCGCAAACACAAGAAGAAGGAGAAGATGAGAGGAGAGAAAGTGAAGAGATGAGAAATGAGCTAAAAGCTAAGAGAATCAAGCATGTCATAATGGTATTATTAAATCATTTTCAATTAAAATATTGTGCCCAAGCCTCTCTTTCCACCTCACCCCTCCACCTCATTATTCATTTTTCTAAAAAGAAAATGACATATATGAGGTGTCCTCCTTTTAGAAGTATTTTGTACAACTCCCGGTATATGTATCGTATACGTATACATGTATCCGTATAAAAATATGAATAGCCATAGAGAGAGAAAGAACAGTGAACATAATACTAGAATATATATATGTGTAAATTATTAAATCAATACTTGGTTTAATAATCTGGCTTAAACATGAGCCGGCTAATATTATCAAACGTCCGATTAAAGTTTGTGCAGACAATACACGTATTTAATCGGACCTCTACACGTATCAACATACAGCCTCTACATCGTTTTGCCTGAACCAGGAAAACCCTCTATGTGAAACTCTAAAGACTCGACAATACGCTGACAGTGAGTTACTGGATAAAATCCATAACCACAAGTACGTCAGTGGCACTAGCTGTACGTAACGGCTACCCGGGTATATGTCGAAAAGGAGGTCGACAATCAAGTCTGCCCGTACCCTATTGAGCTTATAAGTGACAATCTTCGGTCCGATCTCTTCGTCTGTTGTCGCATACCGGGTCTAGGGGTAGAAGTCGTCAGACCCCTAATAATCCAATAAGTCATGCCGATGTCAAGCTCATGACCAACTAAGAAACCATTGATCTTGTATCAGTAAATCTCATCCACCCTGGCCAGGGACTTATGGTGATGGCCAACCGAATACAGCGCGATATCAACTCCCTATATCGGGAGGGAAGAATCCCTTCCGATCGCTCACTACCTCCATATGGCTCAGGACTGTATCAAATTAAAACCTATTTGCATGACTCGGTAGAGCCGTAGTAAGGTGGTAATCAAAGTATAGTGGGAACTCACACAAAATAAATGACTATTTCAGGTCTACAGACTACCCTGTACTCATATCACCTAAGAACTACTATCTGACGATAGGTATAATACCATTTAGGAGTTCTCGACAAGTCCACTCAGTGTACTCATTCTCTAATGAGCACTTTTGGGTGTACTCATTTTATAATGAGCATATGTATACAATCTTTGGCATCAAACACCAATGGCTATGAGACCGACCATCGCCCCTCGTCGGGGTCAAGAAACGTATATACTATTCTACTCTGGAATATCGGTACCCAGTCTCGATACTCTCAGGACTAGGAATATTTAAGGATGTGCGTATTGACTACCCAGTTCTCATAAGTATGATCGCCATCATAATACATGTAGTTAAGCAAGAATCCTATTGGCTTTATCATTATGTATTAGCGACACGTAATAACAAGTAAAATGTATACACATGAATCATAAAGTCAACCCAGATAACATACTATCATCTTGAGAAAGATTGTTCTACTTGTATAGATCCTCCTTCAATTATCATAATTTTCTTCCTGCAATTACAATGATTACCTTAAGAGCACTATATCAAACATATTCGACGCAATCCCGAGCCGAGAATCAAGGCTCCAAGCTAGGCCCATGTCCGCTTGAGCGCCACGATCGTTTTCTCACTTCTGGTGCTATGTTTCGATGACATTTCAATTTTGCGCAAGATAGCGTTCGATGAAATGCTCCAAAGAGAATTCTTTCGTTTCCCACGTTCTAATAGTGATTAAGTCCTCTTACTCTTCCTCTCTCTCTCTCGTTCTTTCCCACTTTTCTTCCCTTGTCGTGCTGTTCCTCGATATCGCTGTCTTCGCCTTGTTATAGACCTCAAAGAGACGTAGTTTTTTATATGTGTAGAATTATTTATACATGGATTTGTTAAACATTGGTTGTAAATAAAGCACGGGATAACGACCTACCGCATACTCACTTTTGCATTACCACTTGGTTTATGTAAATAATGGTTGTATTTGCATCACATTGTATGGTGCACAATGAAATGTTATTGTATTAAGTCATACAGGTACAGTTAACACATATATCATATTAATAATTAATTGTTCATGCAAGTTTATGTTTATGGTTTTATTAGATAAGTTTACTCAATTTTCATTATTATATTAATAATTGCCAGGCCTAATTTGCCCTCGAAGCTCCGAGCGAAAGTCTGAAAACCCCAAAAAAGCCGTAGAAATTAACATATGTTTAATTATTTAAGAAAACCTCAACTTTTAAAAGTTAAGTTTTTATTAAAACACCGTCAAGTCACAAAAGTTAGGATTTTACTAAAACACTCTCGAGGTTTTTAAAATAGAATTTCTTACATAAAACATCCTTGAGACTTCAAATGGCGTATTTTTACATAAATACCCTAGGATTTTTAAGACTGGTATTTTTCAAGCAATTAAGTAGCAGATAGGTTTAAGTGGTATCTTCTTTCTTGAGCTTTGGGGATCCAGAGCTAAGGAATCACTAAAATACCATGAACTTTCAGGGAAACCCACTTTCGTGGCATGACGTAAGCCGGCTCAATTTTAATTGAGCCGTCTCAAGTCATGTCGAGCTGGCTCAAAAACTTTTGAACCATCTCTTGTAACCAGAGAACTTATAGTGAACAGAACAGACTTGTGAGCCGGCTCAATACTACATGAACCATCTCAAACCGATATGAAAGTTGATACACTTCCTGCCATGTCTTTGATGTTAAAATTGATTCATCTCATGTTATGTAACCTTTCATTCTGAATCTACCTTACTTGTGAATAACACATTTACTATACTTAACATATTTCATGATATGCGACATCAATACTTATTTTCATGACTTGTATGAACACCCTATTACATGCTTGACTTGACTTGTCTAGAAACATGAATACAACAAGACATGAATACTTGAAACTCGACATGACTACTTAAACTCTATCTGAATACTTGAACTCAATTTGATACTTGAACTTGTACTCTCTTTTATGTATTCATGGTTTCGGGCAAGACTTATAACGTTAACTATAATTTAAAATATGCGGGGTGTTGGGGTAGTTTGAGTGTGAATCCAACGAGATCTCAAGAGTCTCCATAATACATAAACTCTTAGATCGAGTCGACTCCTTCACAGCTTGGAGTCTCGATACTACACTCTTGATTTAGGCCCATGATTCCTTTCCCCTGGGCCCTACCCTTGGGTTCGAAAATACTCTTAAGATTAGTTGACATTCACTCTTTAGTTTACGTTAGTTAGTCTACCCTTATATAGATCTTTTAAAACACATTGACATTCACTTCATATTCATTATATACACTTCTTACATGCTTATGTTGACCAATACATACTATACTATATTTCCATACTCATGTATCATCTAGTTGCCATGCTCATTACCATACTTTTTCACATGTTCATGATTTCCATTCATGCTATACCACATGTCGCCTTACACCTATTTATATATTCCACACTTCTTTTGAGGACTTACCGATCGCAAGTTCACTGACGAGCATTCCACCCTGTTTCTTTCTTTCCTTAGAATGTTCGTCAGGTGGCATAGGGACAGAAGAGGTGGAACAAACGGGAGAAAAGTACAACTAGCTGTCATTTCAAGCCGGCTATTAGTTTCATTCAGCTTTTCCTTTCAGTATGCCTCTTGTTAAGGCTCTTTATATTTATGTTTCTTGTTCAAACATCTTGTTATCAGTTTAAAACTCTGTGGAAATTTTGGAATGTAATAATTAGTTGTTGGGATTTTCACTATCATGTTTATTCTTGTCATATTTTATATTGCTTATATATGCTTAACGTATTTGTTGTGAGAAAGAAGTTTCTAGGAATAAATACGTCGCGGGTCTCATCATGTGCCTGCTACCACCTTTTGGGAAGAAAGGCATGAAAAAAGTTATTTGGGATTCTTAGAGTTTGAATTTGATGGGGACAGATCAGTGGCCGTGGCTTGATTATTCGCCAGCACACTAGATGATAGCGAGATTTTCCTATTTTTGTATTGCTTCTCGACCCAATCCTTAAAAACATAACAGTCTTCAGTGGCATGGCTCAGTATTCTATGGTATAAGCAGAACTTGGGGTTGTCGGTCATGTTCGCCTAATGCAGTCTTTTAGACTTTGGCAGCTGTAGACCGTTATTCAGGACGTCCTTAAATATCTTGCAGGCTTTTTCCCTTCTCAAGGAATAGAATCTATTCAATTTCTCTTCCAGGGTTGATTCTCCTCCCGATGCTGGATTTGAAGGTTTGTTGGTCTTTGACCCGCCCCATCCTTGCTTGTTGAAAGAATCGATATTGTTGGAACTTTTGCCTTTGCGGTTGTCATCCTTCGATTATTTGGTTTTTTAGTAAATTAGATATCCTGAGTGGATTCGGGCTTTGAGCGTTCCAACATATGAATCTTTTTGGTCAGTTCTTGGAATGTTTTGAGACCAGTTGTGCATAGGAAAGGACTCATCCAGCTCCTAAGATTTCCTATAAGAAGGTTGATGGATTGGTCCTGCTTTAACATAGGCTCGCACTTGATGGTGAGATTACGCCATTGGGTTATAAAATCCGTGTTGCTTTCATTGTTCTCTGGCTTGGTCCTCACAAGGTCAGCGATGGTGATTTTATCGCTGACACTCATGAATCTTTTCTTGAACAGGGATTCCATTTGAGCGAATATCATGACCGAGCCATCCAGTACGCTTGCATACCAGTCGAAGGCAACATCGGTCAAGCTGTTAACGAACTGCCGAACAAGAAGAGCATCATTGCCTCCAGTATTTCCGCACGATGATTTAAAATAGGCAATGTGCTATCTTGCATTTCCCGTTCCATCAAACCTTCTAAATTTGGGGAGACATGGCCGCTCAAAAACTCCACGAGATCATATCGTGCAGGGTACGGTCTCCCACTGCTGCCGACGTTTTTCTGCACTTCATTTTCGGCTACAAATGTTTGGACATTGTTGGCAACCAAGTCCAGATTCGATCTTGCATTAGTGTGCCGCTATCATACAGAGTCAGAATGTCCCTCGAAGAGGAATGCATCTGTCATAGAATGGACGATTTAATATTTGTGCGGTCGATTTTCGCGGGTCTCTCCTGTCTTTGGACTTGAGGGAATAGGCGTCGACTGCTTCGCGGCATCGCTTCCCGGTCTATGGGTAGAGCCTTGCACTTGATTAGACTTCCTTTGAGCGACTTAGGTTATGAGTTGCAGCACGACATTTTTCAAATCATCAATCTTGGAGTAGAGTTTACTCATTTTATTGTCTCTGTTCTTGAGCTGTTTCTAGAGTTCTTGGAGAAGCAGTTGTTCTACGGTCTTAGGGATGATCGTTACCTCCTCCTCGCTTTCCAAGTCTGATTCTTCAAGAATTAGGGGATCTTTTTTCTCAGCAGCCTCACCCAAAGGGTTTTTATTGTCTTCCAGAGAAGGCTAGGCCTGCGAAGTGGCAGCCCCATCTTTGCTTTTGCTGTAAAGATTATCACTGGGGCGCATAGCTGTCATATACACTGTATGGACCATTCATCTAACCATCCCTTTATTATTATCAGCTCTTCTTTCGGACCATCGTCGTAGCCCCTCTTTTCAGGAAAGGAAAAGTGACGGAAGATAGTCGGCCTGGCTGAGTTCTTGGGTAGCACTGGTACCCTCTTTTAGAACTCTCCCCATTGCTTTCGTGCGGCGAGAAGTGCTTGGTAGACTTTTGATAAGATGATGTCACGCTTTCTGTATTGAAGCATAGACACATCTCTTCGCAGCACTGTTTGAATCGCATGCTTTTTTATTTTAGCAGTCATGGCGTTTTTCTGAACCAATTTTAATGGATCAAAAGAGTTGGCGATTTTCACGGCCAGTCCAGCTTGCGTCGCGGGGTAACCAAATTTTTGGAACCTAATGAATTCTAGATAAGCAGGAGCCCTTACACTTTTATTAGCTCTGTATTTGAGTCGTTTCTGTCTCAGCTTCTCAGTTTTGAAGGCCTGGCAGGCATCTGCTTCCTCAGTAGCTGCCATAGACCGATTAACAGAGAGTTTAGAGTAGACATTTGACTGTGCGGTCATCAGGAGCATCGCTTGACCTTTCCCAACACGTCTAGTCATCTCTTTTGAGTTAAATGTCCTTCCCCCAACTGCGGCGACATAGAGCCATTCGAAAATAGACTTGTGCTTGGGCTCAAACACCATTGCAACCATGACATTCAGCCTCCTCTCTTTAAGGCCGGTTTGGCCACTTAGCTTGCCGGAGCCTCCGCGGTAGGAGCACCAAAGGCTGAAGAAAACAAGATGGACCCGAATTAAAGTGGTTGTTCTATCCATTGCTGCATAAGAATCGATGAAAGAATCACCTTGGCGGTTGTCTTGAGCGTGTATACAACGGTGGTCGCGTTGGAAGCTTAGCTTGTTTGTTGAGATATCATTGAACGATATTGATCGTTGTTGATTGTTGATTGCTGCATAAAAGAGTATGATTTCAGTACAAACAACATTGTATATGTTGAATGAGTTCGTACAATCATTTGACCCGAAATATGAAAAGAGAGATGGTTCCCACCGGGCGTGCCAGAATCTGTAGAGTGTTTTTCGTCACCCATTTTGGGATGGATGCACTCACCTGCTAGGCGCGTACAGATTGCCCCTGCATAGGGTAGCCGTGGGTTATTCATTGTGAGGATTCTAATCTCCGGAATCCGCGGGCAAAACTGTCGTTAATTACCCCTCGTTTTTCAAGCGAGAGAACCTCCAATTAACAGGTGTTACGATCATGCGAACTCAACGTGAATGTGTGTGTTTGAAAATAAATGCAAGAATGTTCAATTCATTTTTATTTTTTTGTTTATTTATATTTATATTTTTTATATTAATATTTATTTTTTTAAACGACACTAAGTGAGGACCCTGGAATGCGTCCCTAAAGGTAGGGATCCCTGATGGCGGGAGTCCCCTATTGGGGGGTCCCGACGACAGGGACCCCTTTTGGAGGGTCACGACAGCCGGAACCCCCTTTGGGGGGTGATGTAGCCCTAGCCTATATGTAATGGTTTGACCGTTTCAAAACACGTCACGTCTAGTTCAACCGAGAAATCCGAACTGCCAAATATTGTCCGATTCACGCGTTCTCCGATCCAAATCGAAACTCTTGCAAAATCGTCTGGGTCAATGCTGCAAGCACATTTGACATCTCTTAGAATCACGAAAATCCATCATTTAGGACCCCGAAATTGCGGTCAAAGATTTGCTTCGAAACTTTAACTTTCGAATTATGGATGAAATCAACACCCGGATTAGTTAAAATTTTACAGGCATCATCGAGAATCAATTCTGAACATAATCAAATAATTAATTTGTATTTTTAACAACTTTCTAATTTTACCTGTTATCTATTTTAAGCAATTTTTATTTTGTTGGTAAATTAGTTGTGATTTTTTATTTTGTATGGGTCTATTTAAGAGACATCTTGCAATTGAAATATGTAGATTTTGATTAATAAAACCCTAATTTGGCAAATTACCATTGTTATTGTTTGATTCCTTCAACCTCCTCTACATTCAGCCTAAAAGTGCAGCATCCCAAGTCAAGGCTGCACCAGGGGGTCCCGAGAGCGGAAAATCCCCTTTATGAGGATTTTCAAAGAGAAGAATCCCTATGATGTCACGACCCGGAAGTGGCACGTGACCGGCACTTAAATTACGTGACGTCATTCAAACGTCATCGCGACCTAAATAAGCTAAAACCAAGATCTAAAACCTTTTATAAGAAAATAATGGAGGTGTGGTTTTGAAAAAGGGTTTCTAATATGAAATAAAGTTTATTTTGAAAAAGAAATAAAGTTCGATTAAAATCTTGTTCGTTATTTAAAAATCGGACAGCACCTCCTTTGTAAATTTTGTAGAAAACCATGTACAATGCATATAATATATAAAAGTATCCCCAACGGAAGATAGCTCACACCCAATGGCAGAGACACAATCTACACAAATATATATATATGACGCCCAAGGAGAAGAATCACAGCAGAAAATAAAGATATGTAAATAACAACTCGACTCGACTCCAAACGAGTCTGACACCTAAAAACAATACATATCTAAGTCTCACCTCTAAATTGCGGATAATACAAATGGTTGATAGAGTTTTTAACTAGATCCAAGAATAATAATTCATATACAAAGGCGGTTATGATACAATCGTGTATTCTATCTACCAAAAGCAATCACCCAAAGAAGAAGATATACCAGCAAGCTGCTATAACCCGAGCGGTCGGTACTGCAAGAAACTAAGGCACAACGGGGGTGAGTTGCCAAATCGTGAGTAAAAAGATATCACAAGGTAGAATCGAATACATAACAATCTACCTAGGCCATAAGGTATAATACTATCATACTATGTACAACATATATCTACTGTATATGTAATATAAGTTCATCTTAATGGATTGCAATATCATCTCATATATAGCATGAATCCAAGTAAGTATATAAAGTAGCCGAAAGATGTATGTATATAAATCATTTCAAAATAGCTATATGATATGTATATCATGGCACAGGTATTGATTTATAAAGCAATATATGCAATTTTGTTTAAAATATACATCATGCCTCTTGAAAATGATTTAAAGAGGGTTTTCTTTTGAAGGTTTCTTGTGTCAAAGACACGTGGAAAATAAAGAGGCTATAGCTTCTTTAAAAACTACTTTAGTATACATCGATAGATGAAAAATAGTATTTCAGGTACTGTCTCGAGGATCAGTCATGTTCGGCTACAATATAGCATAAACCATCTCAATCAGTGTAGGGCATCCATATGTTGGATATAGTGCCCTCAAAGTCAATTATTGGATCACAGGCACATGATTGCAATGATTGAGGGAGGACCTATACCGGTAGGACAGTCTTACTCAAGATGATAGTATGCTATCCGGTTTATCTTTATCATCGTGTACTGCTTCAGGTGACCTTACAGGTCACTATTGTGCGTTGATAGAGCCCTTAGGATTCTTGCTTAACGGCCAGCAGTATGATGGTGATCATATATATGAGAGCTGGGGTCTATAAGCATATCCTTAAAAGGTCCCTAGTCGTGGTAGTTTCGAGACTGGGCATCGATACTCCGGAGTAGACTAGTGTATACAGTCGAGACCCCGACGAGGGGCGGTGGCCGGTCTCACAAGCCATTGGTGTCAGTTGGATCACCTAAGATGTATATAGGTGCTCATTGGGTTATGAGTACACCTGACAGGACTCGCCGGGAACATGCTAGTTGGTATTATACCTAGCATCAGATAGCAGTTCCCTGGTGACATGTGTACAGGTTAGTTCATCGACCTGAGATCGTCATTTGTATCGTGTGAGTTCCCACTGTGCTTTGATTACTACCCTACCACGGCTCAAAGGAGTCGTGCAAACAGGTTTTAGTTGGGTACAGTCCCGAGCCACATGGAGGCAGGGAGCGGATCTGCAGGGGTTCGTCTCTCCCGGTATTGGGGGTGAGGTCGCGCTGTGTCTAGGAGAGCCATTACACGAAGTCCTTAGCTAAGGCAGGAGATTTACTGGTAGGTATTTCAGTAGTATCTCAGGGTGTTCTGGGCTACATTCCGACATGACTTGTACCGCTTTTGTGGGTATGACTTTTTACCAACCGCCTAGGCCCGCCATGCGATGCTCATAGACGAACGGACCGAACTGTACGGATATTGTCACTGACAGGCTCAGTAGGGTGTCAGGATGAGTTCGCTCATCGACCTCCCTTTTGGTCAATACTTGGTAGCCCGTTACGTACGGCTAATACCTCTGACGTGCTAGTGGTTAAATCCACAGCCAAAGTATTGACGAGTCTTTAGAGTCTCCACAGACAGTTTCTCAAGTTTCGGGCGAAACGTTGTAGAGGCCGTATGATATATGGCAGGGTTCGATCTTATACGTGCGATATTGCACGGATCTTGATCGGACGGATCATACTAGTAGGCTTTGGTTTAAGCCGGATCCTAGTATTAGATTTGTTGGATTACTTTAGTCTCATCGCATTCGCATTCAGTCGGAATGCGAGTGCAGGTATGTATATACAGGTGAGGGGTATCCTTGTGATCCGTCACGAGTTTACTTTAGATGTTGTCGTATCTTTTTTGTTGGACCAAACATTTGGATTAATGTTTGGATAATGGAAATTGTGAGCTTAAATCATCATTTTGTGCATTCATTGTGACAGGGACATACATGGTGACTCATGGTCTCTTTATGTGTGTAAATGTCACATTATTTGATTGTTTTGTGATGATATAAGAGGAAGAGAGAGAGAGGGGCTGCCATGTGAATATTGTTAGCTCTCATATTATTTTTTCCTCACTCTCTCATTCTATGATAGCATCACAAAAGGAAAAAGATAGCTCTTTCTTCTTCCTCCTCCTCTAGCTCATATTCCATGAAAGGCATCATCTAAAACCTCCATCCAAGCCATGGATGCAAGAGACAAAGTGATCACAACATACTCTACTTCAACCTTGGGCACGTCGGCTAGCACACACCGTGCCCGAGTTGCTTCGGATGAAGCGGGAGCCCGTAAAAAGACTTCTCGATGTGGTGCCCTTTCCGACGAGGAGATGAAGACCGGAGTTGCCGCGGGGAGCTTGGGATGGTGGCCAAAGACCGAAGGACTCGGATCGCTCGGTATAGCATTCTATCCCTTTTCTAGATAGCTAGTAGTAGAATAGTCCGATCCGGGTTTTAGTATGCGGTAGCGCCGGTTTACAAGTTAAGAAAAAGTTTCGTTTCCGCATTTTGGCCTCGTACAGATGGCCGGGGCGCTACCGTAGACTTACATGGTATCAGAGCCACGCCATTAACCTTTTCTAGCTTGCTCTAACGTGTTTAGAACTTCGATCGAACAAAAATTCCAAAATCCGCATTTCAAGCATCAGTTTCTGTCGAAATTTTTTAGTTGTCAAAAAATTATTTAGTATATTGCATAAATATGCGCAGGCTTTTCTAAGAGAACTGAGAAAATTTGGTAGGCTGATTTTAGTGTAGCGCGGCGGATCCGCTGCCATAACCACGTTTTGGCGGCTGATCCGCGGCCGTACTGTAGCCACAGTGCACCAAATTTCTTCAGTAGGTCTCTGACTTGGAATTGGGGTTTATGGTATATTCTGTTTGGGCCCAGATTTATTTTGAGTGCTACAGTTGTGCTTGGGGCCCACTTCGGGAAATTTTGGCGATCGAAAATTTTAAACATGTTAGTTCACAGTATTTACATTATATCTGCGACCGTGAATGTTATTCGATCGGTAAATCCTGTCTAATCGCTATAGCACTTTTAGATGGATTTGCGAACGTGACATTCACGTTGATGTTATGTGTTGTGCTGTGATGTTGTGGATTTGTCGTGGTGGATAGCCTGGTTGTAATGGTAGTACAGTTTTGGTATTATTATGTACATTTGATATTACGGGACGAGTGTCCGACATGTGGACTGCCGTCACTGCCTGTTTGTATATTATTCTTTTGGGGCACGACCGGGCTGAGGTCGATGTACCCGTTGTATATATATTTTACTTTCTGTACTAGGATTACCCCGCGAAGGGGTGCACGGGTAGCCGGGTTCTAGAGGGCAACGGGCCCGCATCTCATGGCTTTGAGACGGAGGGGGATTCACTCTAGAATTGGCGGGCTATTCGCCGCACTCGTAGGGGGTACAGGTTGACCCAAGGAGGGTTGCTCAAGTTACTGGATTCCGTGAAGTGATGGGTGGTCTATTCACGTTGTTGAAGGGGGCTGCCTCGCTTCAGGTTTTGGCGGGTAACTTGCCGCGCCCGTAGGGGTCTAGGATTTCATTGCACAGGCTATCCACACGACCAGGGGAACGTCGGGTTTCAGTAGCGGCTCTATGAAACCAGGGGATCCTAGATATCTGTATTGTTCTGTGATACTTATTACATTTCTGTGATGTTGCATTTTATCACGCCTTGAGCGATTATTATATATTGATATATATACTAGTAGATGTTGTATATGTTTTACACCCACGCTAGTCCAGTCCCCGCTCTGTCGTTAGTTAAGTAACCTAACGGGTGATGACGGGACCCAGTGGCGAATGCGGGTGGCATATACGTACATCGTATTTTCGTTCTTTATTGGTGTGATCAATTGATGGGACTGCGTTGATTCGGATCAATGCAAGATAAAAAAAACCTATTCTGATGTTGTTAGAACAATTTTCAAAAAGCTGTTATTGCAAGGACGTTCTCTTTTGTTTTGTACAGTGGTATTCGGTTATGAATATCTAGCACCTCAGTCGATAAGGCAAGGGCCGAGATCCCTTCACCGGGAGTGACCCCTTGGACAGAAGTTTGCGTCAGGGCAATAACTTCACTATAGTCGATTACTTTTGCTTTGCATCGTGGTATTCAGTTGGAATATACTGTACCTCATTCTACGGGGAAAGAGCCGAGATCCCTTCACCGAGAGTGACCTCTTTAGCAAAGGTTTTCGCCACTATAGTTTTATAAAAAGCTATCCGGTTCCTTCAACGATATCAAGTTCATTACGTTAAAGGTTTTTCGCCAAAAACCATTCGTAGCCCTCCGTTATTTCAGAAAGGTAGCACTTCGTATTCATGCTATGTTTGTTGGCCTTAGTCAAGGCATAGTGTATGGTAGCTATTTGTTACTTTTCTGCTGCATAGATAGATGCGTTGGTTTGGGACAGTCGTACAGCCTTATTGGCCCTAGTCAAGGGCTTGTATGGGTGGGTTCAAATTAACCTGGACAATGACGGGTAGAACTTGACATGTGACTTATGATTTGTTGGCCTTAGTCAAGGTCATAAGAGCATGGGGTAAAAATCACATCGGGAGTTTCTAAAGAAACTGAAACTTGCCAGATATGCGCATACCTTCTGGAGGGTGATAATGTGAGTAGATTACATCACGTTATCATGCGATGATAGTTGGATCCCGATTCCCACTGATGAGTTGGTTTACTCCTCGGGTGATCCCGTCTTTCAGGTTTGGAGGAGAATTTGACGTTACAGTGGGAGGTTTCCTGATTAGATAAATTGATAATCATTCTAATCTAGGTTAGAGTGCACGCGGAGTGTTTCTTTTCTCTCTCTCTCTTTGGCAGCGACCATGGCCCGACCCTTGACTATGACTCAGTGACCAAGTTGACCGAACCTTCTTAAACACTGGCTTTTGGATTGTCAGAGTTGCATACCTCATTACCTCTCCTACTTTTACCCTTTTCTCCAGAACACCCCGTATTACTACGAACATCCACTTCCATTGGATGAAACCATCGTATGGTTATATACGAACTCGAAGGAATTTATTCGAGGATGGTTTCCGGTTCTGGAGAAAATGAATAGGACTATTCAGTTGTCTTTTCATTTTACCTTCTCTCAGGTTGTGAGTGCTCCTTAGATTAGGACAGTACACCTATTACACTAATTGGATAGTCTTCTTCCAAACCATAGGCAGGTGCCGAACGGTAGGGAATGAAGAAAACCATTTAGCCTAAAAGGTGTACAGAAGGTATTAAGTAAAGACAAATAAAAGGATTAATAAGAGGGCAAAGTAAACTGCGACTGCTATTCACGACCAAACCAAGTATTTCATCGCCACTCCTATATCACCTTTGTATTTCTCCAGAACACTCCGTATCACTACGAAGATCCATAGTTTATTGGATATTCCATCGTATGGTTATATACGAACTCGAAAGGAACTTGTTCCAGTTCGGGGATGGATTCTGGTTCAGGAGAAATAGGAATAAGGTTTTATTCAGTTGTCTTTTATCTTTACCATCTCTTGGGTTGCGAGTGCTCCTAGGATTAGGACAGTACACCCATTATGCTTATTGGATAGTCTTCTTCCAAACCATAGGCTGGTGCCGAAAGGTAGGGAAGGAAGAAAACCATTTAGCCTAAGAGGGGTACAGAAGGTAATGACTAAAGACAAATAAAGGGATTTGGAGAGATGGCAAAGAAATATACGGTTACAGTTGTGAATCTGGATAATGGAAGAGGCATTACTAGGAATACCCGGATACCCCTACGAAACATTTCAATGTTTCAGTTTCACTGTGTATTGTTAAAGAAAAACAGATTTCCCAATTAGCCCTTGCTCCAGGGTATGTATTTACCAGGTTTGATTCTCACATCTGTATGGTTTTACAGATGATGAGTGGGAGTAAGTTATTAGGAATTGGGTGATCATCCTCATTATATCGGGATTCGTTGTAATTGGTGATATTTGAGGAAATCACCTGGGTTGTTTGCCGGACGGCAAATATTTGGTTTTGAATATCCGTTGTTATGCACCAATTTCAAATTGATATATCTGTACGTTTATTTTTATAAAGTGAGATATAACTTTTTGAAATTATGTCTATGATATTTACCTATATCAGTGGATGGTTAGGTAAGGAGTATTAAACAGCGGTGTAATTCTTCTTAACCATAAGTACAGTTTTTAACCTACGACACACAGGGAATGAGTTATTAGACTCAGGGGACTTATACAGAGTATTGTATGTTGTCCAGTATCAATGAGGACAGAGGGGTTGGTACTCGTACTATATTCTGTTTACTTGTGACTTCTCTAGTTCTTAGACATTTGTTTCGTCGAAATGCAAGGTCTAAGTTTTGAGATGTTATAGGTATATGAATAAAGTAGAGAACCAGGTATTGCAAGTATCAGGATTCTTCAAGGTGATCGAAGATGTAGATACTTATGTGTGGTATTCAGTTGATAGTAATAAGTTTAAGAGAACTTACTCCTCTTTCAGGTTACTCATAATTGGAAGCACTCCTAAGTTGAGTAATGCTGATCGGCCTCTTTCCATTTAGTTGACATGCACTACAGACAGCTGCATGATTTGAATCTGGTTCCAATTAAATCAGTGCCTCTTTTTCTATATTGGATATAGAATAGTTCATATCTTAACATTGTTAAGGTACGGGGAGTTGTCCGTCTTATGCTTAAAACCAGACTCTGGATAACTGAAGGTACGTTTCTGTAATGGCTGTTTGTGGGTTGACCCGGGCTATGACGAGGGTTGACTTTCTACCACCTGGAAGATCAATAGTGATATTGTTCTTGACTCGCCACAGTTTTGATAAAAATGGATTTTTTCAGAAAACAGTAGTGGGAGTATGGTAGAACTGGAAGTGATTCCAGATCCGCAAACGATTACTGAAAATTTGATAAGAACTTAAAGATTCAATCTGACCTGACATTCCATTAGCCACTTCGCAGATATGGTGGGTAACCTCAGGCACTCGAGAGGTACTTCGGTATGCTCAAAGACGGTGACAGGGAGGTTCTTGTTTACCCAGACTTGGCATTGCTGTTGTTCCAGACTGTGAGACCCGGCAGGAGGATGAGTATAGCATCGTTCTAAACTAGCTTTGGAAGTGCACGTGTATATGATTCTGCCAGAGGATTGTCGCAGTCAGTGGGAGCAACGGAAGCATTGGTGGACAAGTGGCTTATGTCTATTTATAGACTAAAGCAGATATAGCGGAGATAGATCATCTATTTCTGATATGACAGTCATAGGTTTGACTTCATCAGAATAGGGGATGGATCTGTTAAGAAGGTAGTAGGGTGTGATGTCCTGGTATTTGGATGACATACACAGAGTAGGAAGTGAAATACCTATACTACGATCGGTTATACTTTGGTTGTCACACAGTGGTTTCTCCACATAGGATATGGATATTATATCAGATATTCTGGTTACTAGATCTATGGTTTTAGATCTAGATTTGGGTAGTTTCCCAATCTGGGTACTTAGACAGCATTCTAAAAGTATTTAGAATGGACGACTCCAGGCACGGTAGTGTACCTGCAAGTGATGGAGTCACCCTCTCTAAAGGTGTCTTACTGACTAAAAGGGAGAGGGATGTGCATGATTGGCAGATCACTTGCATAGGCAATTGAGTCAATCATGAGATGTCAAGTACCACACCAGATGTTTTTTTTGTAGTAGATGCAATAAGATATTGATCCAATCCTAGAGAAACATTCGTAAGCAGTTTTAGAATATAAGTGGATGTTCTAGAGAAATGATAACGGCAGCCTCCTTCAGGAGATGGTTATCATTCCAGGCTTCCAAGGTGACCTGAATGACAGAGTGGCTGTCAGAGTTATAGTTTTCCCTCTGACGAGGGGCAGTATTTTGGACAGGTGGTCCAAAGGGATACTGAGGGAGGCATGGCGCAGGATACTGATTAAGTTCAGTTGACGATACAGTCTAAGAAGTTTGGATTTGGAGTTCATTTATGAACTAGGTCCCATCAGATATCCAGACATATTCTAAGACAGGTATTGCTCATTTCAGGAGATGGCTTTCTCCGCGAATTTGAGATAAAGAGAGACATAGAAAGGAACATCAGGGCGGATCGACTCACTGAGGCTATTCCTCGAACGCAATAGTTTCGCAAACGGGCTTTGTGAGACTGATTAGTAGAGGAGTTGGGTGTTCGGTATCACACAGGCTGTGAGTATGCGACATCGCAATAATTAGCCTTGAGTGCAAGTGGGAGATTGTTGGATATAGTGCCCTCAAAGTCAATTATTGGATCACAGGCACGTGATTGCAATGATTGAGGGAGGACCTATGCCGGTAGGACAGTCTTACTCAAGATGATAGTATGCTATCTAGTTTATCTTTATCATCGTGTACTGCTTCAGGTGACCTTACAGGTCTCTATTGCGCGTTGATAGAGCCCTTAGGATTCTTGCTTGACGGCCAGCAGTATGATGGCGTTCATATACGTGAGAGCTGGGGTCTATAAGCATATCCTTAAAAGGTCCCTAGTCGTGGGAGTTTCGAGACAAGGCATCGATACTCCGGAGTAGACTAGTGTATACAGTCGAGACCCTGACGAGGGACGGTGGCCGGTCTCACGAGCCATTTGTGTCAGTTGGATCAGATAGCAGTTCCCTGGTGACATGTGTACAGGTTAGTTCATCGACCTGAGATCGTCATTTGTCTTGTGTGAGTTCCCACTGTGCTTTGATTACTACCCTACCACGGCTCAAAGGAGTCGTGCAAACCGGTTTCGGTTGGGTACAGTCCCGAGCCACATGGAGGCAGTGAGCGGATCTGCAGGGGTTCGTCTCTCCCGGTATTGAGGGTGAGGTCGCGCTGTGTCTAAGAGAGCCATTACATGAAGTCCTTGGCCAAGGCAGGAGATTTACTGGTAGGTATTCCAGTAGTATCTCAGGGTGTTCTGGGCTACACTCCGACACGACTTGTACGCTTTGGGGGGTCTGACTTTTTACCAACCTCCTAGGCCCGCCATGCGATGCTCATAGACGAATGGATCGGACTGTATGGATATTGTCACTAACAGGCTCAGTAAGGTGTCAGGATGAGTTCGCTTATCGACCTCCCTTTTGGTCAATACTTGGTAGCCCGTTACGTACGGCTAATACCTCTGACGTGCTAGTGGTTAAATCCACAGCCAAAGTATTGACGAGTCTTTAGAATCCCCCACAGACAGTTTCTCAAGTTTCGGGCAAAACGTTGTAGAGGCCGTATGATATATGGCAGGGTTCGATCTTACGTGCGGTATTGCATGGATCTTGATCGGACGGATCATACTAGTGGGCTTTGGTTTAAGCCGGATCCAAATATTAGATTTGTTGGATTACTTTAGTCTCATCGTATTCGCATTCAGTCGGAATGCGGGTGCAAGTATGTATATACAGGTGAGGGGTATCCTTGTGATCCGTCACGAATTTACTTTAGATGTTGTCGTATCTTTTTTGTTGGACCAAATATTTGGATTAATGTTTGGATAATGGAAATTGTGAGCTTAAATCATCATTTTGTGCATTCATTGTGGTATGGACATACATGGTGACTCATGGTCTGTTTATGTGTGTAAATGTCACATTATTTGATTGTTTTGTGATTATATGAGAGGAAGAGAGAGAGAGGGGATGCCATGTGAATATTGTTAGCTCTCATATTATTTTTTCCTCACTCTCTCATTCTATGATAGCATCACAAAAGGAAAAAGATAGCTCTTTCTTCTTCCTATTCCTCTAGCTCATAAATTCCATGAAAGGCATCATCTAAAACCTCCATCCAAGCCATGGATACAAGAGACAAACTGATCACAACATACTCTACTTCAACCTTGGGTACGTTGGCTAGCACACTTCGTGCCCGAGTTGCTTCGGATGAAGCGGGAGCCCGTAAAAAGACTTCTCGATGTGGTGCCCTTTCCGACGAGGAGATGAAGACCGGAGTTGCCGCGGGGAGCTTGGAATGGTGGCCAAAGACCGAAGGACTCGGATTGCTCGGTATAGCATTCTATCCCTTCTCTAGATAGCTAGTAGTTGGTTAATGGTCCGATCCGGGTTTTAGTATGTGGTAGCGCCGGTTTACAAGTTAAGAAAAAGTTTCGTTTCCGCATTTTGGCCTCGTACAGACGGCCGGGGCGCTACCGTAGACTTACATGGTATCAGAGCCACGCCATTAACCTTTTCTAGCTTGCTCTAACGTGTTTAGAACTTCGATCGAACAAAAATTCCAAAAACCGCATTTTCAAGCATCAGTTTCTGTCGAAATTTTTTAGTTGTCAAAAAATTATTTGGTATATTGCAGAAATATGTGCAGGCTTTTCTAAGAGAACTGAGAAAATTTGGTAGGTTTATTTTACTGTAGCGCGGCGGATCCGCTGCCATAACCACATTTTGGCGGCGGATCCGCTGTCGTACTGTATCCACAGTGCACTAAATTTCTTCAGTACGTCTCTGACCTGGAATTGGGGTTTATGGTATATTCTGTTTGGGCCCAGATTTATTTTGAGTGCTACAGTTGTGCTTGGGGCCCACTTCGGGAAATTTTGTCGATCGAAAATTTTAAACATGTTAGTTCACAGTATTTACAATATATCTGCGACCGTGAATGTCATTCGATCGGTAAATCCTGTCTAATCGCTATAGCTCTTTTAGACGGATTTGCGAACGTGACATTCACGTTGTGTTCTGTGTTGTGCTGTGATGTTGCGGATTTGTCGTGGTGGATAGCCTGGTTGCAATGGTAGTATAGTTTTGGTATTATATGTACATTTGATATTGCGGGACGAGCGTCCGACATGTGGACTGCCGTCACTGCCTGTTTGAATATTATTCTTTTGGGGAACGACCGGACCGGGCTGAAGTCGATGTACCCGTTGCATATATATTTTACTTTCTGTACTAGGATTACCCCGCGGAGGGGAGCACGGGTAGCCAGGTTCTAGAGGGCAACGGTCCCGCATCTCATGGCTTTGAGACCTAGGGGGCTTCACTCTAGAATTGGCGGGCTATTCGCCGCACTCGTAAGAGGTACAGGTTGAACCAAGGAGGGGTGCTCAAGTTACCGGATTCCGTGAAGTGCTGGGTGGTCCATTCACGTTGTTGAAGGGGGCTGCCTCGCTTCAGGTTTTGGCGGGTAACTTGCCGCGCCCGTAGGGGTCTAGGATTTCATTGCACAGGCTATCCACACGACCAGGGAAACGTCGGGTTTCAGTAGCGGCTCTATGAAACCCGGGGATCCCAGATATCTGTATTGTTCTGTGATACTTATTACATTTCTGTGATGTTGCATTTTATCACGCCTTGAGCGATTATTATATATTGATATATATACTAGTAGATGTTGTATATGTTTTGCACCCGCGCTAGTCCAGTCCCCGCTCTATCGTTAGTTAAGTAACCTAACGGGTGAGGACGGGACCCAGTGGCGAATACGGGTGGCATATACGTACATCGTATTTTCGTTCTTTATTGGTGTGATCAATTGATGGGACTGCGTTGATTCGGATCAATGCAAGCTAAACAAACCTATTCTGGTGTAGTTGGAACAATTTTCAAAAAGCTGTTATTGCAAGGACGTTCTCTTTTGTTTTGCACAGTGGTATTCGGTTATGAATATCCAGCACCTCAGTCGATGAGGCAAGGGCCGAGATCCCTTCACCGGGAGTGACCCCTTGGACAAAAGTTTGCGTCAGGGCAGTAACTTCACTATAGTCGATTACTTTTGCTTTGCATCGTGGTATTCAGTTGGAATATCCTGCACCTCATTCTACGGGGAAAGAGCCGAGATCCCTTCACCGGGAGTGACCTCTTTAGCAAAGGTTTTTGCCACTATATTTTTATAAAAAGATATCCGGTTCCTTCAACGATATCAAGTTCATTCCGTTAAAGGTTTTTCGCCAAAAATCATCCGTAGCCCTCCGTCATTTCAGAAAGGTAGCACTTAGTATTCATGCTATGTTTGTGGGCCTTAGTCAAGGCATAGTGTATGGTAGCTATTTGTTACTTTTCTGCTGCATAGATAGATGCGTTGGTTTGGGACAGTCGTACAGCCTTGTTGGCCCTAGTCAAGGACTTATACGGGTGGGTTCAAATTAACCTGGAAGATGATGGGTAGAACTTGACATGTGACTTATGATTTGTTGGCCTTAGTCAAGGTCATAAGAGCATGGGGTAAAAATCACATCGGGAGTTTCTAAAGAAACTGAAACTTGCCAGATATGCGCATACCTTCTAGAGTGTGATAACGTGAGTGGATTCCATCACGTTATCATGCGATGATAATTGGATCCCGATTCCCACTGATGAGTTGGTTTACTCCTCGGGTGATCCCGTCTTTCAGGTTTGGAGGAGAATTTGACGTTACAGTGCGAGGTTTCCTGATTAGATAAATTGATAACCATTCTAATCTAGGTTAGAGTGCACGCAGAGTGTTTCTTTTCTCTCTCTCTTTGGCAGCGACCATGGCCCGACCCTTGACTATGACTCAGTGACCAAGTTGACCGAACCTTCTTAAACACTGGCTTTTGGATTGTCAGAGTTGCATACCTCATTGCCACTCCTACTTTTACCCTTTTTCTCCAGAACACCCCGTATTACTACGAACATCCACTTCCATTGGATGAAACCATCGTATGGTTATATACGAACTCGAAGGAATTTAATCGAGGATGGTTTCCGGTTCTGGAGAAAATGAATAGGACTATTCAGTTGTCTTTTCCTTTTACCTTCTCTCAGATTGCGAGTGCTCCTTGGATTAGGACAGTACACCTATTACGCTAATTGGATAGTCTTCTTCCAAACCATAGGCAGGTGCCGAACGGTAGGGAATGAAGAAAACCATTTAGCCTAAAAGGTGTACAGAAGGTATTAAGTAAAGACAAATTAAGAGATTACTAAGAGGGCAAAGTAAACTGCGACTGCTATTCACGAACAAACCAAGTATTTCATCGCCACTCCTATATCACCTTTGTATTTCTCCAGAACACTCCGTATCACTACGAAGATCCACAGTTTATTGGATATTCCATCGTATGGTTATATACGAACTCGAAAGGAACTTGTTCCAGTTCGGGGATGGATTCTGGTTCAGGAGAAATAGGAATAATGTTTTATTCAGTTGTCTATTATTTTTACCTTCTCTCGGGTTGCGAGTGCTCCTAGGATTAGGACAGTACACCCATTATGCTTATTGGATAGTCTTCTTCCAAACCATAGGCTGGTGCCGAAAGGTAGGGAAGGAAGAAAACCATTTAGCCTAAGAGGGGGTACAAAAGGTAATAACTAAAGACAAATAAAGAGATTTGGAGAGATGGCAAAGAAATATACGGTTACAGTTGTGAATCTGGATAATGGAAGAGGCATTACTAGGAATACCCGGATATCCCTACGAAACATTTCAATGTTTCAGTTTCACTGTGTATTGTTAAAGAAAAACTGATTTCCCAATTAGCCCTTGCTCCAGGGTATGTATTTACCAGGTTTGATTCTCATATCTGTATGGTTTTACAGATGATGAGTGGAAGTAAATTATTGGGAATTGGGTGATCATCCTCATTATATCGGGATTCGTTGTAATTGGTGATATTTGAGGAAATCACCTGGGTTGTTTGCCGGACGGCAAATATTTGGTTTTGAATATCCGTTGTTATGCACCAATTTCAAATTGATATATCTGTACGTTTATTTTTATAAAATGAGATATAACTTTTTGAAATTAGGTCTATGACATTTACCTATATCAGTGGATGGTTAGGTAAGAAGTATTAAACAGCGGTGTAATTCTTCTTAACCATAAGTACAGTTTTTAACCTACGACACACAGGGAATGAGTTATTAGACTCGGGGGACTTATACAGAGTATTGTATGTTGTCCAATGTCCATGAGGACAGTGGGGTTGGTACTCGTACTATATTCTATTTACTTGTGACTTCTCTAGTTCTTAGACATGTGTTTCGTACAAATGCAAGGTCTAAGTTTTGAGAAGTTATAGGTATATGAATAAAGTAGAGAACCAGGTATTGCAAGTATCAGGATTCTTCAAGGTGATCGAAGATGTAGATACTTGTGTGTGGTATTCATTTGATAGTAATAAGTTTAAGAGAAATTGCTTCTCTTTCAGGTTACTCATAATTGGAAGCACTCTTAAGTTGAGTAATGCTGATCGGCCTCTTTCCATTTAGTTGACATGCACTACAGACAGCTGCATGATTTGAATCTGGTTCCAATTAAATCAGTGCCTCTTTTTCTATATTGGATATAGAATAGTTCATATCTTAACATTGTTAAGGTACGGGGAGTTGTCCGTCTTATGCTTAAAACCAGACTGTGGATAACTCAAGGTACGTTTCTGTAATGGCTGTTTGTGGGTTGACCCGGGCTATGACGAGGGTTGACTTTCTACCACCTGGAAGATCAATAGTGATATTGTTCTTGACTCGCCACAGTTTTGATAAAAATGGATTTTTTCAGAAAACAGTAGTAGAAGTATGGTAGAACTGGAAGTGATTCCAGAACCGCAAACGATTACTGAAAATTTGATAAGAACTTAAAGATTCAATTTGACCTGACATTCCATTAGCCACTCCGCAGATATGGTGGGTAACCTCAGGCACTCGAGAGGTACTTCGGTATGCTCAAAGACGGTGACAGGGAGGTTCTTGTTTACCCAGACTTGCCATTTCTGTTGTTCCAGCCGTGAGACCCGGCAGGAGGATGAGTATAGCGTCATTCTAAACTAGCTTTGGAAGTGCACGTGTATATGATTCTGCCAGAGGGTTGTCGCAGTCAGTGGGAGCAGCGGAAGCATTGGTGGACAAGTGGCTTATGTCTATTTATAGACTAAAGCAGATATAGCGGAGATAGATCATCTATTTCTGATATGACAGTCATAGGTTTGACTTCATCAGAATAGGGGATGGATCTGTTAAGAAGGTAGTAGGGTGTGATGTCCTGATATTTGGATGACATACACAGAGTAGGAAGTGAAATTCCTATACTACGATCGGTTATACTTTGGTTGTCACACAGTGGTTTCTCCACATAGGATATGGATATTATATCAGATATTCTGGTTACTAGATCTATGGTTTTAGATCTAGATTTGGGTAGTTTCCCAATCTGGGTACTTAGACAGCATTCTAAAAGTATTTAGAATGGACGACTCCAGGCACGGTAGTGTACCTGCAAGTGATGGAGTCACCCTCTCTAAAGGTGTCTTACAGACTAAAGGGGAGAGGGATGTGCATGATTGGCAGATCACTTGCTTAGGCAATTGAGTGAATAATGAGATGTCAAGTACCACACCAGATGTTGTTTTTGCAGTAGATGCAATAAGATATTGATCCAATCCTGGAGAAACATTCGGAAGCAGTTTTAGAACATAAGTGGATGTTCTAGAGAAATGATAACGGCAGCCTCCTTCGGGAGATGGTTATCATTCCAGGCTTCCAAGGTGACCTGGATGACAGAGTGGCTGTCAGAGATATAGTTTTCCCTCTGACGAGGGGCAGTATTTTGGACAGGTGGTCCAAGGGGATACTGAAGGAGGCATGGCACAGGATACTGATTAAGTTCAGTTGACGATACAGTCTAAGAAGTTTGGATTTGGAGTTCATTTATGAACTAGGTCCCATCAGATATCCAGACATATTCTAAGACAGGTATTGCTCATTTCGGGAGATGGCTTTCTCCGTGAATTTGAGATAAAGAGAGACATAGAAAGGAACATCAGGGCGGATCCACTCACTGAGGTTATTCCTCGAACGCAATAGTTTCGCAAATGGGCTTTGTGAGACTGATTAGGAGAGGAGTTGGGTGTTCGGTATCACACGGGCTGTGAGTATGCGACATCGCAATAATCAGCCCTTAGTGCAAGTAAGAGATTGTTGGATATAGTGCCCTCAAAGTCAATTATTGGATCACAGGCACGTGATTGCAATGATTGAGGAAGGACCTATGTCGGTAGGACAGTCTTACTCAAGAAGATAGTATGCTATCTGGTTTATCTTTATCATCATGTACTGCTTCAGGTGACCTTACCAGTCACTATTGCGCGTTGATAGAGCCCTTAGGATTTTTGCTTGACGGCCAGCAGTATGATGGCAATCATATACGTGAGAGCTGGGGTCTATAAGCATATCCTTAAAAGGTCCCTAGTCGTGGGAGTTTCGAGACGGGGCATCGATACTCCGGAGTAGACTGGTGTATACAGTAGAGACCCCGACGAGGGGTGGTGGCCGGTCTCACAAGCCATTGGTGTCAGTTGGATCACCTAAGATGTATACAGGTGCTCATTGGGTTATGACTACACCGGACAGGACTCGCCGGGAACATGCTAGTTGGTATTATACCTAGCGTCAGATAGTAGTTCCCTGGTGACATGTGTACAGGTTAGTTCATCGACCTGAGATCGTCATTTGTCTCGTGTGAGTTCCCACTGTGCTTTGATTACTCCCCTACCACGGCTCAAAGGAGTCGTGCAAACAGGTTTTAGTTGGGTACAGTCCCGAGCCACATGGAGGCAGTGAGCGGATCTGTAGGGGTTCGTCTCTCCCATTATTAGGGGTGAGGTCACGCTTTGTCTAAGAGAACCATTACACGAAGTCCTTGCCCAAGGCAGGAGATTTACTGCTAGGTATTCCAGTAGTATCTCAGGGTGTTCTGGGCTACACTCCGACACGACTTGTACCGCTTTTGGGGGTCTGACTTTTTATCAACCCCCTAGGCCCGCCATGCGATGCTCATAGACGAATGGACCGGACTGTACGGATATTGTCACTGACAGGCTCAGTAGGGTGTCAGGATGAGTTCGCTCATCGACCTCCCTTTTGGTCAATACTTTGTAGCCCGTTACATACGGTTAATACCTCTGACGTGCTAGTGGTTAAATCCACAGCCAAAGTATTGACAAGTCTTTAGAGTCCCCCATAGACAGTTTCTCAAGTTTCGGGTGAAACGTTGTAGAGACCGTATGATATATAGCAGGGTTCGATCTTATTAGTGCGGTATTGCACGGATCTTGATCGGACGGATCATACTAGTGGACTTTGGTTTAAGCCGGATCCTAGTATTAGATTTGTTGGATTACTTTAGTCTCATCGCATTCGCATTCAATCGGAATGCGGGTGCGGGTATGTATATACAGGTGAGGGGTATCCTTGTGATCCATCACAAGTTTACTTTAGATGTTGCTGTATCTTTTTTGTTGGACCAAATATTTGGATTAATGTTTGGATAATGGAAATTGTGAGCTTAAATCATCATTTTGTGCATTCATTGTGACATGGACATGCATGGTGACTCATGGTCTCTTTATGTGTGTAAATGTCATATTATTTGATTGTTTTGTGATGATATGAGAAGAAGAGAGAGAGAGGGGAAGCCATATGAATATTGTTAGCTCTCATATTATTTTTTCCTCACTCTCTCATTCTATGATAGCATCACAAAAGGAAAAAGATAGCTCTTTCTTCTTCCTCCTCCTCTAGCTCATAATTTCCATGAAAGGCATCATCTAATACCTCCATCCAAGCCATGGATGCAAGAGACAAAGTGATCACAACATACTCTACTTCAACCTAGGGCACGTCGGCTAGCACACTTCGTGCCCGAGTTGCTTCGGATGAAGCGGGAGCCCGTAGAAAGACTTCTCGATGCGGTGCCCTTTCCGACGAGGAGATGAAGTCCGGAGTTGCCGCGGGGAGCTTGGGATGGTGGCCAAAGACCGAAGGACTCGGATCGCTCGGTATAGCATTCTATCCCTTCTCTAGATAGCTAGTAGTAGGTTAATGGTCCGATCCGGGTTTTAGTATGCGGTAACGCCGGTTTACAAGTTAAGAAAAAGTTTCGTTTCCGCATTTTGGCCTCGTACAGACGGCCGAGGCGCTACCGTAGACTTACATGGTATCAGAGCCATGCCATTAACCTTTTCTAGCTTGCTCTAACGTGTTTAGAACTTCGATCGAACAAAAATTCCAAAAACCGCATTTTCAAGCATCAGTTTCTGTCGAAATTTTTTAGTTGTCAAAAAATTATTTGGTATATTGCAAAAATATGTGCAGGCTTTTCTAAGAGAACTGAGAAAATTTGGTAGGCTGATTTTAGTGTAGCGCGGCGGATCCGCTGCCATAACCACGTTTTGGCGGCGGATCCGCGGCCGTACTGTAGCCACAGTGCACTAAATTTCTTCAGTAGATCTCTGACTTGGAATTGGGGTTTATGGTATATTCTGTCTGGGCCCAGATTTATTTTGAGTGCTACAGTTATGCTTGGGGCCCACTTCGGGAAATTTTGTCGATCGAAAATTTTAAACATATTAGATCACAGTATTTACATTATATCTGCGACCGTGAATATCATTCGATCAGTAAATCTTGTCTAATCGCTATAGCTCTTTTAGACGGATTTGCGAACGTGACATTCACGTTGATGTTCTGTGTTGTGCTGTGATGTTGTGGATTTGTCGTGGTGGATAGCCTGGTTGCAATGGTAGTACAATTTTGGTATTATTATGTACATTTGATATTGCGGGGCGAGCGTCCGACATGTGGACTGCCGTCACTTCCTGTTTGAATATTATTCTTCAGGTCTCTGGTGTTGACATGTGTAGATCTTCTAGATGTGTGGATTTTGAAAATCTTACTCTAAGTCTCTATCGTTGTTATATCTTATATTTTCCCTCAATATTTCGGCAGATTTGATTCCGACATCTCGGATCTCTCGATCTCCAGACCTGTGCTAATATCTGCACAATATCTCATATCTTAGTGTTAGTAGTATTTGTTATTATTTTGAGATATTATCCTAACCATTTTATATGATTTAAATCTTAAGAATATTGATTAGGAATATTTGATATGATATGCATATTTTAATTACTAATATTTTATATAAATATTATATGCATGTATTTTCTCTCATTATGTTAATTATAATGTAAAAACATATGATAATAAACGTTTTACACATAAACCCTCATATGTTCTATAATTACAATAAACACCTTTTAGAACTTAACAATAGTGAGGGAAATAATCATTCAAATGTGCAATATTTTATACTAATCAAATACCTCCAAACTTAAGTTTGATCGTCCCGAGCAAACTAGTTATTAAGAAGAAGAAACAGAAAAACCTAGCACACTTTTATAGGCAACACGATTGCACTGAGCACGTGCAATAAGCCTTTAAATCTCTAGGTGTCCCTAGTAGGAGGAGTGTTGTCTCCTGAGGGTTTTCAGCGGATTACACCCACAAAATCCCATGATAAAAGAAAGATGATGAAAGTTACATACAAAGATAAAGAACATATAAAAGAAAGAACTTGAAAATAAGAGTTTTAAATTACACTAGCTTTTTAGTGGTCATAAGCCATATCTTAATAGTCATGAAAAGATATCAGAAATCACATCATCCCTCAATAAAACTTCACCTTTAGTCTTCCTCCCTATCTTTCTTCCAAACATCGATCATATACCCCTATATGTGTGTAAAAAATATCCCTACACTTAGAGAATTCAATTCAAGCTATCATACTCTTGTCCATCTTTCTTAGTACGTTTTAGTCGGTGAATATTTCAGATGGAATTGCTCGCATATTTTTCATGCGACCGTTAATACTTCTTGAGATACTAACCAATCGATTACCGAATGTGCTCACTTATTAAGGCGTAATTAGCAATATTCTCATTTTGCAACACCTAAGGCTTAGCAGTGGCTCCCAAACTAGTTGGTCTAAGGCACTATGTTATAAAGCACCCTCGCTATTTTTTTTATGCTGCCTTAAGTAATTACAAAACCAGTGTTCATTTTTCTTCACCATATTTTTTTTCATTTATATTTATTTTCCTTCACACTAAGGCTTTTAGACAAGAGTATTTCAAGGTATCGTCTACTATCCCAAGTTTCAAGATGTGTGCAAGTGCATATAGTAGGGTATCAACGTTCAGATATTTGGACTCAAAAATAAAGACTGTTTTTCACTTACTTCTATCCTCATATTAGTGATTCCCTTCATCTTACTAATCCATGGGACAACAGCTCATGACTACCTATTACTAGCTTCGTTATAAATCATCTAATTTTCTTACTTTTCTTATACTTTTCCTTCCTATCATATGTATTTTTCAC
Organism: Agapanthus africanus; assembly: GCA_030015575.1. NCBI lineage: Eukaryota > Viridiplantae > Streptophyta > Magnoliopsida > Asparagales > Amaryllidaceae > Agapanthus > Agapanthus africanus. Next base: position 267,672,573 of record CM057342.1, on the reverse strand, counting down.
TTTCTAACTTTCATTTCCAAGAGAGAGAAAAATTTATAGTGCCAAGTGCCAAATGATATTTTAGTAAATACAAAACCCTCCCAACCTATTTGCAGTAATGTTCTCACTGATGTTATTCTTTGAGCGCATAGACCTGTAGACTTGGGAGGAAAATATTAAGGATGAAATAATAGTTAAATGAAAAACTACCCCCAAACTTGTTGTTTGGCACGCACAGCACCTCCATTCTTAGATGAAACACTGTTACCGAAATATGGAGGTGAGGTGGAAGAAGGTTAGTTGTGATAAAGCAGCTCCTGTAGGAACAGGAGCTCCTCCGCAAGGTCAGCGGAAAAGTACGGTTTTAATCTATGCCCATTTATTTTAAAAATAGAACCGTTTTTAAAATTTTCTATATCTACTGCACCGTGCGGGCACACATACTGCACCGTAAAAGATCCTTTCCAACGAGATTTAAGCTTACCCAGATGAAGGTGGAGACAGGAATCGTAAAGAAGAACTTGTTGTCCCGGTGTGAAAGTTTTCCTCAAAAGGTTTTTATCGTAGAATACTTTAGTCCAGTTCTTTACTATAACCGCATTATCGTAAGTTTCATCGTGAAGTTTGCTTAGCTTATTTAATTGCAGCTTTCGATAGCTGCAGATTTGATCAAAATCACAATTAAGCTCTTTAATAACCCACATTGCTTTATGTTCGATCTCGACAGAAAGATGGAAAGCCTTCCCAAACACTAGTCGGTATAGAGGCATACCAAGATCGGTCTTATAAGCGGTACGAAATGCCCACAGAGCATCCATTAATTTGGTGGACCAATCTTTACGGTTCTTAGAAACTGTTTTCTCCAAAATTTGTTTGTTCTGTCTATTGGAGATCTCCGCTTGCCCGCTCGTTTAGGGATGATAGGGCGTAGAAAGCTTGTGCTTGATTGAATATTTTTGCATCAAAGCCTCGAAAAACCGATTGCATAAATGCGTCCCGTTGTCGGTAATTATAGCGCGAGGGTGGCCGAATCGCGAAAAGATATTTTCTTTCAAGAACTTAATAACAACCTTGTAGTCATTGGTGCGACACAGTACTGCTTCCACCCATTTCGAGACATAATCAACCGCTAATAAGATGTATAAATTCCTAAAAGAGTTGGGAAATGGGCCCATAAAATCAATTTCCCAAACAATAAATATCTCCGCAACCAAGATAGGTTGGAGTGGCATCTCATTTCTATGTTAAATCCGATCCATGTATTGACACCGTGAACAAGTTTTGCAATGATCATATGCATTTTTGAATAAAGTTGGCCAATAAAAGCCGCATTGCAAAACTTTCTCCGCCATTTTTCGTGGACCAAAGTGACCACCACATGCCTGATCATGGCAGAAAGACAATACACTCTTGAATTCTTCATTAGGGACACATCGGCGAATGATTTGATCAGGACAATACTTAAACAAATAAGGTTCATCCCAGTAAAAGTGTTTTACTTGGGATAGAAATCGGTGATTGTCTTGTTTTGACCATTCGCTGGGTATAAGTCTCGTTGATAAATAATTCACAATATCCATGAACCAAGGTTCACAAGATAAGGCCAAGGGTTGTTCATCAGGAAAGGAGTCATTTATTGGCAAGGTCGACATTGACGAAGAAGAAAGGCGTGAAAGATGGTCGACTACTACGTTTTCACATACACTCTTGTCTCGTATGACAAGATCAAATTTTTATAACAACAGGATCCAACATATTAGCATGGCTTTAGCATCCTTCTTCAATAAAAGATGTCTTAGGGCGAAGTATCGGTGTAAACTACAACTGGAGAGCCAATCAAGTAAGGCTTGAATTTTCTAAAGCAAATACAACTACCAAGTGTTCTTTCTCGGTAGTTGTATAATTCATTTGGGCATCGTTCAAGTTCCTACTTGCATAGTAAATTACATGTGGCATCTTATCAATGTGTTGTCCTAAGACTGCACCAATAGAAAAATCGGATGCATCACACATAAGCTCAAACCGGTGATTCCAATCCGGAGATGACAGAACGGGGCTGTAGTGAGGGAGCTTTTAAGTGATTCAAAAGCAGCCTCGCAATCCGAATCGAAGTGAAATATTGTATTCTTGGCCAAGAGAAGAGTTAAGGGTCTAGCAATTTTGCTAAAATTCTTAATGAATCTCCTATAAAATCATGCATGACCAAGCAAGGATCGTACATCTTTGACGCATTTGGAAGGAGAAAGGTTATGGATAACATCTATTTTAGCTCTGTCTGCCTCCATGCCTTTCCATGAAATGATATGCCCAAGGACTATACCTTCTTGAAATATGAAATGGCATTTTTCCCAATTCAAAGTTAAATTCTTATCCATACAGCAGGTAAGAACAGCGTCAAGATGACGAAGGCATTTCTCAAAGGAATCCCCAAATATAGAGAAATCGTCCATAAATATCTCCAGAAAATTCTCTACCATGTCCGAGAATATCCCTATCATGCTTCGCTGAAATGTGGCGGGAGCATTGCATAACCCGTAGGGCATGCGTCTATAAGCAAAAATACTGCAAGGACAAGTAAATATTGTCTTATCTTGATCCTTTGCGGCGATGGGGATCTGGTTATAGCCGGAGTATCCATCCAAGAAACAGTAGTATTCATGTCCAGCTAATCATTCTAACATCTAGTCAATGAAATGTAGAGGGAAATGATCTTTCCTTATTGCGACATTGAGTTTTCTATATTCAATACATACCCGCCACCCAGTTTGGGTGCGTGTTTGGATCAACTCATTAGCCTCATTAGTTATGACCATGATGCCAGAATTTTTAGATACCACATGAATAGGACTTACCCATTGACTATCAGATATTGAGTAAATTATGCCATTGTTTAGGCATTAGACGATTTCTTTCTTTACCACCTCCTTCATGACGGGATTCAACCGTCTTTGTGGGTCTCGGGCTGGTTTAGCTTCATCCATCAAATGTATATGATGTTCAACAATCAAGGGACTAATCCCTTTGATGTATGCCATTGTCCAACCAAAAGCTTGCCGATTTGATCTCAAGACCGACAAAAGAGCACTATCTTGCTCTAAAGCTACAGAAGCTGATATGATGATGAGAAAAGACTCATTCTCACCTAAATATTCATATTTAAGATAAGAAGGTAGTGGCTTGAGATCTAGTGTCGGTGGAGAGACGATAGAAGGTAAGGTAAGGGAATTATACCCGGACTCATTAAGAGGTTCGTAGCTAGCGTAGGATATAAACTCGGAAGGCTCGACTAACTTTTGCGATAAGCCAAAGGATTCAAACTCGTGGTTGGACTTGTCAAAAAGGTCCTCACTAGTATAGTAATTTGCAGGATGAAACAATGACGAACTAGTGTCGTCGAGCTGTCGGAAGCTATCTTGTTGACAGAACATATATCAATTAGATGAGCAGAAGGTTCAGAGGGTTGACTTCCTAGCCTATAAATGTTAAGCTCAATTGTCATCTTCCCGAAGGATAGGTTCATGGAACCGTTACGACAATTTATTACGGAATTGGAAGTTGCTAGAAAAGGCCGACCGAGAATCACCAGGATTTGGTTCCGTAGGTTTGCCACAAGCTGTGTATCTAGAACTATAAAGTCCACAGAGAATATAAATTCCCCGACTTTGATTAACACATTCTCTAGCTTACCCCTAGGATGGGTGATAGATCGATCGGCCATCTGGAGAGTGCAGTGTGCAGGTTTCAACTCTCCTATGCCTAACTGCTCATACCCAGATACGGGAGCAAGTTAACACTAGAACCAAGATCGAATAGAACACGATTAATGCTTTTGCCCCTAATAGTTATGGATATTGTAGGACAACCGGGGTCCTTGCATTTCTTCGGCAACTGTTGGGTAAAAGAGGTGCTCACATTACTTGTTAAGAAAACCTTTTAGGAACTTGAGTTTTCCTCTTCCTAGTGCACAAGTCCTTAAGGATTTTCGCATAAGATGGAACTTTTTGAATATCATTTAGGAGAGAAATATTTATGTTAACTTGCTTAAACATTTCCACAATCTTCTCTATTTGTGCATTTGGTTTGTTGACCCTCAACCTGTTTGGAAAGGGAGCTTTATCAATAAGAGTTGGGTCCAACATTTATGGAGAAGTTTGTGGGGATGGAATGGATCCCAAAATTGGATTTAGGATCGTTTGAGGTTTATCCAAGAAAGTGGGATGAAGGTTTGAGCCTAGTGAAGAACGGAGAGTAGGCTCAGAAGGTGGTGGACTAGACGAATTAGGGTTAGAAGTAGTGGCTAGGGTTTCATCGTCATCAACTTCAACTCGTTCCCCAACTTGGTTGTGCAGCACTCTTCCCGACCTCAACGTAGTCACAGCACTCACGTTATGATTTTGTTGGTTAAAAATGAGGTTTGCGCTTTGTGAGTGGTCGGGATTTGATAGAGGTTGAGATGGAAGTCTCCTTTTCTTTCTCTCACTAATCGCGGCATTTAACTGTGCAAGTTGTGCTTCTATCGATTTAATGCTTTCACTATGGAAAGCCATGTGTTGCACTAACGTTTGGATAGAAGACGTTAAATTAGCCGTCGTTTGTGTAGATTGTTTAATGAACATTTCTAAGTTACGTTCGAGTGCAGAGGTTTTATCGGTACCGGCCGTTGGGAAAGAATTATTACAAGGTGCAAAGTTTTTGGCCGGGTTCTAAAAAGATTGCGGTTAAAAGGGGTGCTGACTTTGTTGTGGTGGCTGTTGTTGCTGTGGAGGAGGCCTTTGATAGTTGCTTGGGAACTGGTTTTGATTTTGAGTATAGTTTTGGTTCCAAGCAAAATTAGGATGATTCCTCTATCCCTGATTGTATGTGGAAGAATAAGGATCGTTTCTAGATCGTTGCTGAAAAGCAGCATTAGTTTGTTCTTGACCTTGAAATAGATTATTCAAAGGACGTTCCTCCGTTAAATGTGATAGGTCAGAACAGCAACCACACACGGTTTTGGGGAGCGTAACTTGGTTTAGGGAGGCCGACGAAAATTTGTTTTCTGTAGCTTCGAGTTTCTTTTGTATCGCGATCATTTCAGCTTTCACTGCGATGGAAATATCGAGCTGATGGATACCAGCCTTAGATGAAGACGATGTTGGTCTAACGCTTTCCCACTGTGATGTTTGTTCGGCGAGATCTTCCAGGAATTGCCAAGTTTCGCCATCGTCTTTAGACATGAAATGGCATTGACAAATGGTTTCAAGCATTTGTTTCTTGGCAGGATTAACACCCTCATATATAATTCGGCAAATTTGCCATTTATCAATTCCGTGATGGGGGCATTGTAGAAGAAGATTCTTAAACCGTTCAAAGAATTTCTAGAATGGTTTGTTGGGAAGTTGGGTAAACTGGTTAATCTCGCATCGAACACGGGCGGTTTTATGATTGGGATAAAATTTCTTAAGGAATGCTATAACGAATTCATCCCATTTAGCGATAGAATGTGCGGCAGTGCTATAAAGCCATTTTTCTGCTAGATCACACAAGGTAAAAGAGAGAAGACGTAATCGCATAGCATCCCCTGAAAGTTGGGTAGTGCCCATCATTGCACATGAGTTCTCGAATTTGGTTATCAAAACGTATGCGTCTTCGGATTCAAACCCGTGAAATTTAGGAAACAAGTTGATGAAGTGGGGTTTAATTTCGAAATTATCCCCATTGGCCGGTGGAAGAGACAGACAAGTAGGAAGGGGTCCACGTACAGGGTAGTATCTTTCTCGGAGAAAGATGAACGGTGGATTCTGCGCACCTACGGATGGTGGCAGGGTGGTATCGTGAAATCCCGAAGGAGAACCTTCCATTTCGAGAGATGTGTTGGGTGGAGGGGAAATAGAAGATGAAAAAGTAACGACTTCAGAGTTGATAGCAAAGACGCGGACAAGACGAGCACTAAAATCTCGTGTCCAGCCGATCATGCACTAAGCGGGTTTAGTACACGTGACAGCGTGTGTGAGAACGATTTTTTTAAAAGGTTTGTTTTGAAAAGTGTTGGACGTGAAGCTTGACTCAACAAATCACAAAAAATGCACACTTAATCCATAGAACTATGGTCACCTAGGTCTGGTCACTAGACCGCTCCTAGACTTCCAAAGGACAAGTCACAGGATCAATCCTCTAGCACCTCTTTATTACTCTTGTAGCCAGGTAAGTGCCAGGTAAGTGGGAGGTATCAGTTATACGAATCACCGAAAATAGCGGGCCTAATTAAGTAACCACTTTCCTTAATCACACGTGCCTAGACACCACAAGAGAGATGTGGATAAGCGATAGATTACCCACGACCCTCCTCTGTCCTAATTGAACGCGATGGTCCTTAGAGGCTTGGTCTAGATATTTTTTAATTAATGTAGGGTGAAAATATGCTCATTTTGTGATTTTTGGAGTCTAGCAAGGTTGATGAAATTCCAACCTGATCTAGATTTGGGTTATTGCCTCTTAATGCCCGATTAAAATATGCACAAACAAACCAATATCAAAACACGCAAAAAGATTTTTTTGAGTGGCGCTTTTTGCAAAGAATCCTGCAATAAAAATCATAAAATTGGATCTTAGAGGAGAGATAAAGATATTAGAAAATTACCAAAGGATTTTAGCGCTCCAATTCCCCCACGCCGCCGCAATTCCGCCGCCAATAGCTTGTTCCCGCCGCGGTTCCGCGGCACTTTTGAGGGTTCTTTTGCTAAAAAAATTTCAGTGCCCTCCTATTATCCTCTGGGCTACGATAAAAGTATCTGAATCTCTTTTCCTTTGCTCCAGTTACTCCAGATTTCCTTACAAAACTCGCACAATAATCGTTAGATACACAAGATGCGGTTTTGTTTATTTTATGATATGGATTAATAACAATTCAATCCAAATAGCAATAAAAAAATTACAGATGTTTCCGCGGCAGCGGTACCATTTAATTGATAGTTTGAAAAGTGTTTGTTTGTAAATAAAGTAACCACGTTCAGGATGGTGTCGCAGATAGCTAGCCGTGATGAGTACGGGTCATCCGCAGGGAAACGTAAACATTTTTCTTATTTTAGACGAGTTGATTGAAAGATGGGTTGATTGGTTGTAGATCTATTTCAATACAGATGTAGATTTTATAACGAAGAGGCTTGTAGGGTTCATATGACTTAGTAGTAATGGATGACTAATTAAAAATGATTCCTTTTATTTTTTAATATTTTAAAACTAGATATAGTGATGAATGTAGATTAGGGTTCTTTTGGAAGAAACTAGGGTTTCCCCACTCTTAACCCTTGTCCTTGCATTGATCTCTATTCATGTCTAGCCTTTATCAAAACAAGTGTTAAACAGATCTCGAATCGTGGTCATGACTAGCAATAAATTGGTAGCGCGCCCGATTAGGATTTTAACATTTATTTTGCTAAAGTTTATAGACATTAAAATGTATAAAAGGAGTTAAATGATTTTATCATCTATTGATCTACCCTAGCCTGCGAACCCTAACAAGCTAGGAATTACCCGCTCATGGTTTGAGATAGAAGAAAGGATGAAGAAGAAAACATGAGTAAGATGCAGAAATTAAATGCAGAAAGTAAATGCAAAAAGACTAATAAAAAGACTACCTTTATTAATCAACTATTGCATACAACTCTCCGTACAAAGTAGATTACAAAGAACCCTAGTTTTTGCTCTCTCTCTCTCTCTCTCTCTCTCTCTCTCTCTTATTAGAGGTAGATGACTAGCTGATGATCACCTGGATGCGTGGATTGCTTTGGACCTTTTGATCACTTCGGTTCGATCATCTTTGATGTGAAGCTCACGGTCCTTTAAATAGTCACCGAAACTAGAAAACCTAGTTTCCATATGTGGTGATTTGTTGTTACGATCCTATCTGAAAAATCTCAAATCCTTCGGCCACAGAACTGCTGTGGATCCGCCACAAATATGCTATTTTGGCAGCCCAACCGCCGCGGTTTAGTGTCATCACGTTTTGAAAATTCTTCAGGTCTCTGGTGTTGACATGTTTAGATCTTTTAAATGTCTGGATTTTGAAAATCTTACTCTGAGTCTCTGCCATTGTTAGATCTTATATTTTACATCAATATTTCGGCGGATTTGATTCTGACATCTCGGATCTCTCGATCTCCAGACCTGAGCTAATATCTACACAATATATCACGTCATAGTGTTAGTAGTATTTGTTATTATTTTGAGATATTATCCTAACCATTTTATATGATTTAAATTTTAAGAATATTGATTAGAAATATTTGATATGCATATGCATATTTTAATTACTAATATTTTATATAAATATTATATGCATGTTATTTCCCTCGTTATGTTAATTATAATGTAAAAACATATGATAATAAAAAATTTACACATAAACCCGCATATGTTCTATAATTACAATAAACACCTTTTAGAACTTAACAATAGTGGGGGAAATAATCATTTAAATGTGCAATATTTTATACTAAGCAAGTGTCATGGCAATACCAATGATGTGTTTCTGTAGCATGCAATTCTATGATTGTGCCACATAGAAATCATTGGTAATTGTGCAGTGTTCTATAAAGTGTCCATACAAGTATGGTATCGTAAACTAAATGTACGAAGCGTCTATAAACGAATATTATAAGCGTAGCGTAAGTTAACAAAATAAACAAAAACTCGAGCGTATAACGAGTATAATAAACGTAACGAGAACAAGCATTATATATACGATTATACGATTTAAAATAGAACGAAACTTTTTTTGGAAAGAAGGAGGCTGTAATGTTTTGGATATAAATATTCATTTGAAATAAAATATTCATTTGAAATAAACAGCACATCCTTGGGATTAGTGTTTAAAATTGGAAACAAATCGTTAATTTTACAAATAGTATAATCCTAACATTATCGTAATATCCTAATCGGGATTATTAGCAAGGCTCCATTAGTCAAAATATCATAAGTCGCATTCGGCAATCTTTCCTCGTCACATCAAATATGAAATCTCCATCATACGATGTCAATCAATCATCCAATCAATATTAGTACGGACCTCTAGTCGCATACGGCACATACAATAATCATATACATACGTACATACATACAGCCTACTAGTTATGAATTATACACTAATTATATAGTCTACGAACTAACTATGCAAGTTACGAACTATAGACTAATTATCTAAGTATAGGCTAAGTATTCGGGTTATATATATATATATATATATATATATATATATATATATATATATATATATATATATATATATATATATATATATATATACTTTCTATACTAAGTGTTCCCTAAAATTAGTTCGGGGGTGTTATACGCCATCCACCCGACTTCCCCATAGAAATAAATCTACTCACCGAAGTACGCCTCACTCTAGTCGAAGTCGATGACCGTTTTGCCCTTCCTCGCTGTCTTGGAAGTCCCCGCAATGGTCCCTATAATCAAAGTAATTATAAACATGCAAGGAAACTCCATTAAAACCAATATAAACCCAATAAACGAAATACGACGAAAATAATCAAAACTGTCAAAAATCATGAAGGGCAGACGTCTGCAGCTCTTAGGGGTAGACGTCTGGATAAGGGGTTACTGTCGCATAGAGAGAGAAACAGAAGTCTGAAGAAGGGCTCCTAGATGTCTGAAGAAAAAATCTCAAGAAATCCAAATCTAAAGCAGACGTCTGGTGACTTGAGCATCAGATGTCTGAAGATCAAAAGTCAAAGATTAACATAGCATAGATAGATGTCTAAAGTTTTAGGGGCGAGACGTCTACATGATTAAAATCATGAAAAACATATCATGGGCAGATGTCAGAAGCTCTAATGAGCAGACGTCTGTAGAAAGATTTTACTGATACGATTTTTGTAAAAACTTGAAAATTCCAAAACCTTAAAAATCCATTCTTTTACACCAAAATACTCTCTACTTCCCCAAATAGGGTATATTCACCAAGTAAACCATATTAATACTCACCACTACTGGTGGATCACTTCAAAAACCTACTACAAAGAATCCAATCCATAAAAATACCATTTTTATACTAAATATATATTTTTTCCATGGCTAAAGCTACATAACTTGAAAGACTTGACGAAATGAAGAAGCTTTACCAATTGGAGTGATGAAAAGTGGATATCCAAGCCTTAAAGTTGTCCACTTAAAGATCTTTGTGTTAGTTGTATGTATGCCCTAGAGGCCAGTATTGTACAGATGATGTATATTATATTGGATGCTTGGACATATATAGAGATGACTTTCTTGCTCGATATGATAGTATGCTATCTGGTTACTCTTTATCTTAACATGTACACTAGTCTCTTTAAACTGTCTTATGGTTACATGTTGGTAAAGCCCTTAGGATGTGTACTTGACTACCTGGACTATGATACAGATCATACTAGTGGGGACATGGTAGTCCATAAGTACATCCTTCAAGGTCCCTAGTCGTGGGTGTATCGAGACGGGGCATCGATATACCAGTGTAGACTAGCGTATACGCTTCTCGACCCATGAGATGGGCGATGGATGATCCCATATCCATTGGTGTTTGACATCAGAGATGGTATACGGGTGCTCAGTGGAGACTGGGTACACTGGACGGACTCGCCGAGAACTCCCAGATGGTATTATACCTCACGTCAGATGGCAGTTCTCAGGTGACACTTGTACAGGTTAGTCTGTAGACCCGAGATCGTCATAGAGTCTTGTGTGATTCCCACTGTGCTTTGATCTCCACCTTACCACGTCCATGAGGGCATGCAAAACGGTGGTCTTTGGGTACAGTCCCGAGTCACATAGAGGCAATGAGCGATAGGAGGGGTTTCGTCTCTCCCGGTATTGGGAGTTGATGTTGCGCTGTGCTCGATTGGCCGTAACAGGGAAGTCCCTGGCCAGGGCTGATCAGAGATTTGCTGGTAAGTGTTACCAGTAGTTTCTTGACCCGTTATGAGCCTCACATCGGCACGACTTATCGGTTATTGGGGTCTGACGTATACCACTCCTAGACTTGATATGCGACATATCAGACGAACAGACCGGACTGTACGGTAAGTGTTACTGGTTGGATTCACAGGAGTGTGAGCGGGCTAGCTCGTCGATCTTCTGATCGCTCAATACCCGGATGGCCGTTACGTTTAGCAGACCGCTTGCGGCTTGTGGGTGCTTGATATGATCGTCATCTGCTACCGGCGTATTGACGAGTCTTTAGAGTCCTACACAGAGGTTTCCTGGCTCAAGCGAAACGAAATAGGAGCGTATATGAGATATGTGCAGGACCGAGAATAATGCGTGTATGTGATACCGTATTCCATTCTCGCGATGGATGTATCGATTGGTTGTATTCGATATAACCTAGATATCGAATCAAGGATTGATTCGATAAGCCGATACATTGGATACTAGTCGGTTATATGCGATATGACCGGATCGTTAAATCAAGTGTTGATTTAATGATTTAATGTATAATTATATATTTGATATATTACATTGCATTAACTAGTATTGGTTCACTTTATATGGATTTTCTCACTTGATGTGCAAGAAGTATATGTGATATACTTTTGTGCACATATTTGTATCATGTTTGATGATACTTGATTATTTTGTTAAGTGTAAAGAATTAAAACCATGGTTAAGTGTTGATTAGGGTTTTGCATATTCATTTATTTATTTATTTATTTATTTGAAAAGGATTATGATGAGAATGGCGGCTTTCTTTGTTTTAAGTTGAAGCTTCATAAAGCTTTGACTTTTGTAACCATTCATGTCTTCATGCTTAACCCTAACTCATCCAAGTAACCATGGTCTATTCTCTACACTTAACTATAGTTAGCTTATGATAAGTATTGCATTATTATTCATTTTAACTCAACACTTATCATAGTTCTAGCTTCATCTTCTTCTTCTTCTTCAAGATAGAAAGCTTGATACCATCAATGGCAACTTGAGATCTAAAGTGAGAAATCCAATTCTAAAGTGAACCCACCTCCTATTTCTTCACCCTCTACCTCTTGCCAAGTTGTTTTGGGTGTTTTCTTCACAAGTTTCATAAATTTGTGAAGTCGGAGCTTGAACTTACGATGCCTCGACGTAGATCATCTTCGGCACGAAGCCGACGACCTAGTCCGCCCATTTTCCCGACGAAGCCGACGATTGAGTTCGGGATTCAAAATGGACAGCGAGAGGACGCCTACGTGGAGCTAAGGAAGTGGATATCCGGATCTACAAAGGTTGTAGCTTCTGATCTTTAGTTAAAGTGTTAACTAGATTTGTTTTTCGCCTAGAATTCTAGTCTACAATCCGTATTAGGGTTTCTCGGCACCCATAATTTTTTAAATTGGCATGATCGATGCCTTGTGAGACCTCTATAGTGTGCCTAGGAACCCTACAGTTTGAAGTTGTGGTTGCTTCACTTGAAGTCTTGATGAGTTTAGATGAAAAAAACTTGGATTTTTAGTGGAGGAATGTTAGGATTTTAGTTTGGGTTTTTAGTGTTTAGAAGTTAGGATATTTTGAGAGAGACGAAAGATATTTTGTGAGTGAGGAGAGAGAAAGAAAAAGAAATAATGAGAGGAGGAGAGAGAAGAGGGTATAGCATAGGGTGAGAGGGTATGGGCTCTCTCTCTCTCTACATACACACAATAATACAATATCACAAAAATCCCTTATCATTTCCCGAATATAAAATATTTATCATTTTCAAAATATCTCACATTTTCCAACTCCTAAAAATAAATACACACACACACACACGAATGTCAATCCGGAAAACCCAAATCCATACTCGGTATTATTTCCATAAAACTCAAAATACCCATATTTAAATTATAAAATAATATTTATAAGTTTCAAAATATTTCACATGAAGGGATCTCCGACGGTAATGGATGAGACCGCTATTCTCAAAATGGAAATATGGATCGAAATCTGCACACCCGAGGGTTTACCCAAGAGAAAAGCCCAAAGGTTTTCCCTTTGATGGGTCACCCTCAACTTTCTCCTATTTGGTCCCAAAAATGCTCTCTTGAATGTTCAAAATTTTGGACTTGAATCTTAAATAATAAAAACGGGTCTCTTTTCTCTTTTCCAAGTTTTAAATCTTGCCATGATGGGGTTTTTGGAGTTGGGTTCTCCTTCTTCTCCCTCTTTCCTTTTTGGATCTTGAGAAGGAAGGAGAAAGACAAAAATCTCTCTTTTTTGAGATTTGCTGGAAAATTGATCCTCTTCTCACTGGGTTTGTGGTCTAAACCTATATATTTTTTTAAGAAGAAGGTTTTCTCCAGATTAATTGAAAAAGAAGAAGCTCGAGAAGAGAGAGAGGAGGCTCAAAACCCTAGAATGATATGAGAATAAAATTTGTTATTGATTTTCTTCATATGTTTGCCTCATACAGGCTTTGCATTTTTCACTTTTCCCCTTAGACTTTAAAAAATGGCTCTATTGTCTCTCACATACCCGTGTGCTCATTTCTTTTTGCACATGAGCCATGAGTTTTATATAATTTGGCTTTTTCCTCATTTAATTTACAAATTTCACACTTATTTGCATATAAAAAACTATTTATTTTTTTAAAAAAATCTTTCTTCTACGATGGTCGGTCGGTTTCGTACGGACTTGAGACGGTTTGTGCATGGGCCCAGTTCCTTGGGGTCGGACCCCGGGTTAGTCGGACCCGGATCCACTTGGGCGTTGACTTTGACTTTGACTTTGACTTTTGTAACTTTTAATTTTTGCAATGGGGTGTAAATTTTAACCCCAACGGTTGTAAATTTCATTTCTAATAACTATATGTATTCGTATTTGAATTCATCTATGATAACAGGACACGGATATAACCTAAATTTAGTCACGATTTTATTTTCTTTCGTCATGATTATACCCGTGACACAATCCTATAAGTGGCCGGGCCCACTCCCCACTCGTGATAAATCCCAAATCCCCCTCCCTTTTTCCCCGATTCCTAATTTTTCCCTCACAAAAAACAACCTCTCGATCGTCGCTACTCCTCGATCGCTCGCCGCCACCGCCTCGCCCATTGCCGAAGCTACAACCTGCCCTCGCCTCCTTGGCCGTCCCATTCGAAACCCTCGCCTCCTCTCCTCCGTCATCAAGCTCGGCTTTCGGATCGAAGCCATAGTTGGATATGTATGCCCTAGAGGGCTTCACTATATAGGATGCTGGGGGTATGTATGTACAGGACAATTTTGCTCAATATGATAGTATGCTATTTAGTTTGCCTTTATCTTAACATGTGATATGTTTTAGTTGTTATTTCATATCGCTTATACATATTGATAAAGTCCTTAGGATCCTTACTTGACTACCAGTATTTTGATGCAATCATACTTATAGGAGCTGGGTAGTCGATAAGCACATTCTTAAATGTCCCTAGACATGGGAGTATCGAGACTGGGCATCGATACTCTAGAGTAAACTAGTGTATACATTTCTAGATCCTGACGAGGGGTGATGGTTGGTCCTGCAGCCATTGGTGTGTTTCACCTAAGGTTGTATACAGGTGCTCACTGGGGATGAGTACACTGGACGGACTCGCCAAGAACTGGCTATATGGTATTATACCTATCGTTAGATAGCAGTTCTCTAGTGACATGAGTACAGATAGTCTGTCGACCTGAGGTCGTCATTTGTCTCGTATGAGTTCCCACTGTGCTTTGATTACTACCCTACCACGGCTCTACTGAGTCGTGCAAACAAGTTTTAGTTGGGTACAGTCCCGAGCCACATGGAGGCAGTGAGCGATTGTTGGGGATTCATCTCTCCCGGTATAAGGTGTCGATGTTGCGCTGTGTTCGGTTGGCCAACACTATAAGTCCCTGGCCAAGGCGGATTGAGAATTACTGATGGTTAGATAAGTAGATTCTCGGATTGTCTTGAGCCACATCGTCAAGACTTGTCAGGTTATTAGAGGTCTGATGTTTTTCACCCCCTAGACCCGGCATACGATACTCTCGGATGAACAGGCGGGACTATACGGAGATTTTCACAGACAAGGCTCGGTAGAAGTTCAGACGAGTTTGCTCGTCGGCCTTCTTTTCAACAGATACCTGGGTAGCCGTTACATATAGCTAGTGCCACTGACGTACTTGAGGTTAAACCCACTGCCAGTGTACTGTCGAGTCTTTAGAGTCCCATACAGAGGGTTTCCCTGGTTCAGACGAAACGATATAGAGTCCATATGGTTTTACGTGCAGGGTTTCGATCATATGCGTGTACTAGCTATACGTATTTTTGTTCGGACGGATAATACTGGCGGGCTTAGGATTAAACCACATTCTAGTATTATATTATTAGATTATTTTTATCTCTTGGTATTCGTAGTACGAATACGGTATGTATATACAGTGGGGGTATTCTTGTAATTTTACTTGAGTGCTTCTAGAAGAAGTCACCTCATTTAGTTTAAATCCATTTGTTTAAATGGATAATGAGGTGGAGGGTTGAGGTGTTATTGAAGCATGGCTACTTTGGATGACTCATTCATTCGGATAACTATTGAAACATGTCACATTATTTTTAATGTAAATGATATGCTTGATATTATCAAGACTTAGCCATTCTTCATCTCATTCTTGACTTCACATTCTCTTTCATCCTTTGCTCTCTTCTTCTTCCTCAAATCGTAATACTCTCATGAGTTGAGAAACCTAGGGTTATTGAAATAAACTAATCCAATAAATATTCTCTATATCATCTAAGCTGCCTAGATTAGCAAACTAGGTATTTTAGTTATCTCACTTTTGAGGTTAGAGTTTGAACCATAGACTCTCGGCTGGATCGTTTTCGACTCAAGAAGGCCGACAACCAAGCTTGATCCCGACGAAAGAGGAGCTTAAGAAGAGGATAAGAAAACCCAAAGGATTTGAACACAAAGGTATAAATCACTTCATAGTAGATTAGAACCTTTGTTAGTTTTCTAGTTAAGGCTTATGGTAGATCTTGGGAGTTTAGTCGATGTTGCTTACTATAAAAAAAATTTGTTAATTCCACCTCTCTACAAACCCTGTGGAGTGTACAATATCGACTTACAGCCATAACCCACAATCGAAGCCTCCATCGTCGTCGTTACTGGAGCTCGTTAGAGTGATGTCATCGTCGTTGCTGGAGATCGTAGCCTCCGTCATTGAGCCCCCGTCGAAGACCTTGCCACCAATTGTACTGATTGTCAAGAGGTAAGTTTGAATTTGGTTTTTTTTGTTTAATTATACTTTTCCGAAAATTAAATTAAAATTTATGTTGTTGAATTGTTGTTGCTCCTTTTGTTTTTAATGTTCTTCCTCAATGTTGGTTTTGATGTTGTTGGTGTTGGTGTTGGTGCTGCTGTTGGTGTTGGTAATGTTAGTGGTGGTGTTGGTGTTGGTGTTGTAGCTAGGAGCCAGGAGAGTTAGGGTTTGGGTTGAAGGTTAGAGCCGAGAGGGGTTTAAGGTTACGATTACGGTTAAGGAGGGTTAGGGTTTAGGGTTAGG
The DNA here is from genome assembly GCA_030015575.1 of Agapanthus africanus. Lineage (NCBI taxonomy): Eukaryota > Viridiplantae > Streptophyta > Magnoliopsida > Asparagales > Amaryllidaceae > Agapanthus > Agapanthus africanus. The sequence continues at coordinate 267,656,101 of CM057342.1, read as the reverse complement.
ATTATGGATAGGATTAGGGGTTAGGATATTTTAGAGTAAAATTGCAACAATAGTAGTTAAGGGTATTTTAGTGAAATTGCAACGATAGTTAAGAGTATTTTAGTGTAAACAAGGTAAAATTGAGCAAAATAGGTTTTTAGTAAAATTTTAAGGTAGTTTAGTGGAAAATCATCAATTGCTAAGGGTATTTTAGTGAAATTTATAATAATTTAGTTAATTTAAGAAGATGAATTGTTTAGGAAGTTAGGGTTAATTAGGGTTAGGGTTATAATTAAGGTTAATGGTTAGGGTTTGGGTTAATAGTTAGGATTAGAGTTATTTAGGGTTAGGATTATAACCGTTACCAAATACATATTCTATACGTGTATGTGTGCGCGCGCGCGCGCACACACTCTCACACATACACATAAGCGCACACACACATACACATACACAGAGACATAGATGCGCGCGCGTGCGCGCATAAGCATACATGCACACGTACACACAAACACACACAAACTTTGATTCATCATCATTCTTCTCTACATTGAACTCTTTTCAAATCCCACCAACCCTAAATCCAAAATCTTAAACTCGGTTAAGGAAACCCTTAAGTTTAAAGGACTTTACCCTAAAGTAAAAACTTTGAAAGCTTGAAATTGAAACGTAAACATAAAACCAATCCAAATTAAATCTTAAAGTAAGTGTATGATATTCAATGATAATATGAAATTTTTATATTCTCATCGATAATTAATCACATGTGAAAATGAAAACGTGACTTAGTTCCTGTCTATCGGTTAACATACATTCGGTGTTCATCGTGACATAAAACTACATGAAGGTTGTTAAACACCAGACGTTATCGTGTGGTTTTTAACAACCGTCGCGCAGTCTATATGACAAAAATTAATATTCGATAGTATGATAACTGATAGATTTGTCCCGTATGGACAAATTAGGAATGTATAAAGCAGATATCTGCATTCACCTGTGTTTTTCATTCGTTTCGGGTTATTTCGTCGGTACCTTTTCACCGGTTCTCCATGTACAACGATACATGTTCATTTCAATGGTGTTTCACAGTATTGAAACGATTATCTGTTCTATTACAGTGTACTCGGAGAACGGCGTGAAGGTGCTGCCGAAATTTTCTCGAAACAGATGAAAGCATAAATGAATGGGTATATGTTTTATACACTCTAAATGGGATAGGTGCCTTACCCCTACAGCCGTTACCCTCGACATCTAATAAAGAACATTTAATATTATCATTATCTTTCTTGGAAGAAGAATTCAAATCTCAAGCTTTAAAATTAGAAGGAGAAAGTTCTCAATAGGAGTTCGAAGAGAGCCCAATCCAATAACAATTGAAACCAAACTTAACGAAGTCGTCAATTAAACCTAATACCAACGCTTTTTATTATCCATATATCTTGTATTTTTCACGAAATATTAATTCCATGACTCTTATCTATAGGAAACTTACCACATTCCATTTTCTTCCAATATGACATTCCCGTACCTCCATGACAAGAGTTGGATGTTCGTCGATATTTCCTCGAGATCCACTGATTTTTTCCTTAACTGTATTTACTTTTTCATCGATTTTACCTACACGCGTCTTGGGATACCGAAAGAGCACGAAATCTATTCCTGCTATAAGTGTATGAACACGCGATTGCAGAAAAATTCGGAAGTTGAGTTACACATCATGAAAAACGGTTTCATTAAAGATTACACTAAGTAGAATATTCATGAAAAAAAGGACGATGAAGGGCCGGTGCAAGAGACGGAAAACAAATTCATTGAAGCAGAAACCAAAGAGTGGCAAGGTAGTAGAAGAGGAGGAGGAAGAGAAGGAATGCCAGTTTGAATAAGACGAAGCCGTTGAAGACGATGATATTGTGTTCGCACTAGTCGATGACATGGATGGGCTTATAAATGCCGCTGGACTTTCTTATGATATGGAAAGCACCGGACCCACGTTATTAGAGAAGTACAAGGCTTCCTCGAGAATCCCCCTATATCCAAATTACAAAGGGTTTTTGATACTATCCTTTTTCGTACATCTCTTCCAGATCAAGTGCAAGAACAGATGGAGTGTCCAATTTTTCACCGATCTCTTAGCATTGCTGAAAGAAGATTTTCCTAACAGAAATGAAGTGCCACCGGGATGGTACAAGGTGCAAATAAAAATCATAAATATCGGCCTAAAGTGTGAGAAAATTCATGCATATGAGAATGACTGTGTTTTGTTCCGGAAAGAACACGCCGCACTCAAAAGCTACCCAGTGTGCGGGAAAAGCCGATTCAAGCCTAAGAAAGACTCCCGTTCAAGTGATGTGCCCATAGAGATTCTTCATCATTTTTTGTTAATACCGAGACTGCAACGGTTATTTATGTGTGAGCAGACGGCGTCTGAAATATAGTGGCATCATAAAGTGCCTCGTGAAGAGGGAAAAATGATTCATCCTAAAAATTCGATATCATGGAAAGTTTTAGATGAAAAGCATCTTTCGTTCAGCGCAGACCCTCATAACATGAGACTAGGGATTGCGAGCGACGGTTTCAATCCATTTGGGCTGGTTCGCGGCGGGCGTACTCACAGTACTTGGCCCGTTGTGGTGACTATATACAATCTGGCGCCATGGAGGGCTATGATGCAGTCTTATTTTACGTTGGTGCTTTTAATCGACGACCACTCGTCTCCTGGGAAAAACTTCGACGTGTACCTTCAACTCTTGATCGATGAGTTAAAGTTGCTGTGGGAACCTGGTGTGAGAACCTATGACGCAGATGGTAAGCAATTTTTTCAGATGTATGCTGCTTTGTTATGGACGGTTAATGATTTTCCTGCCTACGGCATACTGTCGGGGTAGACAACTCAATGTTAGCTAGCTTGTCTTGGTTGTCATATTCATACGAGCAACGTACGCTTGAAGTTTAGCGGGAAAGAATCATTTATGGGTCACCTACGATTCTTGCCTATAACTCACAGATTCAGAGGGAATAAAGAAATATCCAATGGAAAGACAGAGACCGGTATGCTACCTGAATAATTGTCTGGTAACGACATACTGCAACAATGGAGAGATTATCAGAATATCACATTCGGAAAGAAACAAAACAAAGATGCAATGTCATGCCCATCTGGCTGGAAGAAACTTAGTGGTTTATTTCAGCTTCCATACTAATCCGATCTACCGCTACGCCAAAATTTAGATGTCATGCACATCGAGAAGGGCATCTCCGAGCACATCATCAATTTCCTGCTGTGTAAGGATGGAAAAATGAAGGACAATCTCGACGCCCGTCGTGATTTGACCAATCTGGATGGTTTATCTATTAGAAAAGAATTGCAATCTCGGCCTGTGGCAGGTAAACTGGGTTATTACGAGATCCCACCGGAAATCTACAACATGAACAAAGAGGAGAAGTGGTGGTTCTTGCGTGTATTGAAAGAATTGAAAGTCCCCAACGGTTTTGTTGGCTATAGTGCCCTCAAGACAATTATCATAGTCGCAGGTATGTGATCACGATGATTGAGCGAGGACCTATACCGATAAAACAGTCTTACTCGAGATGATAGTATACTATCTGGTTTGTCTTTATCATCATATGTTGATAAAGCCCATAGGATTCTTGCTTGACTGCCAGCATTATGATGGCAATCACATACGTGGGAGCTGGGGGTCTATAAGCACATCCTTAAATGTCCCTAGTCGTAGGAGTATCGAGACTGGGCATCGATACTCTAGTGTAGACTGGTGTATACTTATCTAGACCCTGACGAGGGGCGGTGGCCGGTCTCACAAGCTATTGGTTTCAGTTGTTCACCTAAGATAGTATACAGGTGCTCATTGGGTTATGAGTACACTGGATGGACTCGCCGGGAATATGCTAGTTGGTATTATACCTATAGTCAAATAGCAGTTCCCTGGTGACATGTGTACAGGTTAGTCTGTCGACCTGAGATCTTCATTTATCTCGTGTGAGTTCACACTGTGCTTTGATTACTACCCTACCACGGCTCAAAGGAGTCGTGCAAACAGGTTTTAGTTGGGTACAGTCCCAAGCCATATGGAGGCAGTGAGCGGATCGTCGGGGACTCGTCTCTACCGGTATTGGGGGTTGATGTCGTGCAGTGCACGGGTGGCCATCACTAGAAATCCTCGGCCGGGGTATGTGAGAATTACCGATCTAGGATCGATAGTTTCTCAGGTAGTGATGGGTTTCATACCGACACGAATTATCACGTTGTTAGGGGTCTGGCTTTATCCACCCCCTAGACTCGATATGCGATACTCTTAGACGAACAGACCGGACTGTACGGATATTGTCACTTACAGGCTCAGTAGGGGTTTGGATGAGTTTGCTCGTCGGCCTTCCCTTCGCTCAATACCTGGGTAGCCGTTACGTACAGCTACTGCCGCTGACGTGCTTGTGGTTAAACCCACTGCCAGCGTATTGACGAGTCTTTAGAGTCCCACACAGAGGGTTTTCACGGCTCAGGCGATATGGTGTAGTTGTTTTATATTGGTACATACAGGTGTTCGATTAAATATGTGCACAGGCTGCGCAGACTTCAATCGGACGGTTGATAATACTAGCGGCTTAGGATTAAGCCAGATTGTTAAATCAAGTTTTGATTTAATAATTTACATATGTATTTATATATATGTATACTAGTATTATTTCTCACTATTTATTTTCTCTTTGGCTATTCGTATTTTCGTACGAATACGCGTATATGATTTCGATACATGTACCGGAAAGCATTCCGTATTTATACGGAATGGCTTCTAGAAGATGCCACCTCATTATTGATTTTCTTTAGAAAATCACATGTTTAAAATGAGGTGGAAAAGGTGACATGGCATGCGTATGGACTTGAGTCAAAGCATGGTTGGACATGTAGTGATTGGTATGGTTGTTATTTGTTTATTGCAATTGGAAAAGATTTTTTAGGTGTGCATTTTTTGTAGAGGAGAGAGGGGCCAGCCACATGATTGATGAGGGGTCTTTGCTCATTTGGCTCTCTCTCTCTCTCTTGCTCACTCTCATTACACACACACCCAAAAACACTTAGCCAATTTTGCTCATGCCACTAGTTTAGCTCACCTCTTCTTCATCTTCTATTGTTGTTCACTTGAGCTTATGGATGAGAGAAAAATAATAGTGACACAATCCTACACCTCAACTCTCCACCACTAGCAATCTTGGAGAGTCGGTTGGTCCGCTTGGCGAACCTGGAGCTTGTGCCGTTTCCCTTGGGTGGATCATCGAAGATGAAGGAAGACTGGCGACCAAAGTCGATCCGCATCACTAGGAGCTTGGAAATGGTTGAAGACCCGAAGGACCTGGTTCATTAGGTATAACCATTCTATCTCCTTTTGTTAGCTTGCTAGTTTTAGGGTTAATGGTTTCGATCTTGGAAATCGGGTAATGGTAGCGCCGGGTTTTAGAAAAAAAAATTTCCGCATTTGGCCACAGTTCGATGGCCGGGGCGCTCCCATAACCCAACATGGTATCAGAGCCACCCATTAAACCCTACTAGCTAGTTTGCACAAGCTTAAAATCTCGATCGATCAAAATTTCCAAATCTTTTTCCCGATTTGCCTGTTTTCTGTCGATTTTAAAACTTGGTCTAAAAATCTTTCTGTATAGCTTAAAAATCGGTGCAGGCAATTGTAGAGCGCCACAAGAAATTTGGAAGCTTGATTCAATTTTTTGGCCGCGGAACCGCCGCAAAACATGCCATTTGGCGGCGGTTCCGTCGCGCTTTTGTGGCTAATTGCCTCCAAATTTTTTCTGGCACTCTCTGACAAGGAAAAATGATTTTTGTAATATTTTGTTTTAGCCCAGATTCTCTTGAGTACTGGTTTGCACTTGGGGCTAGACGGAAATTTTAATCGATCGAAATTTTAACTGTGTAATTTTCAATACTTAGTTTAGCATCTACGACCGTGAATGTCATTTGATCGGTAAACCTTGTCTAATTGATATAGTCCTTTTAGATGGGTTTGCGAACGTGACATTCACTTTGATGTTCTGTGTTGTGCTGTGATGTTGCGGATTGTCGTGGTGGATAGCTTGCGTGCAATAGTAGTGCAGTTTGGATTTATTTGTACATTTGATATTGCGGGGCGAGCGTCCGACATGTGGACTGCCGTCACTGCCTGTTTGTATATTATTCTTTTGGGGCACGACCAGGTTGAGGTCGATGTACCCGTTGTATATATTTTCTTTTCTGTACTGGGATTACCCCGTGGTGGGTGCACGGATAGCCGGGTTCTAGAGGGCAACGGGTCCGCATCTCATGACGTTGAGACGGAGGGGGCTTCACTCTAGAATTGGCGGGCTATTCGCCGCACTTGTAGGGGCTATAGGTTGACCCAAGGAGGGGTGCTCAAGTTACTGGATTCCGTGAAGTGCTGGGTGGTCCATTCACTTTGTTGAAGGAGGCTGCCTCGCTTCAGGTTTTGACGGGTAACTTGCCGCGCTCGTTGGGGTCTAGGAGTTCATTGCACAGGCTATCCACACTACCATGGGAACGTCGGGTTTTCAGTTGTGGCTCAAAGGAAACCCGGGGCTCCCAGATTATCTGTATTGTTCTGTGATGCTTATTACTTTTCTGTGATGTTGCATTTATCATGCCTGGGACGATTGTTATATATATTTATATATATTAGTAGATGTTGTATATGTTTTGCACCCGCGCTAGCCCAGTCCCCACTCTGTCGTTAGTTAAGTAACCTAACGGGTGTTGATGGGACCCAGTAGCGAATGTGAATGGCATATACGTATATTTTATTTTCGTTCTTTTATGGTGTGATTAATTGATGGGACTGCGTTGATTCTTATCAATGCAAGGAAAACAAACCTATATATATATGATGTTGTTGGAACCAAGTTTTTAAAAAACTGACATTACAGACGTACGCTTTTGCTTTGCACAGTGGTATTCTGTTATGAATATCCAGCACTTCATTCGACGAGGCAAGGGCCGAGATCCCTTCATCGGGAGTGACCTCTTGGGCAGAATTTTGCGTCAACGTAATGACTTCACTATAGTCGATTACTTTTACTTTGCATCGTGGTATTCAGTTTGGAATATCCTGCACCTCATTCGACGGGGAAAGGGCCGAGATCCCTTCACCGGGAGTGACCTCTTTAGCAAAAGTTTTCGCTACTAAACTTTTGTAAAACCACTTGGATTCCTTCAACGATATCATATTCATTACGTTAAAGGTTTTTCGCCAAAAACCAGCCGTAGCCCTCCATCATTTCTTTCAGGTAGTACCTATTATTCGTGCTGCGTTTGTTGGCCTTTGTCAAGGCGTAGTATGTGGTAGCTGGGTATTACTTGTTTGTTGCATTGAGTTGCGATTATCTAGGACAGTCGTATAACCTTGTTGGCCTTTGTCAAGGGTTTGTGCGGGTGGGTCTAGAGTAATCCAGGATAATGACGGGTTGAACTTGACTTGTGGTTTATGATTTGTTGGCCTTTATCAAGGTCATAAACTGCTTGGAGTAAAAATAATATCGGGAGTTTCAAACATACAGGAAACTTGCCGGGCATGCGCATACCTTCTGGAGTGTGGTGACTTGAGTGGCTTCCATTAAGTTATCATGCGATGATAGTTGGATCCCGATTCCCACTGATGAGTAGGATTACTCCTCAGGTGATTCCGACTAATTCTCCTTTTAGGTTTGGAGGAGAATTCGAGAAAACAGTGGGAGCCATCCAGATTAGATAAAATGATTATCCATTCTGATCTAGGTTAGAGTGCACGCAGAGTGTTTCTTTTCTCTCTCTCTCTTTGACAGTGACCATGGCCCAACCCTAGACTATGACTCAGTGACCAAGTTAACCGAACTTTCTTAAAATCACTGGCTTTTGGATTGTCCAAGTTACATACATCATTGCCACTCCTTCTTTTACCCTTTGCCTTTCTCCAGAACACCCCGTATCACTACGAATATCCACTTCCATTGGATAAAACCATCGTATGGTAATATACGAACTCGAAGGAACTTTTTCGATGATGGTTTCTGGTTCTGGAGAAAATAAATAGGATTATTCAGTTGTCTTTTCCTTTTACCTTCTCTCAGGTTATGGGGGCTCCTAGGATTAGGAGACAGTACACCTATTATGCTTATTAGATAGTCTTCTTTCAAACCATAGGCAGGTACCGAAAGGTAGGGAATGAAGAAAACCAATTAGCCTAAGTATGGTGTACAGAAGGTAATGAGTAAAGACAAATAAAGTGATTAGAAAGAGGGCAAAGTAAATTGCGACTGCTATTCACGACCAAACCAAGTCTTTCAACGCCACTCCTACTTCACCTTTGTATTTCTCCAGAACACACCATGTCACTACGAACATCCAATCCTATTGGATAAATCCATCGTATGGTTATATACGAACTCGAAGGAACTTTTTCGAGGATAGATTCTGGTTCAGGAGAAATAGGAATAAGGTTTATTCAGTTGTCTTTTATCATCACTTTCTCTCAGGTTGCGAGTACTCCTAGGATTAGAAGAGTACACCTATTACGCTTATTGGATAGTCTTCTTCCAAACCATAGGCTGGTGCCGAACAGTAGGGAAGGAAGAAACCCATTTAAGCCTAACAATGGTGTACAGAAGGTAACGACTAAAGACAAATAAAGGGATTTGGAGACATGGCAAGGAAATATACGGTTACAGTCATGAATCTGATAATGGAAGAGGCATTGCTAAGAATACCCGGATACCCCTTCAAAACATTTTTATGTTTCAGTTTCACTGTGCATTGTTAATAGAAAACTGATTTCCCAATTAGACCCTTACTCCAGGATATGTATTTACCAAGTTTGATTCTCACATCTCTATGGTTTTACAGATGATGAGTGGGAGTAAGTTATTGGGAATTAGGTGATCATCCTCATTATATCGGAATTCGTTGTAATTGGTGATATTTGAGGAAATCGTCTGGGTACAGTTTTCAACCTATGACGCACAGGGTTTGAGTTATTCAACTCATGGGACTTATACAAAGTATTGTATGTTGTCCAGTGTTGATTAGGACAGCGGGGTTGGTCCTCGTACTGTATTCTGTTTACTTGTGACTTCTTAAGTTTTAGACATGTGTTTCGTAGAAATACAGGGTCTAAGTTTGAGAAGTTATAGGTAAAAGAATAAAGTAGAGAACCAAGTGTTGCAAGTATCAGGATTCTTCAAGGTGATCGAAGATATAGATACTTGTAATAGGTATTCAGTTAATAGTAATGGTTTTGAGAAACTTGTTTCTCTTTCAGGTTACTCATAATTGGATGCACTCCGAAGTTGAGTAATGTTGATCGGCCTTTTTCATTTAGTTGACATGCACTGGAGACAGCTGCATGATTTGAATCTGGTTCCAATTAAATTAGTGCCTTTGTTTCTATATTAGAAATATATAGAATCAATTTATATCTTAACAATGTTAAGGTATAGAGAGTCGTCCGGCTAATGCTTAAAACCAGAATCCGGATAAACTTAGGGCACGTTTCAGTAATGGCTGTTTGTGGGTTATCCCGGGCTTTGACGAGGATTAACTTTCTACCATCTGGAAGATCAATAGTGATATTGTTCTTGACTCGCCACAGTTTTAGTAAAATGGACTTTTTCAGAAAACAGTAGTGGGAGTATGGTAGAACTGAAAGTGATTCCAGAACCACAAACGATTACAGAAAATTTGATAGGACCTAAAGATTCAATTAGGATTGACATTCTATTAGCCACTCCGCAGATATGGTGGGTAACCTCAAGCACCCGAGAGGTACTTCGGTAGCCTCAAGAACGGTGACAGGGAGGTTCTTGTTTACCCAAACTTGACACTACTGTTGTTCCAGACTATGAGACCCGACAGGAGGATGAGTATAGTGTCGTTCTAAACTAGCTTTAGAAGTACACGTGTATATGGTTCTTCCATAGGGTTGTCGTAATCGGTGGGAGCAACGGAAGCGTAGTGGACAAGTAGCTTATGTCTATTTATAGATTAAAGCAGATATATCGGTGAAAGATCATCTATTTTTTATATGACAGTCATGGGCATTGACTTCATCAGAATAGGAGATGGATCTGTTAAGAAGGTAGTAGGGTATGATGTCCTGGTATTTGGGATGACATACACAGAGTAGGAAGTAAAATTCCTATACTATGATCGGTTATATTATGGTTGTCACACAGTGTTTTCTCCACATAGGATATAGATATTATATCAGGCATTCTGGTTACTAGATCTAAAGTTTTAGATCTAGATTTGGGTAGTTTTCCAATCTGGGTACTAAGACAGTATTCTAAAGATATTTAGAATGGAAGACTCCTGGCATGGTGGTGTACCTGCAAGTGATGGAGTCACCCTCTCTAAAGGTGTCTTATAGACTAAAGGGGAGAGGGGTGTGCATGATTGGCATATCACTTCCTTAGGAAATTGAGTCAATCACGAGATGTCAAGTACCACACCAGATATTGTTTTTGCACTAGATGCAGTAATTTGATATATTAATCCAATCCTAGAGAAAATGATTGGAAGCAGTTAATGAACATAAGTGAATGTTCTAGGGATTTGATAACGGAGGCCTCCTTTGGGAGACGGTTATCATTCCAGGCTTCCAAGGTGACCTGGATGACAGAGTAACTGTCAGAGTTATAGTTTTCCCTCTGACGAGGGGCAGCAGTTTGGACAGGTAGTCCAAGCGGATACTGAGGAAGGTATGGCGCAGTGTACTGATTGATTTCAGTAGACGATACAGTCTAAGAAATTTGCTGGATTTGGAGTTCATTTGTGAACTGGGTCCCGTCAGATATCCAGAAATATTCTAAGACGGGTATTGCTCATTTCAGGAGATAGTTTTCTCCGCGAAGTTGAGATAAAGAGAGACATAGAAAGAAACACTGGAGCGGATCCACTCACTGGGGCTATTTCTCGAAAGCAATAGTTTTACAAACGAGATTTGTAAAACTGATTAGTAGAGGAGTTGGGTGTTCGGTATCACACGGGCTGTGAGTATACGACATCGCAATAATTAGCCTTAAGTGCAAGTGGGAGATTGTTGGCTATAGTACCCTCAAGGCAATTGTCATAGTCGTAGGTATGTGATCATGATGATTGAGCGAGGACCTATACCGATAAAACAGTCTTACTCGAGATGATAGTATGCTATCTGGTTTGTCTTTATCATCATATGTTGATAAAGCCCATAGGATTCTTGCGTGACTGCCAGCATTGTGATGGCGATCACATACGTGGGAGCTGGGGGTCAATAAGCACATCCTTAAATGTCCCTAGTCGTGGGAGTATCGAGACTGGTCATCGATACTCCAGTGTAGACTGGTGTATACTTATCTATACCCTGACGAAGGGCGGTGGCCGGTCTCACAAGCCATTGGTGTTAGTTGTTCACCTAAATTAGTATATAGGTGCTCATTGGGTTATGAGTACACTGGAAGGACTCGCCGGGAACATGCTAGTTGGTATTATACCTATAGTCAAATAGCAGTTCCCAGGTGACATGTGTACAGGTTAGTCTGCCAACCTGAGATCGTCATTTGTCTCGTGTGAGTTCCTACTGTGCTTTGATTACTACCCTACCACGGCTCAAAGGAGTCATGCAAATAGGTTTTAGTTGGGTACAGTCCCGAGACATATGGAGGCAGTGAGCGGATCATCGGGGATTCATCTCTCCCGGTATTAGGGGTTGATGTCGCGCAGTGCACGGGTGGCCATCACTAGAAATCCTCGGCCGGGGTATGTGAGAATTACCGATCCAGGATCGATAGTTTCTCAGGTAGTGATGGGTTTCATACCGACACGAATTATCGCGTTGTTAAGGGTCTAACTTTATCCACCCCTAAACTCGATATGTGATACTCTTAGACGAACAGACCGGACTGTACGGATATTGTCACTGACAGGCTCAGTAGGGGTTTGGATGAGTTTGCTCGCTGACCTTCCTTTCGCTCAATACCTGAGTAGCCGTTACGTACAGCTAGTGCCGCTGACGTGCTTATGGTTAAACCCGCTGCCAGCGTATTGACGAGTCTTTAGAGTCCCACACAGAGGGTTTTCACGGCTCAGGTGATATGGCGTAGTTGTTGTATATTGGTACATACAGGTGTTCAATTAAATATGTGCACAGGATGCGCAGACTTTAATCGGACGATTGATAATACTAGTGGCTTAGGATTAAGCCAGATTGTTAAATCAAGTTTTGATTTAATAATTTACATATGTTTTTATATATATGTATTCTAGTATTATTTCTCACTATTTATTTTCTCTTTGGCCATTCGTATTTTCGTATGAATACGCGTATATGTATTTCGATACATGTACCGGGAAGCATTCCGTATTTATACGGAATGGCTTCTAGAAGATTCCACCTCATTATTGATTTTCTTTAGAAAATCACATGTTTAAAATAAGGTGGAAAAGGCGACATGGCATGGGTATGGACTTGAGTCAAAGCATGGTTGGACATGTAGTGATTGGTATAGTTGTTATTTGTTTATTGCAATTGGAAAAGATTTTTTGGGTGTGCATTTTTTGTGGAGGAGAGAGGGGCCGGCCATATGATTGATGAGGGGTCTTTGCTCATTTGTCTCTCTCTCTTGCTCACTCTCATTACACACACACCCAAAAACACTTAACCAATTTTACTCATGCCACTAGTTTACCTCACATCTTCTTCATCTTCTATTGTTGCTCACTTGAGCTTATGGATGAGAGAAAAATAATAGTGACACAATCCTACACCTCAACTCTCCACCACTAGCAATCTTGGAGAGTCGGTTGGTCCGCTTGGCGAACCTGGAGCTTGTGCCGTTTCCCTCGGGTGGATCATCGGAGATGAAGGAAGACTGGCGACCAAACTCGATCCGCATCACTAGGAGCTTAGAAATGGTTGAAGACCCGAAGGACTTGGTTCATTAGGTATAACCATTCTATCTCCTTTTGTTAGCTTGCTAGTTTTAGGGTTAATGGTTTCGATCTTGGAAATCGGGTAATGGTAGCGCCGGGTTTTAGAAAATTTTTGTTCCGTATTTGGCCACGGTTCGATGGCCGGGGCGCTCCCATAACCCAACAGGTTTCTCATCAAACATTTCCAAACAGGTGCAGATAGAAAACGAAAAAATCGTAGGACTCAAGAGCAATGATTACTATATATTGATGCAGCATTTTCTTCCTTTATGCCTCAGAGCATCGGTCAAATCAGAAATTAGTCTCATGCTTAACGACTTTTGCACGTATTTCCGCCAATTGTGTTCTAAAAACATGGACGTCAATGAGATAGAAGAGCTCAAAAAAGACATTCTTTTAATCCTCTGCAAGCTAGAAACTATCTTTCCACCTTCCTTTTTCAACATTATTGTTCACTTGTCCGTCCATCTGACAAACGAGGTCAGGATTGGCGGTCTGGTCCATTACCGTTGGATGTATTCAATCGAGATGTATTATTGACATTTATTATTCATCATTTAAATTGCAAAGAATTATCATGAATTATTAATTTATTTCATTTTCAACAAATATCTGTTAACTTTTAAAAACTATATCAACAGCAAGCATCGTCTTGAAGATTCGATTGCTCAAGGTTATCTCCTGGAAGAAGTCACGTCTTTCTGTGCTCGTTTCCTGAACGATGAAGTCAAGATGAAGAGGAACAAATCGCAGAGTGTTCCTAACAGTCCAATTAAAGTAGGAAGGCTAAAAAACATGTTTTACGATCTCACGGCCAGTGTACATGCGTACATCTTTGATAAACAGTGAATATTTTGTTAAATATGTAGAGTAAGTGTTTATTATTTCATAGTTTTAAACGTTCGAAATTAAATTTAATCTAATTAATATAACTATATATTAACGAATAGAGCGCACAAAGATATACTCACAAGATCAAATCTTAGGACATGGTCGAATGATAGGATCGAAGAAGAATAAAGGCGCACTTTCGCCGCTTGGTCTACAAAAAAATAAATGAACAATTGAATCGTAGAGAGCACATTCATAGAGAGGTCTATGACCTTTTAAAAGGTCCAACAATTGCAGCTAGGTTTTACAACGGGTACGGAGCATCCGGATATTAATTTGAGGTAGAAAGTACGGAACGTATTTGGGATACACAAAAAAGCAGCATCCCAACCGTCGATGAGGATGGAAATCCTTACTACGGTGTTCTTGAGGAAGTTATAGCAGTCTTATACCAGTAAATAACTGTCTCATTTCATATTCCAATGCAGATGGTACGATACCAAAACTGACCGGAGTATGAAGGTCAATCAATACAGTCTGACTTTGGTAAACACTAAACGGATGTTACCAAAATACAACAGCTTTATCTTTCCCACAATGGCAACACAAATATATTATTCTCGGGAGTTGCAGAAGGTTGACTGGGATGTTGTTTATCGTTGGAAACCGAGAGATTATTATAGCATGCCGACGTTGAATGGATCTGAAGATGAGAGCGACAATGAAGATCTCGCAATAACACGTCTCGGTCCATCTATTGAACGCACCAAGATCCAAACTATTATGTGCCGCCCGTCCATACATTTGTAAGAAGTGATATCGGCCAATTGATTGTCACAGATCAAGATTTTAGGAATCCACCCAACGAATCTTCAGATAATATACCACATAAACGTGTTAGGTAACGAAGTTAGATTGAATTTTCTAAATTGTATAATGATTATGAGTAATAAATAACATTTAAATATATATGTAGGATTTGATTATGGGCGCAGGCAAAGGCACTAAACACCACAAGAGACAGCGTCTACAGGACATTCTGAGTCGAAGCATACCCGCCGACGAGACTGTCTCAGGACCCTCAACAGGCACGGGAGTCGCAGCAGCAGCGCCTATCCTTAACGGTGCTCCCCCTATTACCACCACATCACCCCCATGGCCCTCCTACTCATACCATATCACCCCCGACAGTCCCCCTATCTCTACTAGCGCTCCTCCTATTACCGCTACATCACTTCCCCCATTACTCCCTATTCACACCGCATCATCCCCGAATGTCCCCTATCCTTACTAGCGCTCTCCATACTACCGCAAGATCACCCGCAACGTCGCAGCCTCCTCTACCCCTAATAGTGCGTTAACGGGTCCTCATACCCCTGTTACTACGGTGCATGGTGCGTAGTTTGCTCATTTAAAATTTGATACTTCATTACAATATAGGTGGATATTGAATTATCTAACAATTTATTGTTTGCAGATCCGCATTTTACTCGCGGGATAGCGTCTAGCGCCGGTTCTAGCGCCACGCCGGAGACGACATATATAATCGTTATTTTTTAAAGCTTTTAAATAACGATTATAATTTAAATTTGTCAAATTCTATATTCATATTCTAAATATTATAATATTTTGTATGTATATCAATTTTTTTGCTAGCTCGAGCAGTGTTAGGACCAGAGGTCCTACTGGGCCAGACTGCTGCAAGCCGCAGGCAGATGCTGGGCCATAAGATCTAATCTTTGACGCGACAGGTGTGCCTGTTATAGAGCATGCAACCCAAAGGGGGGATTATGTTGAGCAGAAAATCTATATTTATTACAAGTACCCACCCCATATTCGGTGGAACAAGGCCTAGACTGAGCGTGCTATGCGGTTTTTTGGGTCGGAGGAGGTATGAAATTCCCTTTCACACATTTAAATTTCAATCTGTTGGGTTTCGCCAACGCCCTGGCCATCAAACAGTGGCCGAATGTGGAACAAAAATATTCTAAACTGGCGCTAACAGAACCCGATGCCCGAATCTACCATAACCCTAAACTAGCAATATGTAAAGAGAACTTAGAATGGTTATACCAAATGATCCGTGTCCTTCGGTCTTGAACCATCATCCCAAGCTCCTAGAGGCCTCCTTAATCAAACTAGATCTCTGGTCTCCCTCCATCGAAGATGATCCACCCGAGAGTCTATGAAACGAGCTCCAACCTCATTGCCGAGGTAACTAGGATACCTAGATCGCTACACTAGATAACCTAGAAGAAGTAAAGAGTGATGAAGGATTAATTTGTTTTAAGACACCCTAGGTTTCTCAGCACATGAGACTTGTAGGGTGGAGATAGAAGAAGAAGCTTGAGGATGAGAGTGTGAGAGCAACTCAAGAAAAATGGCTAAGTGTTTTGAGTTGTGTTGTGAGAGTTAATGAAGTCATCCAATAAATATCCCATGTATCCAAAATATCTTAAGTCAACCCAAAATATCTCAAGTCAACAAAAATCTCACATAATCTCACAACACAACAAAAAACCAAGCATGCTAGAAAAAATGCAATAAACACCTCATCCTCCACCTCATAAACCTTTTAATCCAAAAGGTTTAAAACATAATGAGGTGTAATCTTTTAAAAGTAATCTTGTAAGAAATTACAAGAATACCCCTCATCCGTATATACATATCCGCATCTGTATTCCGAAGAATACGAATACAATGAGACGGAAATAATCCAACAATATAATACTAGGATCCGGCATAAACCAAAGCCCACTAGTATTATCCGTCCAAATCATGATACGTGCACAAGTGCACGTATATGATCGAACCCTGCTGCAAAACCATACGGCCTCTACATCATTTCGCCCGAAGCAGGGAAACCTTCTGTGTGGGACTCTAAAGACTCATCAACACGCTAGCAATGAGTTTAACCATAAGCACGTCGGCGGCACTAGCTCTACGTAACGGCTACCCAGGTATTGATTAAAAGGGAGGCCAATGAGCACACTCATCCTGAAACCCCCTACTAAGCCTGACAGTGACAATATCCGTACAGTCCGGTCTGTTCGTCTAAGAGTATCACATATCGAGTCTAGGGGGTGGATAAAGTCAGATCCCTAATAACGCGACGTTTCGTGTCGGTATGAAGCCCATCATCAACTGAGAAACTACTGATCCAAACCAGTAATTCTCGACTACCTTGGCCAAGGATTTCTGGTGATGGCCATCCGTGCACAACGCGACATCAACCCCCAATACCGGGAGAGACGAATCCCCGACGATCCGCTCACTGCCTCCATGTGGCTCGGGACTGTATCCAGCTAAAACCTGTTTGCACGACTCCTTTGAGCCGTGGTAGGGTAGTAATCAAAGCACAGTGGGAACTCACACGAGACAAATGACGATCTCAGGTCGACAAACTAACCTGTACTCATGTCACCTGGGAACTGCTATCTGACAATAGGTATAATACCAACTAGCATGTTCCCGGCGAGTCCGTCCGGTGTACTCATAATCCAATGAGCACCTGTATACTATCTTAGGTAAACAAACTGACACCAATGGCTTGTGAGACCGGCCACCGCCCCTCGTCGAGGTCTCGATTAGTATACACAAGTCTACTTTGGAGTATCGATGCCCAGTCTCGAAACTCCCACGACTAGGGACATTTAAGGATGTGCCTATTGACTGCCTAGCTCCCATATATATGATCGACATCATAATGCTGGTAGTCAAGCAAGAATCCTATGGGCTCTATCAACATGTAATAGTGATCTGTAATACCACCTAATACTGTACATGATGATAAAGACAAACCAGATAGCATACAATCATTTCGAGTAAGACAGTTCTACTGGTATGGGTCCTCCTTCAATCATCATAATCACCTGCCTGCGACTATGATAATTGCCTTAAGGGCACTATAGCCAACAATCTCACACTGCACTTAAGGCTAATTATTGCGATCTCGCATACTTACAGCCCGTATGATACCGAACACCCAATTTCTCTACTAATCAGTTTCACAAAACTCGTTTGTAAAACTATTGCATTCGAGAAATAGCCTAAGTGAGTGGATTCGCTCTAATGTTTTTTCTATATCTGTCTATATCACAACTTCGTGGAGAAAACTATCTCCCGAAAAGAGCAATACCTGTCTTAGAATATTTCTGGATATTTGATAGCACCTAGTTCATAAATGAACTCCAAATCCAGCAAACTTCTTAGATTGTATCGTCCACTGAATTTAATCAGTATCATGCGCCATGCCTTCCTCGGTATCCACTTGGACTACCTGTCCAACATACTGTCCTTCAAAAGAAGGAAAACTATATCTCTGACAGTCACTCTGTCATCCAGGTCATCTTGGAACCCTGAATTGATAACCGTCTTCCGAAAGAGGCTGCCATTACCATATCCTAAGAACATCCACTTATATTCTTTACTGCATCCCAACGTTTCTCTAGGATTGGATCGATATATAAGCTTATTGCAGCTAGTGCAAAAACAATATTTGGTGTGGTACTTAACATCTCATGATTGACTCAATTGCCTAAGCAAGTGATATGTCAATCATGCAAATCCCTCTCCCCTTTAGTCTGTAAGACATCCTTTAGAGAGGGTGACTCTATCACCTGCAGGTACACCACCTCGCCAGAAGTCGTCCATTCTAAAATACCTTTTAGAATAGTGTCAAAGTACCCAAATTGGGACACTTCCCAAATCTAGATCTAAAACCATAGATCTAGTAACCTGAAACCCTGATATTATATCCATATCCTATGTGGAGAAACAACTGTGTGACAACCATAGTATAACCGATAGTAGTATAGGAATTTCACTTCCTATAAAGTGCATGCCATAGAAATACCAGGACATCATACCCTACTACCTTCTTACCATATCCATCTCTTATTCTGATGAAGTCAAAGCCTATGACTGTCATATCAAAAATAGATGATCTATCTCCGTTGTACCTGCTTTAGTCTATAAATAAACACAAGCCACTTGCCCACTATGCTTCCGCTGCTCCCACTAACTACAATAACCCTCTGACAGAGTCATATATACGTACACTTCTAAAGCTAGTTTAGAATGACATTATACTCATCCTCCTGCCAGGTCTCATAGTCTAGAACAGCAGTAATAGCAAAGTTTGGGTAAGCAAGAACCTCCCTGTCACCATTTCTGAGGAGACCGAAGTGCCTCTCGGGTGTCTGAGGTTACCCACCAAATCTGCGGAGTGGATAATGGAATGTCGAATCCAATTGAATCTGTCGGTTCTATTAAATTTTCAGCAATCGTTTGTGGTTCTGGAATCACTTCCAGTTCTACCATACTTCCACTAATATTTTCTGAAAAGAATCCATTTTACTAAAACTGGTGGCGATTCAAAAACAATATAACTATTGATCTTCCAGATGGTAGAAAGTTAACCCTCATCAAAGCCTGGGATAACCCACAAACTGTCATTACTGAAATGTACCTTGAGTTTGTCCAGAGTCTGGTTTTAAGCATAAGCCGGACAACTCTATATACCTTAACATCGTTAAGATATGAAGCATTCTATATCCACTATAGAAACTGAGGCGCTAATTTAATTGGAACCAGATTCAAATCATGCAGCTGTCTCCAGTGCATGTCAACTAAGTGGAAGGAGGTCAAGCAACATTACTCATCTAAGAGTGCATCCACATATGAGTAATCTGAAAAGAAGCAAGTTCTCAAAACCATTACTATCAACGGAATACCAAACACAAGTATCTACATCTTCGATCACCTTGAAGAATACTGATACTTGCAACATATGGTTCTCTACTTTATTCATATACCTATAACTTCTCAAAATTTGGACCTTATATTTCAACGAAATATTTGTCTAAAAACTAGAGAAGTCACAAGTAAACAGAATATAGTACGAGCATCAACCCTTTTGTACTAATGGACACTGGACAACATACAATACTTTGTATAAGTCCCTTGAATTCAATAACTCATACCCTATGCGTCGTAGGTTGAAAAAATGTATTATGATTAAGAAGAATTACACCATTATTGAATACTCCTTACCCAATCATCAACTGATATAGGTAAATGTCATAGACATAATTTCAAAAAGTTATATCTCACTTTATAAAATAAACGTACAGGTATATCAGTTTGAGATTGGTGCATAACAACGGATATTCAAAACCAAATATTTGCCGTTAGGCAAAACCCAGGTGATTCCCTCAAATATCACCAATTACAACGAATTCCAATATAAAGAGGACATAATCACCTAATTCCCAATATTCTGCTCCCACTCATTATCTGTAACACTATACAGATGTGAGAATCAACCCTGGTAAATACATACCCTGAAGTAAGAATCTAATTGGGAAATCAGTTTTCAACTAACAACTAACAGTGAAATTGAAACATGAAAAATATTTCGAAAGGGTATCCTGGTATTCCTAGCAATGCCTCTTCCACTATCCAGATTCATGACTGTAACCGTATATTTCCTTGCCATCTCCCCAATCTTTTTATTTGTCTTTATTTATTACCTTTTGTACACCACTTTTAGGCTAAATGGTTTTCTTCCTTCCATACCTTTCGGCATCAGCATAAAGTTTGGAAGAAGACTATCCAATAAGCGTAATAGGTGTACTCTCCTAATACTAGGAGCCTTCGCAACCTGAGAGAAAGTAATGATAAAAGACAACCCGAGTAATCCTATTCGATTTCTCCTGAACCGGAAACCATCCTCGAACTGGAACAAGTTCCTTCGAGTTCGTATGTAACTATACGATGGCGTATCCAATAAATGTGGATCTTCGTAGTGATACAGAATGTTCCAAAAAAATGCAAAGGTGAAGTAGGAGTGACGATGATATACGCGGCTTCGTTGTGAATGATAGCGGTCGCAATCTCCTTTCGCCCTCTTTCAAATCCCTTTATATGTCTTTACTTATTACCTTCTGTACACCACACGTAGGCTAATTGGTTTTCTTCCTTCCCTACCATTCGGCACCAGCCTATGGTTTGGAAGAAGACTATCCAATAAGCACAATAGGTGTACTCTCCTAAATACCAAGAGCCCTCGCAACCTAAGAGAAGGTAAAGGGAAAAGACAACTAAATAGTCATATTCTATTTCGTCAGAACCGGAAACCATCCTCGAACTTTAAACAAGTTTTTTCGAGTTCGTATGTAACTATACGATGGTTATATCCAATAAATGTGGATCTTCGTAATGACACGGAGTGTCCTGGAGAAATGCAAAGGGTAAAAGTGGGAGCGGCAATGATATATGCGACTCTGACAATCCAAAAGCCAAAGTGTTTTAAGAAGATTCGGTTAACTTGGTTCATGAGTTTTAGTTTAGGTAGGGTCAAGGTAGCTCCCAAAGAGAGAGAGAAAAGAAACACTTAGCGTGCACTCTAAACTAGATTAGATTGGTTATTTATTTATCTAATCAGTATGTCTCCCACTGTTTCCTCAAATTCTCCTCCAAACCCAAAAGAGAATTAGTCGGGATCATCTAAAATCACCCGAGGAGTAACACTTACTCATCGGTGGGAATCAGGATCCAACTATCATCACATGATGACTTGATGAAATCCACTCAAGTAACCACACTCCAGAAGTTATGCGCATGCCTGGCAAGTTTCCTGTATGCTTGAAACTCCCGATGTGATTTTTACCCCTATGACCCAAGTGACCTTGACGAAGTCAACAAATCAAAGAGTCCTAGTCAAGTTCAACCCGTCATTATCTTGATTTCATTAAACCCACCCGTACGATCCTTTGATGGAGTCAACAAGGACGCAACACTGTCCAAACCAATCGCATATACATGCTACAAACAAGCACCACCCAGCTACCGCACACTACGCCTTGACAGAGTCAACAAACGCAACACGAATACTAAGTAATGCTCGTAGGAAATGACGGAGGGCTACAGCTGGTTTTTGGCGAAAAACCTTTAACGTAATGAACTTGATCTCGTTGAAGGAACCGAGTGGTTTTACAAATATATAGTGGCGAAAACTTTTGCTAAAGAGGTCACTCCCTATGAAAGGATCTCGACACTTTCCTCGTCAAATGAGGTGCAGGATATTCCCAACTGAATACCACGATGCAAAGAAAAAGAATCGACTATAGTAAAGTTATTATGTTGATGCAAACTTCTGCCCAAGGGGTCACTCCCGATGAAGGGATCTCAGCCCTTACCTCGTAGAATGAGGTGCAGGATATTCCCCATTGAATACAACTGTGCAAAGTAAAAGAAAACATCTGTAATGTCTGTTTTTCAAAAACTTGGTTTCAACAACATCAAATAGGTTTGTTTTATCTTTGCATTGATCAAAATCAGCACAGTCCCATCAATTAAACATACCATACCAGATAAAAGAACGAAAAATAAAATGTACGTATATGTCATCCGCATTCGCCACTGGGCCCTGTCATCACCCATTAGGTTACTTAAAAAACGACAGAGCGGGGGCTGGACTAGTCCGGGTGCAAAACATATACAACATCTACTAATATATATATATATATATATATATAACAATCGTCCCAGACATGATATAAAGCAACATCACAGATTCTCAGCCAAGCAACACAGAGTGGTGGATAATCCTGAAGCCTCGGGTTTCACTTGAGCCGCAAATGAGACCCGACATTTCCTGTCGTGTGGATAGCCTGTGCAATGAAAACCTAGACCGCTACGAGTGCGGCAAGTTACCCGCCAATCCCAAAAGCGACGCAACCCTAATCAACAACGTGAATAGGCCACCCAACACTTCACGAAATCCGGTAACTTGGGCACCCCTCCGTGGGTCAACCTATACCCCCTATGAGTGCGGCGAATAGCCCGCCAATTCTAGAGTAAGGTCCCCTCCATCTCAACGCCATGAGATGCGGACCCGTTGCCTTCTAGAACCCGGCTATTCGTGCACTCCAGCCTGGGGTAATCCTAGTACAGAAAAGAAAATAATATGTACAAGGGTAATATCGACCTCAACCCGGTCGTGCCCCAAACAAATAATATACAAACTGGCAGTGACGGCAGTCCACATGTCGGACGCTCGCCCCGCAATATCAAATGTACAAATAAATCTAAACTATACTATCATTGCACCATTGGCTATCCACCACGATGATCCAACCACAACCACAGCACAACACAGAACATCAACGTGAATGTCATGTTCGCAAACCCGTTTAAAAGAGCATATAGCAATTAGACAAGTTGTACCGCTCTAATGACATTCACGGTCGCAGATAGTAATGTATGCACTGAAAAACACATTTTTAAAATTTCGATCGACTAAACATTTCCAAATTGGCCCCAAATGCAAATCCAGTACTCAAACAAATCTAGGCCAAAACCATATATCAAAAATTCATATTTCCAAGAACTAGAGCCCCAGAAAAATTTGGGGCACTAAAGCCCAAAAAGCACGGCGGTTCCGCCGCAAAATATGACATTTTAATCCAGTTCCGCGGCGGAATTTTGGAGTCAGGTGTCTAAATTTTTTTGGTTGCTCTAGTTTTGCCTGCACATATTTTTAAGATACCCAAAAAAAAAATTGAACAACTTTGAAATTCGACCGCAAGCACATGAACATGGAACTGTGATCCGGAAAAATTGGTCAATCGAGATTTTAACCTTGTACAAACTAGCTAGTACGGTTTATGGGTTGGCTCTGATACAATGTTGGGTTTCGCCAGCGTCCTGGCCATCAAACCGTGGCCGAATGCGAAACAAAAATTTTCTAAACCGGCGCTAACGGAACCCGATTCCCGGATCTACCATTAAACCTAAACAAGCAATATATAAAGAGAAGTTAAAATGGTTATACTGAATGATCTGTGTCCTTCGGTCTTGAACCATCATTCCAAGCTCCTAGAGGCCTCCTTGATCAAGCTTGATTTTCGGTCTCCCTCCATCGAAGATGATCCACCCGAGAGTCTACGAAACGAGCTCGAACCTCATAGCCGAGGTAACTAGGTTACCTAAATCGCTACACCAGATAGCCTAGAAAAAGTAAAGAATGATGAAGGATTAATTTGTCTCAAGACACCCTAGATTTCTCAACACATGAGACTTGTAGGGTGGAGATAGAAGAAGAAGCTTGAGGATGAGAGTGTGAGAGCAACTCAAGAAAAATGGCTAAGTGTTTTGAGTTGTGTTGTGAGAGTTAATGAAGCCATCCAATAAATATCCCATGTCTCCAAAATATCTTAAGTCAACCCAAAATATCTCAAGTCAACAAAAATCTCACATAATCTCACAACACAACAAAAACCAAGCATGCTAGAAAAAATGCAATAAACACCTCATCCTCTACCTCATAAACCTTTTAATCCAAAAGGTTTAAAACATAATGAGGTGTAATCTTCTAAAAGTAATCTTGTAAGAAATTACAAGAATACCCCTCATCTGTATATACATACCCGCATCTGAATTCCGAAGAATACGAATACAATGAGACGAAAATAATCCAACAATATAATACTAGGATCCGGCATAAACCAAAGCTCACTAGTATTATCCGTACGAATCATGATGCGTGCACAAGTGCACGTATATGATCGAACCCTGCCGCAAAACCATACGGCCTCTACATCGTTTCGCCCGAAGCAGGGAAACCCTCTGTGTGGGACTCTAAAGACTCATCAACATGCTAGCAGTGGGTTTAACCACAAGCACGTCAGCGGCACTAGCTGTACGTAACGGCTACCCAGGTATTGAGCAAAAGGGAGGCCGATGAGCAAACTCATCCTGAAACCCCTACTGAGCCTGACAGTGACAATATCCGTACAGTCCGGTATGTTCGTCTAAGAGTATCGCATATCGAGTTTAGAGGGTGGATAAAGTCATATCCCTAATAACGCGACATTTTGTGTCGGTATGAAGCCCATCACCAACTGAGAAACTACTGATCCAAATCAGTAATTCTCGACTAGCTTTGCCAAGGATTTCTGGTGATGGCCATCCGTGCACAACGCGACATCAACCCCCAATACCGGGAGAGACGGATCCCCGACGATCCACTCACTGCCTCCATATGGCTCGGGACTGTACCCAACTAAAATCTGTTTGCACGACTCCTTTGAGTCGTGGTAGGGTAGTAATCAAAGTACAGTGGGAACTCACACGAGACAAATGACGATCTCAGGTCAAAAAACTAACCTGTACACATGTCACCCGGGAACTGCTATCTGACAATAGGTATAATACTAACTAGCATGTTCCCGACGAGTCCGGCCGGTATACTCATAACCCAATGAGCACCTGTATACTATTTTAGGTGAACAAACTGACATCAATGGCTTATGAGACTGGCCACCGCCCCTCGTCGGGGTCTCGATCAGTATACACTAGTCTACTCTGGAGTATCGATGCTCAGTCTCAAAACTCCCACGACTAGGGACATTTAAGGATGTGCCTATAGACCGTCTATCTCCCACATATATGATCGCCATCATAATGCTGGTAGTCAAGCAAGAATCGTATGGGCTCTATCAATATGTAATAGTAATCTGTAATGCCACCTAATACTGTACATGATGATAAAGACAAACCAGATAATATACTATCATCTCGAGTAAGACTGTTCTACCGGTATAAGTCCTCCTTCAATCATCATAATCACCTACATATGCCCTAAGGGCACTATAGCCAACACAATCGTCATTATATACGTATACATATTATTATTTGTTTAATATATTTCAATTTCAAACCAGGAAGAATTACAGATTCATTGGCGAGCCCGGTAAGGATGGCGTGTATTGGCCATTCGATATAGATCGCGCCCTCGCTCACTTCATAGGCCAGTATCAAGTGATCAAGCGATATCGCCGATAGAAAGTGAAAAGTGAACTTTACCTTCATTGTGACACGGCGACCGAGAATCAGCGGATGCACATGATGGAGGTTATAGCGTTAGAGATCCCGAGAGAGAATTAGCTGCTTCTTGTCGCCTATTTTGAGCGCGATGATGTGCATGTATCAATTTAATTTTTAATATTTTAACAATATAACATGAAATCATATTCTATAATCTTTATTTTTGCAAGACGATATCGGTTCGAAATAAGCAGAACCGGAACAACGACATGCGAGAACGCGCTATCCCGATCCAAAGGAAGCGCTCGTAGGCCAATGCTCGATGGCACTTGGTAAGTATTTCGATGCTTAATTCCATATGTTTTCTATATCGTTAATTAATTATTAAACTAAATCTTAATCTCATCGCAGAGAAAGAAAAACCCCACCAACCACAATAAAGCCAAGGGGCGGGCTACGTTACACAAGGGCACGGGTGCGAACATAGTAAGTTTCATATAATCAAGTTGATTATGTATTTTAAGTTAGCACCTGTGTGTGTGTGTATACAGACCCAGTTCTAGGAGTAGACGGACGCCTTAGGACTTGGCCCCGGCGGCTCGATCACCGCCATTGTCCCTGTCCTGGATTTGATATCTGGCGGGCATCACGGTGGGTATGATCGCGAGGTTGGTCCTCGGGCCCATCAATTTTTTGATATTCGTTCGACCACGCATGAGTACGCCGTGACCCAGACACGTGCGGATGCAATAGCTACGTCGCAGGAGGAGATCCATCAGCTCCGCGAGCAAGTGGAGCAGCAGCATCAGACGCGGCAGGAGACGCGGCATGAGGTTCAGGAAACACGGCACAAGGTACAGGAGACGCGGCAGGAGCTTTAGGAAACGCGGAACAATGTGCAGGAGCTTAGGGTGGAGATCTGAGACATAAGGCAGTCGCATGCCGATTCCATCCAGCAGGCCATACAGAATGAGTTGTGCGCATCCTTTAGACCACGGGACGATGGAGGTGGATCGTCGTCCCAATGGCGTTAGTTCTATTTTTTGATTTGTTAACACATACAGTAGGACTTTAGTGGAGTATTGATCATATTGGACGATTTTTTGACACATACATTTTTTGATATGTTGTTGATTAGTGGAGCATTGATCATATTATGTCACAACCCGGAATTGGCACGTGACCGGCACTTGAATCATGTGAAATCTACAGGACCCCACCGTAACCCAAGTAGGACGAAAACCCAGAAATCTAAACCTTTTTAGGAAAATAATGGAGGTAATGTTTTGAAATAAAGGTATAATATAATCAAGTTCTTTCTTAGAAAGTATAAGTAATGTTATATGAAATACAAATGGGTTGTATACTATAGTTGAAAACATTTTCGTCATTTGAAATTCAGGCAGCACCTCCTTTGTAAATTTTGATCCAAAACCAATACATAACAATAATATAGGCATCCCCAAGCGGGAGCTAGCTCTTCACCAATTGGCTGAATCAACCATGCAAATACAAATATACGACGCCCAAGGCGAAGATCAAACACAGAAAAGAAAGTAAAGAAACCAATATATCATCAAACCTAGAATAAGGAATAATCCACATATCTCGCTTTAAATCTGAAAGAATATACAAGTCTGTGGTTTCTAAGTTTACCAAATATACATAGTAATGAATATATATCGGTGGTTACGCTCTATACTGTAACCCACCTACCAATGCAAATCACCCAGAAAAGAGCAATGTGCCAGCAAACCGCTACTGAATCCGAGCAGTTGATTCTCCAAGAAAACTGTAGCACAACGGGGATGAGTTGCCAACTCGTGAGTAGAAGAGATCATCAGGTAGGAATTGAATGTATGACGATCTCCTAGGTCATACAGTAATATAATACCATGTGGTAACAAGAGTGATTGTGTATACATAAGTATAATAATAATAATAATATCGTAGATGTGGTAATATATGATACTATGTTATCTGTGTCCTACATAAGTATATATATATATATATGTATCATCCAACGTGTGCACAACAACGACACATCAAATCATCAGAAAACCTGAGTGCCAAGCATCGACACTCAAAATCATCATAAAACCCGTGTCTAGTATCGATAAGCAAATCCTCATATCTCAGGCGCCGTCTTATCGGATCGGCCCTCATATCCATCTGTCTCATATCACTCCAGTCAGTATCCTCCGGATATCCACTGAGTCCAGTACTGTCGCCGGTAGGTAGTGTTTTCCTGCCAGGCTCAACGTTTCTCTATACGATCTTCTTGACCCGGGATACCGTACTGGGTCCACATGTACCCGCAAACGGTGGCTCCTCTCTCTTCGAATCGGGTATACACATAACTCAGAATCGAGAAAACACATAGTGGACACCAAACATCATATCAAGAAAAAACCGCGTGTTTTTAAATAAATCATAAGTTTTTGAAATATATCTGCGGTTTCTCAAATCTAGAAATCTCATGAAAATCGAATCTCATAAGCATGGTAGGAATGTTAAGCACGACAGCAAGGGTTCGAGAGGCATCATCCATGCCATTTTCAAAATTTTATCATGCTAAACAATTCTAACCCTAGAATCTTAACTAGAGATTTAGACAAAACGATGTGTAAACAACTTTACAACTAAGTGAACTAGGAATACAACCTTTGTAGACCGGTCTTTCAATTCAATAGCTCCGTGTAGTAGTCCCTTCTCTCTAAGTAGTGATCTTCCGGACTCAAGAATGGCTCCACAAGATGAAAGGAAAGAGCTTACACGAAGTCTTCGAGGCCGAAAATGATCTACGTCGAGGAGACACTAACCCAAGCTATATCTTCACTAATGTGAGATTAGTGAAGCTAACACCCTAAACTAAATGGCTAATATAATAGAGGATGATGAAGTAGGATTTTTGCTCACTTTAGAATTAATTTTCTTACTCTTTTTCTTCTCCTCTCAAAAACCTAGAGAGCTAAGCTCTTGATGAACAAGAAGAAGCAAATAATGGATGAGAGAGTGAATGGCAACCATGGGTGAGAAATATCTCATATAACTCATGTAGAGACTTAACCATGAGTTTAGATAATGGTTGGGTTAATAAATATCTAGTGCAAGATAAAACTAGTGGACTAAGTCAATGGATCTCCAAGTTTCTACAAGCTTCATGCCATGTGACCAATTTCCAACTAATATTTGATTTACTCTAAATAAATAAACCCTACATTATCATTTGCATGGTATAAGTCTTATTCACCCATGTTGCATGTGGCATCAAGCATGACACAAAAAGAAAACACAATTAATATATATATCACATATATATTAAGTGTGCACATGTGAGAAAAGAAATGCTTAAGTGAGATAATATTAGTTAATGTAAATTAATATATCAAATATATAATTATACATTAAATCTTTAAATCGACACTTGATTTAATAATCCGGCTATATCTCATATGACCGACTAATATTATTTGTATCAACTTATCGAATCAATACTTGATTCGATAACCCGGCTATATCTCATATAACCGACCGATACAGTATCGACTTATCGAATCAACATTTGATTCGATAACCTGGCTATGTCTCATAAAACCGACCGATAACATAAATCGCGAGAATAGAATACGGTATCACATACTCGTATTAATCTCGGTCCCGCACATATCACATATGTGCTCCTACTTCGTTTTGCCTGAGCCAGTAAACATCTGTGTAGGACTCCAAAGACTTGTCAATACGCCGGCAGTAGGTGATGATCATATCAAGCACCCACAAGCCGTCAGCGGTACTAGCTGGACGTAACGGCTACCCAGGTATTGAGCGATCAGAAGATCAACAAGCAAGCCTACTCTAACTCCTGTAAAGCCTGTCAGTAACACTACCGTACAATCCAGTCTTTTCGTCTGATATGTCACATATTTAGTTTAGGGGCGGTAAACGTCATACCCCAGTAACCGATAATTCGTACCGATGTAAGGCACATAACGGGTCGAGAAACTACTGATAACACTTATCAGTAAATATTCGTATCAGCCCTGGCCAGGGACTTCCTGTTATGGCCAATCGAGCACAGCACAACATCAACCCCCAATACCGGGAGAGACGAATCCCCTCCTATCGCTCATTACCTCCATGTGATTCGGGACTGTACCTAAAAGCCACTGTTTTGCACGTTCTCTTGAACGTGGTAAGGTGGAAATCAAAGCACGGTGGGAATCACACAAGACTCTATGACGATCTCGGGTCTACAGACTAACATGTACCAGTGCCACCAGAGAACTGCTATCTGACGATTGGTATAATACCAACTAGGAGTTCTCGGCGAGTCAATTCAGTGTACCCAGTCTCCACTGAGCACCCGCACACCATATTTGATGTCAAACACCAATGGATGTGGGATCATCCATCGCCCATCATATGGGTCAAGATGCGTATACGCTAGTCTACTCTGGAATATCGATGCCCTGTCTCGATACACCCTCGACTAGGAACAATTATAGGATGTACTTATGGACTACCCTTGGCCCCACTACTATGATCTTCATCATAGTCCTAGCAGTCAAGTACACATCCTAAGGGCTTTATCAACATATGAGAGCAAGACAGTATCACAATACTAATCTACATGTTAAGACAAAGAGCAACCAGATAGCATACTATCATGTCGAGCAAGAAAGTCCTATATATATATATATATATATACAAGCATCCACTATAATATACATCACATGTACAATAATGGCCACTACGGCATACATATAACTAACAATCTCCCACTTGCACTAAGGCCAGTTGTTGTAGCATCGCATACCCAAAATCCCGAAGAGTCTCTCAAATTGTATCTAGGGTATAGCCTTTGTGAGTGGATCCGATGTGTTGTCCTTCATGTCAACTCTCCTGACCTCGATCTTCCGGCGATCAACTATCTCCCGGATTAGGTGATACCGTCTCAGAATATGCCTGGATCGCTGATGGGACCTGGGTTCCTTGGCCAAAACCACAGCTCCATTGTTATCGCAATACAAAGGTATTGGATGCTCAATGGACGGAACCACACCAAGTTCAGTTATGAACTTCTTCATCCAGACAGCTTCTTTGGCAGCATCGTTGGCAGCGATGTATACAGCCTCCATCGTCGAGTCTGCCACGGTATCCTGCTTGGAACTCTTCCAACAAACCGCCCCTCCATTGAGGGTAAATATAAATCCCGAAACTGACTTAGAGTCGTCATTATCACTTTGGAAGCTCGAATTGGTAAAGGACTCCACTTGGAGTTCTCCGTTACCATACACCAAGAACATCTCTTTAGTCCTTCTCAAGTACTTGAGAATGTTCTTCACAGCTGTCCAGTAACTCTCTCCTGGATCTGCTTGATACCTACTCACTACATTTAGTGAGTATACTACATCGGGTCTGGTACATAACATCGCGTACATGATAGAGCCTACTGCCTAAGCATAGGGTATCCCTTGCATGCGAGCTCTCTCCAAATCAGTCTTGGGAGACATCTCTTTGGAGAGTGTGAGTCCAGAGATCGTGGGTAAATTCCCACACTTGGATTCTTTCATACTAAACCTCTTTAGTAAGGTGTTAATGTACCTGGATTGGGACAATCCCAGTATCCGTTTAGATCTATCTTTATAGATCTTAATCCCCAAAATGTAGGAGGCATCACCTAGATCTTTCATTGAGAATCTTTGTAATAAGAAGATCTTGACCGAGTGCAGCATAGGAACATCATGTCCTATCAAGAGTATGCCATCCACGTACAATACGAGGAAGACAACCTTACTATCTGCCACATTCTTGTATATACAATATTCATCTACGTTCATGATGAAGTCAAACACTTTGACTACCACATCAAAACAGATGTTCCAACTCCGCAATGCCTGCTTTAACCCGTAGATGGATTTAAGCAGCTTGCACACCTTCCTGCTGCTCCCACTGTCCACGAAGCCCTCTGGCTAAGTCATGTACACGCTCTCTTCTAAATCACTATTTAGAAAGGCGGTCTTAACATCCATCTGCCAGATTTCGTAGTCATGGTATGCAGCGATGGAAAGCAGGATCCGGATGGAATTAAGCATAACCACTGGAGAAAAGGTTTCATCATAATCCACACCTGGTCGTTGACGAAAACCTTTTGCAACAAGTCTAGTTTTGAAAATCTCAACTTTTCCATCTACACCAAATTTCTTCTTAAAGATCCATTTGCTCCCAATAGGTTTTACCCCTTCAGGAGCAACTTCTAAAGTCCAAACTTTGTTGGTGTACATGGATTCCATCTCAGATCGCACTGCATCCAGCCATTTCACAGAGTCCCCACTCGTGATGGCCTGCTCGAAACTAGTTGGGTCATCATCTTCCATGATGCAATCCTCGTTCCCACCATCAACGAGAAAACCGTAGTATCTCTCAGGTGGATGAGGAACCTTACTAAATCGGCGGAGAGACTGGGGTTCGTTTGGAGCTATCGAATCCTCTGGTTCTACCAAATCGTTAGTTGTAGTCTGTGCTGCTGTAACTTCTTCCAGTTCTACCTCATTGCCACTAATTTCTTTCATAAGAAAACCCTTTTATAAAAAGGTGGCATGTCGAGAAACAAACTTTTATTCCTCGGAGTGGTAGAAGATATACCCTCACGAATGTTTTGGATATCCTATAAATTTGCACAGAACTGACCTTGCCTCGAGCTTATCCGGATTTTGTGTTTTCACATATACCGGACAACCCCATATCTTAACATAATTAATATATGGTCTCTTTCCTTTCCATATCATATATGGAGTGGTTGGCACAGATTTGGTGGAAACCATATTCAATAGGTCTGCAGCTGTCTCCAGTGAATAACCCCGAAAGGAAATAAGTAACTCAGCAGTGCTCATCATAGAGCGCACCATATCTAATAGGGTGCGAGTAACACCTTAGAATGTGATTAGGGGTTATTATGCTTTAATGTAGGGTTTTTAGTAAAAAGTTTACCAAAACGGTTTTCAAATATTTTATCTGGATTTATGAATATTTTATTAGAATTTAATTTGGACTGCACACACATGTGCATGTTAACTAGGGTTAAGTTTGGGGTTAAACCATGTTTAGATAACCATGGTGGATTAACCCATTTAATTAGGTTAATATGAGTTAATTAAGTGTATTGTTTTTTTTTAATTTTGTTTTGGGGGTTGACTTGAGTTGGAGAGAGAGAGAGAGAGAGCATGATGGGCTTGAGCCATGCTTGGTAATCATTATGAGAGAGGGGGGGAATGGGTTGACACTCACCTCTCTTTTATTTTCTTTTTCAAAACAATTATTTCCCTCACGCTCTTTCTCACATCTCTCTCTCCCTCTCACTTTCACATACACACCCAACTGCAGCAGCAGCAGAAGCAGCAGCTGCAGCAGCAGCAAAAGCAACAGCAGCAGCATCAGCTTCAGCATCAGCATCAGCAGCAGCATTAGCAACAGCAACACAACAATAGCAACAGTAGCAGCAGCAGCAGAATTCCCCCCTCCTCTTCTTCTTCTTCTCCTTCTTCTTGCACTTAGGATCAAGTGAGGTATAATTTTTAAACTTAACTTCTTGCTTTTGCAGAATATGGTTATTTAAGCTTAAATGAGTGTTAATGTGATTTTAGTGCTAGTTATGGTGATTTAAGTGGAGTTTTGGCCAAGTGATAATTTTTATGGCTAAAGTAGCTTAACTAAGTGTTTATAAGGCCATTTAAACCAAGTTTTGCCCCAGATTTCACTAAAATACCATAAAGTTTCAATTTAGTGTAATTTAACGTTTTAATGTAGATTTTTAGCCTTTTTAAGATCTGCTGTTGACCCGAGTGCTTCAGGAAAAATCTGAGTTAACTGGAGCATACGCTTTAGACCTTGATCACACGCACAGAACACGAGACCCCCTACCCACCTTATGGCCACAGTTTTATTCATTCTAGCCACAATTTACGACCAGATGGGGGAGTCTGATGTTAGGGTTGGGTCTGTGGGAGTCTGCTGTATAATTAGGGTTTTTGGTATATGCAACTCTTTATATTTCCACTCGAGTCAAAATCTGGAACCTAAAACCTTTTTTCGATACTTTTTAACTCGTGCGACACGTACGTTTTGTGTGTTGGGTTTGTTGTTCACTGCGCGACACAGCGAGTCGGGGTGGTTTCTGGTGAGTTTACACACGTTATGACGTATCGAGTACACGGGCGTTTAGTTTCCGACGCGAGTTTTTCCTTTGATCGTGATATCGCATTTTTTGGCAGAATTTAGCCTTATATATATATTACTTATGTGTTTTTAGGGACGATCGCGGAGACGTCGGACGCGGCGCGTAAGGGAAAAGCGGTGGTTGGACCCGGCTAGCATGAGATCACGGGTGGGTAGATTTAACATCTACGAGGGGAAAATCGTTTGGATGGCGCAAGGCGTCTTATAGTTTGGATAGTTTAAAAGACTTCTAGTGGTACTAGTATTCATGAGTATAGTGCCTACTTAAACATCTTGCTGCATTCATGATCCTATATATTTACATACATGTGCGAACTCATTTCATAGGACACTTGCACCATTACCAGGGTTTTTATGCAGCACGAGCACTATTCATGCGGACACACACGCCTTATTAATTGCTATGCCACAACACTAGATACCTTGTATAACCTGAAATCTAGAACAATTTCACCATATATGATACTTAAACCTGTGCTAATGCATTTAAATTCCTCAAGATGAACATGTAGGATTGCTGGTCATATGCATGTACCTCATTACATCATTCGTTCATGCCTAGCCTATTAGTCATACATTGCAGTTCGACTTGTTGATAATATAGGCATTCATTATCATTGACATATGCACTTATGATGATTTTCTTGAGGATTTCAGCACTTGAGATTTATGAGATTTTGGGGGAAAGCCGCAAGGATTTAATAAACCTGATATTATTTTAAACGTTGAAAGTTGCGGTTTTTCTCGTGATATGATATATGTGTCGTCCATCATGAGTTTTCTGTTGATTTTCGAGACTCGTTTTGAGGAGTTGGATGAACCGTCTCGGGTACATGGTGGGCCCGGTAAGATATCCCGGGGTAAGAAGATTGAGGTGTAGACGATGAGCCTAGCAGGGGCAGACAACCTACCGGTGATTGTTGGCGCGACGGATATCCAGAGGATACCGACCGTGGCCGTGAGATATTGATACTTTGAGATAGGTCAGCCGGACGGCTGGGGCCTGAGATACTGTGATATGGATACATGAGATTTGAGATAATTTTTTAAGGTGTCGATGCTGGACACGGATTTATGTTGATTCTATTGATATTATACTGATATTTCAAAGGAGTTTTCTGAGAAGAAAATAATGATTTTCTATATCAACATATTCAGATCACGAGTTGATTCATGTTGCATACATACCTGCTAGTACATCATGCCAAATAGTATTGTACATTGATTCATGTTGCATACATAACTGCTAATATATCATGCCATATCAGTATTGTTGATGTTATGACACTTGCGTGCATGCTTACGATAGCCTCTATAGATGTTATTTATTACTCACGCGTTGGCAACTCACCCCTGTTGTGCCACAGCCTTTTTGCAGGTCCGCTCCGCCAGCACCGTAGCGGCAGACACACTTGCTCCTTTTGCTCGTTTTTCCTGGACTTGAGGCTTTTGCTCGTAAGTGGGTTGTGATATCTTTTTGGTTTCCACCTTGTATATTCATTGTATCTAGAGTACTCCATCTACTATATCTACTTTACCTGTTATTGTATTGATGTATGTTGACCTAAAGGCAGGGCAGTGAGATTTGTGGACTTTTATGTTGTATTTTGGGGTCGAGCTCACTTGAGCCGACGTGATGTTTATTACTTATTCCTTTTATACTTATTTTACACATTGTTGTTTTATATTGCGTGGGATTTGAGCCGCTTCGGCGAAGAGCTAGCTCCCGCTTGGGGATGCCCTATTTCATGTTATCTATATATATATTCCTGTTTTGTACCCGTTTGGGGGCCAGTTTTTACAAAGGAGACTCTGCCGAAATTTTCGGAAAAATGGATGTTGCTTTTAAAAAGCTTGATGTGACTTATTTGATTTAAATCGCTTTCAATAAATTGGTTTTCCTTCACTCTATTGCTTAAATGGGTTTTGATTTCTGGGTTTTGGCTTACTTAGATTGCGTACGCCTTGAGACATTTCGTAATTTAAGTGTCAGTCGCGTTCCGTACCTTTCGGGTCATGACAAAATTGGTATCAGAGCGATAGGTTTTACCTTTCTGAGTGTAAGATGACCCTTGGTAGATGGAGTAAGTGACTTAAGCAGGTAATGTAGCGTGTGTATGTCCGCGGCATACTTGCGATACGGTACTCCGCCTAAGTGACTTTAGGATATACTTGCTTGAAATTCCTTCTTCAATTCCGTGTATCCTATGATTCTATTGCACTGTTCTTACTATCCTGTTTTCTGTACCAGCCACTATACCGCCGAAGGCTACGATGGCGCAGAAGGCTGCCGCCCGAGATGAAATCCGAGCAGGCTCGTCCGAGACGAGGACCGAGCAGGATGGTGCACCTACTCCCCAGGGACAGACTGATCCGCCTTCCCCAGGCCGTATGGATAGGCTAGAGTCTGATATGGAGGAGTTACGACAGATGATGGGAGGTATGCAAGAGTTAAGACAGATGGTGGGGTCCTTAGTAGAGGCCAGTCATGCACCGAGATCGGACGACGTACCTACCACAGCACAGACTACGATAGTACCTGCTGCCCAGACAGTTGCTCCTACTACTACTACCATGGCTATTCCAGTATCGCTACAGGATTTCATGAGGCTGAGACCCCCAGTCTTCACCGGCACTGATGCAGCGGAGGACCCGCAGACATTCCTTGACAAATTAGCTAGGATTTGCCATTCGCTCAGATGTTTTGACGATAGATGGGTGGAGCTTATGAGTTTCCATCTAGAGGGCCTTGCGCAGACATGGTGTGAGTCGATCGAGAGAGGTCGAGCTGCAAGTCTACCTCCTATGACTTGGGCCGAGTTCACAGCAGTATTTCTAGCTCGTTTCCTTCCCGAGAGCGTTCGTGATGCTAGAGCTCGTAGTTTTGAGGCTTTGCGCAAGACTCTAGGGATGACAGTGTCTAAGTATGATGTTCAGTTCACGCAGTTGTCTAGATATGCTCCGTACTTGGTTGATACTGAAGAGAAGAGGGTAAAGAGGTTTATGCAAGGACTTGACACCCAGTTATTTCTTGCCATCGGCGCCCAGCACTTCGACACTTATGCAGCCGTTATGGACACGGCCTTACGGATGGAGGTGCGCATTTCAGAGACTTCGGCCGTTTCTGGGCCGAAGAGGATTCGTACCGATATGCCAGCTCAGAGGCATCGTGACAAATTCTTTCCGAGAGATGGTGGCGGTAGAGGAGTTGGACGGGGTTAGCTATTTGGTTCTTATCCGCAGGGACAGTAGGCGTCGCCAGGATGTTTTGAGTGCGGGAGTCCGCACCATCGTGTCAGAGACTGTATGGTGAGACAACAGGGAGCGGTGACAGTTCCACACGTGACTTTACCACCTTCACCACCTCCTCAGAGAGCTCTACTTCCTACCCCTGGTGATGCTCCATATCAGTTAGACACCCCCAGGGGCCGTGGACACGGCGGTCCTGCTCAGAGAGGACGAGGAGGCAGAGGCAGAGGCAGAGGTCAGCCAGCTATTGGTGGGGGACAGGCCCGAGTATTCGCTTTGACACCACAAGATGCGCAGGCATCCAATGCCGTTGTGACAGGTACCTTGCCAGTATGTTCTTTCGACGCGCAAGTATTATTCGACCCAGGTTCTACACATTCGTATGTATCTACACACTTTGCACCGATGTTGGGCCGTGAGTTATCGTCATTAGATCAGCTGCTTGTTGTTATTACTCTGGTAGGCGAGTCGTTTGTCGCTCGTTTTG
This sequence comes from Agapanthus africanus, assembly GCA_030015575.1. Lineage (NCBI taxonomy): Eukaryota > Viridiplantae > Streptophyta > Magnoliopsida > Asparagales > Amaryllidaceae > Agapanthus > Agapanthus africanus. Next base: position 267,618,533 of record CM057342.1, on the reverse strand, counting down.
TGTTTTGTTTGTGTTCCGTTCGTATCGGGGAAAGAGATTCATCGGTTGATTTGATTCTCCTCGATATATTGGACTTTGATGTGCTTCTGGCATGGACTGGCTAGCCATTTATTATGCATCTGTGGACTGCCGTGAGAAGGCAGTTAGATTTAGCTTTCCGGGAGAGCCAGTCCTTGTTATTCAGGGAGACCGCAGTGTCACCCTTCCCAGCTTGATTTCGTCTCTTCGTGCTGGTCAGCTCTTACGGAAGGGATGTCAGGGATTCTTAGCTTCTATTTGTGATACTCGAGCTGCAGAGGTTTCGTTGGATCAGGTCCCGATTGTGTGTGAGTTCCCTGATGTTTTCCCTGACGAGCTGCCTGGGTTACCACCTGAGCGCGATGTTGAGTTCTGCATTGACTTGATTCCCAGCTCGGGGCCTATTTCCATACCGCCTTATTAGATGGCCCCGGCGAAGCTTAGAGAGCTGAAAGATCAGTTGCTGGATTTGTTAGATAAAGGGCTTATTCGACCTAGTGTTTCTCCGTGGGGTGCTCCTGTCCTGTTCGTCAAGAAGAAAGACAGCAGTTTGCGCTTGTGCATTGATTACCGCCAGCTGAACAGGGTTACTGTACGGAACAGATATCCCTTACCACGTATCGATGATTTGTTCGACCAGTTTCAGGGTGCGGGATACTTTTCGAGGATTGACTTGCGATCGGGTTACCATCAGTTGCGGGTGCGGCAGGAGGATATTCCGAGGACGGCTTTTCACACACGTTACAGGCACTATGAATTTTTGGTGATGTCGTTCGGACTTACCAATTCACCAGCCGCGTTTATGGATTTGATGAACCCTTTTTCAGGCCGTATCTAGATCTGTTCATCATCGTATTTATTAACGACATTTTGGTGTATTCCCGGAGCTGAGAGGAGCACGAGCAGCACCTGCGGATCACATTGCAGACTTTGAGGGAGCACCAGCTGTTCGCGAAATTCTCCTAGTGCGCATTTTGGCTTGACAGCGTTGATTTCTTGGGTCACGTGATTACGAGAGATGACATATGTGTGGACCCGAAGAAGATCGAGGCCGTTTAGCATTGGCCCAGACCGACATCAGTTATGGAGATCCGCAGTTTCCTAGGCCTGGCTGGCTACTACCGACGATTTGTTCAGGACTTCTTTCATATCGCTGCACCGTTGACCGGATTGACCCGGAAAGGAGTTCCTTTTGATTGGACCGAGGCGTGCGACCATAGTTTCCAGCAGTTGAAGACTCGTCTGACTACTGCACCAGTGTTATCATTACCTTCAGGGTCGGGAGGATTCGTGGTTTATTGCGACGCTTCGCGACTGGGACTAGGTTGCGTGTTGATGCAGCACGACGGAGTTATTGCGTATGCTTCTCGGCAGTTGAAGACACATGAACAGAACTATCCTACGCACGATTTAGAGATGGCTGCAGTGGTGTTTGCACTCAAGATCTGGAGACATTACCTATACGGCGAGTCATGCCAGATATTTACGGACCACAAGAGCTTGAAGTACAAATTTCAGCAGCGAGACCTGAATCTGAGATAGCGCCGTTGGATGGAGCTGGTGAAAAACTATGATTGCGAGATCCTTTACCATCCGGGCAAGGCGAACGTGGTGGCAGATGCTTTGAGTCGGAGGCCCGGAGGTAGTTTATCCTGTTTGAGCGCCGTGCAGAGGCAGTCGTCAGCAGATTGGCAGATTCTATGCGACAGCCGAATGCAGTTCAAGTTCACTCCGATAGAGGGACAGCTTGCGCATATTCGTGCACGTCCGCAGTTGCTTGACCGTATTCGCGAGGCACAGCCCAGTGATGACCATCTTTCAGAAATCATGGAGCAGATTAGGTAGGGCAGAGATTCCGAGTTCGTGATTGATGATCAGGGGGTACTGCGATTTGGGAATCGATTGTGCGTACCAGATTCTGAGGGACTGCGGCGTGAGATTCTTGAGGAAGCGCATAGATCAATATATAGCGTTCATCCAGGTTCCACCAAGATGTACCGTGATCTGAGAGATGTTTATTGGTGGGACGGGGTGAAGTGGGACGTCACAGACTTCGTGTCGAGATACCTGATTTGTCAGCAAGTCAAGGCCGACCACCAGAGGCCCGCTGGAGAGTTGCAGCCTTTGCCCATTCTGGAGTAAAAATGGGAGCAGATTTCTATGGACTTCGTTGTGGGTCTACCCAGGACCAGTCGAGAGTATGACTCCATTTGGGTGATCGTGGATCGATTGACGAAAGCGGCTCACTTCCTTCCAGTGAAGACCACTTTCGGTTTTACTCAGTATGCCCAGATTTACATCGACGAGATCGTACGGTTGCATGGCGTCCCAACTTGCATCGTGTCAGACCGAGACACCCAGTTTACCAGCCGACTATGGCAGAGACTTCAGGAGGCGTTGGGCACCCGTTTGAGTTTCAGCACAGCATTTTATCCGCAGACCGACGGCCAGTCAGAGCGGACTATTCAGACTCTCGAGGACATGCTCCGAGCGTGCGTATTAGACTTCGGTGGTAGCTGGGATCATCATTTACCCTTAGTGGAGTTCTCCTACAACAACGGCTTCCAGGATACTATTCAAATGGCACCTTTCGAGGCCTTGTATGGGAGGAGATGCAGATCGCCCGTCTATTGGACTGAGCAGTATTTTAGGGCCGCAGATCGTGCAGGAGACGATCGAGAAAGTACAGTTGATTCGAGATCAGATGAGAGCGGCTCAGAGCAGACAGAAATCGTATGCTGACAGACGCTGTCGTAAAATAGAGTTCGCAGTTGGCGATCACGTTTTTCTGAGGGTCTCTCCGATGAAGGGCGTGATGAAATTTTGGCAAAAAGGAAAGCTTAGTCCCAGATTTGTGGGTCCCTTCGAGATCCTCAAGCGTGTCGGCGCAGTTGCATATCGTTTAGCTCTTCTACCCAGCTTTCTTAACGTTCACCCCGTATTCCATGTGTCGATACTTCACAAATATCTTCATGACCCTTCTCACACGATTCAGCATCAGACCGTTCAGCTTGAGCGCGATCTTTCGCTCACCGAGCAGCCAGTAGTGATATTGGATCGGCAGGTGAAGAAACTTCGATCAAAGGTCATGCCGTCTGTGAAGGTTCTTTGGCACAGCCCGAATAGTGAAGAAATCACTTGGGAGGCCGAGGGCGAGATGCGGAAGAAATTCCCTCATCTCTTTGAAGGTACGCGTAGCTATATTTTAAATTCGGGGACGAATTTTCTTTAAGTGGGGAAGATTGTAACACCTTAGAATATGATTAGGGGTTATTATGTTTTAATGTGGGATTTTTAGTAAAAATTTTACTAAAACGGTTTTCAAATATTTTATCTGGATTTATAAATATTTTATTAGAATTTAATTTGGACTGCACACACATGTGCAAGTTAACTAGGGTTAAGTTTGGGGTTAAACCATGTTTAGATAACCATGGTGGATTAACCCATTTAATTAGGTTAATATGAGTTAATTAAGTGTATTGTTTTTTTTTAAATTTTGTTTTGTTTTGGGGTTTGACTTGAGTTGGAGAGAGAGAGAGCATGATGGGCTTGAGCCATGCTTGGTAATCATTATGAGAGAGAGAGAGGGAATGGGTTGACTCTCACCTCTCTTTTCTTTTCTTTTTCAAAAAAATTATTTCCCTCACACTCTTTCTTACATCTCTCTCTCCCTCTCACTTTCACACACACACACAACTGCAGCAGCAGCAGAAGCAACAGCAGCAGCAGCAGAATCAACAGCAGCAGCATCAGCTTCAGCATCAGCAGCAACAACATTAGCAACAGCAACACAACAATAGCAACAGTAGCAGCAGCAGCAGAATTCCCCCCTCCTCTTCTTCTACTTCTCCACTTCTTCTTGCACCTAGGATCAAGTGAGGTATAATTTTTAAACTTAACTTCTTGCTTTTGCAGAATATAGTTATTTAAGCTTAAATGAGTGTTAATGTGATTTTAGTGCTAGTTATGGTGATTTAAGTGGAGTTTTGGCCAAGTGATGATTTTTATGGCTAAAGTAGCTTAACTAAGTGTTTATAAGGCCATTTAAACTAAGTTTTGCCCCAGATTTTACTAAAATACCATAGCGTTTCAATTTAGTGTAATTTAACGTTTTAATGTAGATTTTTAGCCTTTTTAAGATCTGCTGTTGACCCGAGTGCTTCAGGAAAAATCTGAGTTAACTGGAGCATACTCTTTAGACCTTGATCACACACACAGAACACGAGACCCCCTACCCACCTTATGGCCGCAGTTTTATTCATTCTGGTCGCAATTTGCGGCCAGATGGGGGCGTCTAATGTTGGGGTTGGGTCTGTGGGAGTCTGCTGTATAATTAGGGTTTTTAGTATATGCAACTTTTTATATTTCCACTCGAGTCAAAATCTGGAACCTAAAACCTTTTTTCGATACTTTTTAACTCGTGCGACACGTGCGTTTTGTGTGTTGGGTTTGTTGTTCACTGCGCGACACAGCAAGTCGAAGTGGTTTCTGGTGAGGTTACACACATTTTGACGTATCGAGTACACACGCGTTTAGTTTCCGACGCGAGTTTTTCCTTTGATCGTGATATCGCATTTTTTTGCAGAATTTAGCCTTATGTGTATTGCTTGTGTGTTTCTAGGGACGATCGCGGAGACGTCGGACGCGGCGCGTAAGGGAAAAGCAGTGGTTGGACCCGGCTAGCACGAGATCACGGGTGAGTAGATGTAACATCTACGGGGAGGAAATCGTTTGGATGGCGCAAGGCGCCCGATAGTTTGGATAGTTTAAAAGACTTCTAGTGGTACTAGTATTCATGAGTATAATGCCTACTTAAACATCTTGCTGCATTCATGATCCTATATATTTACATACATGTACGAACTCGTTTCATAGGACACTTGCACCATTGCCAGGGTTTTTATGCAGCACGAGCACTATTCATGCGGACACACACGCCTTGGTAATTGCTATGCAACAACACTAGATACCTTGTATAACCTGAAATCTAGAACAATTTCACCATATATGATGCTTAAACCTGTGCTAATGAATTTAAATTCCTCAGGATGAACATGTAGGATTGCTAGTCATATGCATGTATCTCATTACATCATCCGTTCATGCCTATCCTATTAGTCATACATTGCAGTTCGACATGTTGATAATATAGGTATTCATTATCATTGACATATGCACTTATGATGATTTTCTTGAGGATTTCAGCACTTGAGATTTATGAGATTTTGGGGAAAAGCCGCAAGGATTTAATAAACCTGATATTATTTTAAACGTTGAAAGTTGCGGTTTTTCTCGTGATATGATACATGTGTCATCCACCATGAGTTTTCTGTTGGTTTTCGAGACCCGTTTCGAGGAGTTGGATGAACTGTCTCGGGTACATGGTGGGCCCAGTAAGGTACCCCGGGACAAGAAAATCGAGGTGTGGACGATGAGCCTGGTAGGGGCAGACTACCAACCGGTGATTGTTGGCGCGGCGGATATCCAGAGGATACCGACCGTGGCCGTGAGATGTTGAGATATTGATAGTTTGAGATGGGTCAGCCGGACCGCTGGGGCCTGAGATACAGCGATATAGATACATGATATTTGAGATAGTTATTTGAGGTGTCGATACTGGACATGGATTTATGTTGATTCTATTGATATTATACTGATATTTCAAAAGAGTTTTCTAAGAAGAAAATAATGATTTTCTATATCAACATATTCAGATCACGAGTTGATTCATGTTGCATACATACCTGCTAGTACATCATGCCAGATGGTATTGTACATTGATTCATGTCGCATACATAACTGCTAGTATATCATGCCATATCAGTATTGTTGATGTTATGACACTTGCGTGCATGCTTACGATAGCCTCTATAGATGTTATTTATTACTCATGAGTTGGCAACTCACCCCCGCTGTGCCATAGCCTTTTTGCAGGTCCGCTCCGTCAGCACTGTAGCGGCGGATGCACTTGCTCCTTTTGCTCGTTTTGCCTGGACTTGAGGCTTTTGCTCGTAGGTGGGTTGTGATATCATTTTGGTTTCCACCTTATATATTCAATTGTTTTTAGAGTACTCTATCTACTGTATCTACTGTACCTATTATTGTATTGATGTATGTTGACCTAGAGACGAGGCAGTGAGATTTGTGGACTTTTATGTTGTATTTTAGGGTCGAGCTCACTTGAGCCGACGTAATGTTTATTACTTGTGCCTTTTATACTTATTTTGCACATTGCTGTTTTATATTGCGTGGGATTTCAGTCCGCTTCGGCAAAGAGATAGCTCCCGCTTGGGGATGCCTTATTTCATGTTATCCATATATATATTCCTTTTTTGTACCCGTTTGGGAGCCAGTTTTTACAAAGGAGACTTTGCCGAAATTTTCGGAAAAATGGATGTTGCTTTTAAAAAGCTTGATGTGACTTATTTGATTTAAATCACTTTTAATAAATTGGTTTTCCTTCACTCTATTGATTAAATGGGTTTTGATTTCTGGGCTTTGGTTTACTTAGATTGCGTACGCCTTGAGACGTTTCGTAATTTAAGTGCCAGTCGCATTCCGTACCTTTCGGGTCATGACAGTGCGATTCCTCCGCTCCGACACACCGTTGTGCTATGGTTTATACGGAGGAGTAAGCTGAGAGAGAATCCCATTCTCTTTTAGATAGTCACGGAATTCCGTGCTCAAGTATTCTCCTCCCCGATCGGATTGTAGGATTTTAATACTTTTACCCGTCTGGTTCTCGACTTCATGCTTATATTCTTTGAATTTCTCAAAAGATTCAGACTTGTGTTTCAACAGGAATACATGTCCGTATCTTGAGAGATCGTCAATGAATGTAATGAAGTATGAGGAACCATTCCTGGCAAGTGTAGACATGGGACCGCATACATCACTATGTATCAGTCCCAAGAGTTCCGTAACTCTTTCTCCGTGTCCTGTAAACGGAGTTTTGGTCATCTTTCGTTTGAGACATAACTGAAAAGTTTCATAAGATGATAATTCGAACGGATTCAAATATCCATCCTTATATAACTTAACTAGTCGTGTTGCATTGATATGACCCAGTCTATAATGCCACAAGAAGGATTCGTTCATTTCTGAACTCTTCCTCTTGTGTGTTTAGTACGTTAAGAACTGTGTTTTGATTCAGAACGAATAACCCGTTACATAACGCACCAAATCCAATCAACACTTGATTTAGGTAAATATTCATAACATTATTCTCTACTACAAACTTATATCCTTCTTTATCTAATAAAGAAACTGATATTAAATTACATATCATAAAGGGCACGTAATAACATTCGTTCAAGATCAAAGTATTGCCTTTTGGTAATACAAGGTGATATTCACCAACTGCTTTGGCTGCAACACTTACACCATTCCCTATTTTTAGAGAATGATCACTTATTCCCAGTTCTCTACCTTTCCTTAGCCTATGCAACATATTACATATGTGGGATACCGATCCGGTATCTAATACCCAGGACGTAGAGTGTATTGAGAAACAGTTCTCGGTAACTAACACACCCGAAGAAGATGCATCAACATACTCATTCTTCGTTTGGGTGGTGTGGAAATCCGAATATTTTCCTATTTCCTGCTCGGACTTATAACAATTATAAGTTGGAGCGGAACCAACGCTCCCCAGCTCAGCATAACAAGTAGGTTCAGTCAATACATCTATATTATTATCTTGACTAAGGCCTGACATGGTCGCTACCTGGAGAGAGAGAGAGAAGAAAACACTTAGCGTATGCTCATGCAAGATTAGATTGGTTATTATCTTATCTAATCAGAATGGCTCCCACTGTTTTTATCAAATCTTCCTTCAAACTCTAAAAGGTAAGACTAGTCGGGATTAATTACACCTTACAAGTTCGTCAATCTTTCAGCCAGGTCAGGATCAGTACTTTGAGAGAGGTTCCCCGTGCTTTCGCACGGACCTAATTAAAATAAATCTCATTTTCCCAGGGGCGTAACCCCGTTAACACTTTTCTAGACACCTACTTAATCGGCTAATTGTCATGTGTAAAACTCTCCCACGAGTAACTCTTACTCACAGTGGGTATTGGGATCCAACTATCTCATAGAAGGTATGCAATCTCATTGCAAATTTCAACACTTGAAATTCCCGAAAATATTTTACCTCTAACAACTTATGACCTTGGCTACGGTCAACAAATCATAAGCGCTAACCAAATTCAACCCGTCATTTCCTGATTGAATTAAACCCACCCGTACGACCCTTGGCTAAGGTCAACAAAGACGTACGACTACCCTAACTCAATCGCATCATATGCAGCAATAAACACTAATTAGCTACCACACACTACGCCTTGGCTAAGGTCAACAAACGTAGCACGAATACTATGTAGTACTTATCTGAAATGACAGAGGGCTACGACAGGTTTTTAAGAGTTTGCGTAATGAACTTGATATCGTTGTAGAAAAAAGTGATTTTTTAAAAGGATTGTTTTTTAGGCTTTTACTAGTTTTGCTAAAGAAGTCACTCCCGGTGAAGGGATCTCGGCTCTTTCCTTATCGAATAAGGTGCAGGATATTTCATAAATACCACTATGTAAACTAAGAACTAAAGAAGCGGTCAAAAACAAAACCGAGTGCGTTGTAGCATCTACTAGCTTTTGCTAAAGATGTCACTCCCGGTGAAGAGATCTCAGCTCTTTCCTTATCGAATAAGGTGCTGGATATTCTATAAGGAATACCGCTATGCAAAGCAAAAACTAGAGCTACCCTTTTTGAAAATATGATTCTACAACATCTTTTTAGGTTTCTTTCTTTTTCATTAATCTCATTAAAGAAATCCCATCATTTATGCTTCCTAAGCATAACAGAAGAAACGAAAATACAACGTACGCTTATACCATCCGCATTCGCCACAGTGTCCCGTTATGCACCATTAGGTTACTTAACTAACGGGGCGGGACTAGCGCAGGTGTAAAACATAAGTGATGTTTATTATATATCATATATACAATAATAAAGCATTCATCTCAGACATATAAAGTGATCACATCACAGAATATCAGCAACAAAAGATAACATATGAAATATTGGATATACTAGGAATTCCGTGTTTTAAATTAAGCCAGTATAAAATACGGATTCCACGGTCGTGATGAGTAGCCAAACCCACATCCCTAGACCCCTACGAGAGCGACAAGCAACCCTACCAATTCTAGAGTTTGGAGACCCGGTCTCGACTCCTCAAGATGGTCTCCCACTGGACCCTAGAACCCGGTTACTTGTGCTCCCCTCCTTGGGTCTATCCTAACGCGGAAAAGTAAAATATACAACAATGGTGACATCATCCTCAACCCGGAAGTGCCCCAATAAAAGAATATTACATACAATGAATTTTACATGAATGAAAATAAAAACTCTCATCTCACATAAAACCCCCGGCCATTCAAAACACGACGATCCAATATAATATATCACAGCAACACATAACATCACATGTCATTAACGTAAGTAAATATGCGTATCACAATTGTCGTTGACATATAGCAACGAAAATGGTGATACACCACATATTACATTTACGGTCGCATAAAAGAAAATGTCAAACTAAAACATTTGGAATCCATAATCACCTTAGACATCATAAACCCGAAATATCACATACTTCGTATTTCATGCCTAACTATATGGATTCCATATATTGTATCACATTCCACAAATAGCTAGACGATGTTAAACATTCCGATCGAATCAAAAAACACCCAAAATTTCCCAAAAATCTCAACACTTGAGCACGGTTTAAAAATACTCAGAACATGCCATAGTACCTATGGACCAACCGTAGAAGGGTCAACCCTTGCCTCACCTATGGCACCGTGGAACTACCGCAAATCCTAGGGTTTGGCGGAGGTTCTTATGATCATAGAATTGAGTTAGGGTTTCGTTCTTCTAGAGGGTGTCGCATTACTTGCATGATTTTTGAATGTTCTTTAACTTGAAAAAATCCAACTCTTGAAAAATTTCCAGCGAGGGTTAAAATGGGTATTTGATATACATTCGAACTTTTTAACACCATCTAAATAACCCAAAAACATGTTAGAATTACGAATACAAAACACTCTGAATTGCCTTTATAGAAAATTAACATCTCATACAATTTTAGAAAAAAACAAGCAACACCTGAAACACCAAAACCCAAAGACCAGAACACCAAACAAATACGAACCCAAAACAACACTATGGGGCCGACCTGCTCGGATTTTTGATGAATGTGGCCGGGTCAAAACTGTTAGTTATGTATATACCCTAGAGGCCATTGTTGTACATATGATGTATATTATAATGGATGCTTGGATATATAGAGAGAGGACTTTCTTGCTCGTCATGATAGTATGCTATTTGGTTTCACTTTATCTTAACATGTTGACTTGTATATGTTTACTGTCTTACTCTCACATGTTAATAAAGCCCTTAGGATATATACTCGACTACTGGGACTATAATGAGATCATACTAGTGGGGCCAGAGTAGTCGATGAGTACATCCTATAACTGTTCCTAGTCGAGGGTTTATCGAGACAGGGCATCGATACACCAGAGTAGACTAGCGTATACGCATCTTGACCCATATGATGGGCGATGGATGATCCCATATCCATCGGTGTTTGACATCAAGAATGGTGTACGGGTGCTCAGTGGAAACTGGGTACACTGGACGGACTCGCCGAGAACTCCCAGATGGTATTATACCTCACGTCAGATGGCAGCTCTCCGGTGACACAGGTACAGGGTAGTCTGTAGATCTGAGATCGTCATAGTGTCTTGTGTGATTCCCACTATGCTTTGATTTCCACCTTACCACGTCCAAGAGGGCGTGCAAAACGGTGGCTTTTAGGTGCATTCTCGAATCACATGGAGGCAATGAGCAATAGGAGGGGATTCGTCTCTCCCGGTATAGGGAGTTGATGTTGTGCTGTGTTCGATTGGCTATAACTGGAAGTCCCTGGCCAGGGTTGTTATAGAGATTTACTGGTAAGTGTTATCAGTAGTTTCTCAACCTGTTATGAGCCTCACATCGACACGACTTATCGGTTACTGGGGTCTGACGTATACCACCCCTAGACTAGATATGCAACATATCAGACGAAGAGACCGGACTGTACGGGAGTGTTACTAATTGGATTCACAGGAGAATGTACAGGCTTGCTTGTTGATCTTCTGATCGCTCAATACCTGGGTGGCTGTTACGTTTAGCTGACCGCTTGCAGCTTGTGGGTGTTTAATATGATCATCACCTGCTACCGGCGTATTGACGATTCTTTAGAGTCCTACACAGAGGTTTCTTGACTCAGGCAAAATGGAATAGGAGCACGTATGAGATATGTGCAGGACCGAGGATAATATGATATGAGATACCGTATTATATTCTCACGATATTTTGATATGAGCCGGGTCATCGGATCAAGTGTTGATTCGATGAATCGGTACATGATATATTAGTCGGTTATATTCGATATAGCCGGATTATCGGATCAAGTGTTGATTCGATAATTTAATGTATAATTATATATATGATATATTACATTATATTATCTAATATTGGCTCGCTTTATTGATTCATTTTCTCACCGGATAATACATTGATATATATGCGATATATGTTAACTGTATTATTTTCTTTTGTTATAAATATATATTATATATGTGATATATAATATTGTAACATGATATGATTACTAATACAACATGTTTAGTGGAGATTAAACAAGGTTAGGGTTTGATTTGGGTTAGTTCTTTCTTCATACTTCTAGAAGGTTTTACTTTGTTTCTAGCAAAGATATTATATTTGATATTTTTGCTAGATATTTCTAACCCAACCCAAACCCTTCACCCTAGGTTAAGTCTCTACAATGGTTAGCATCTTCATATTCAACCATGGTTGCATTATTAATCATTATGATAATTTTCATTATTCATCACAAAAGGAATTTCCTTCTTCTTCTTCCTTGAGCTTCACAAAAGCTTTCTAGGTTTTCTTTATGTGATGATTTAGTGTGAGAATTTGATAATAAAAGAGAGCATAAATCCTACTTCATCATCCTCATCTAATCTAGCCAATTAGATTAGGGTGTTCACCTCATTAGTGAGTGAGAGCTTGAGTTAAAGAAACTTCGAGGTAGATCATCGGAGAAAATGAAGACTACAAGCTAGCATGGATCATTCGGGTTGTGGAGCCTCTCTTGAGTCCGAGAGATCATGGATCGCAGCGAAGAGACTTCTACTCGGAGCTTATGAAGCGAAGGAGCGGACTACAAAGGTTGTAATCCCTCACACTTAGTTGTAAAGATGTTTACTTGCATGTGAAACCCTAATTATCTAGCAAAGATCCCGGCTTTGGGTTGTTCGGCACGTCTAAATTTTAAATCGGGCATGGTTGATGTCTTATAGACCCTTGTATGAGTGCTTAGGAACCCTACAGTGGTATCAGAGCCTAGCTAGAGCATTAGGCGACGTGTATACGAAGTTAAAACTCCGATCGAACCCCGAAACATCGAGCATGACCCCCTCTCTGGAAATTTTGTAAAAATGTGATTTTTTCTGCATTAAAAATACTCAAGAAAATCAGCAGGAAATTCTAAGGTTTATGGTGAAACACGGGCCCACAACACCATCAAGTCGCCGCAGAACCGCGGCAGGAACCTGCTTCCCACGGCGGTTCCGCGGCCGTACTTTGGTGTTATGGACACGTGTCTTCAGGTTATATCCGTAGGTGCTTGTACATGATTCTGGGTATTTTTAATCTTACTCAAGTGTTGAGTGTTCTGGGGATTATTTTGAATTCGTTGATTCGATCGGAAAGTTTAATTTCATTTTGTTTTCCGGATAGTTTAGAAACTGTTAAAATGTTCGAACGGATATCATTAACTCACTTTTTCCCAGCACGAAAAACTTTCAAGTGTTGAATTTTTCTTAAGTTTAAATCTTTCAGAAAAACGTGCAAGTAACGCAGTGGACCCTCTAGAAGAACACAAACCTTAACTCGATTATGTGACCGTCTGAACCACCTCTAAACCTTAGGGTTTGGGGTAGTACGGCGTTGCCACATGTGAGGCGTTGGCTTGACCCTTCTACAGCTGGACTATTGGTACTGTGACATATTCTGGGAATTTTTGAACTCCGCTCAAGTGTTGAGCTATTTAGGAAATCTTGGATATTTGATTATTCGATCGGAAAGTTTAATATTTTCTATTTATCTGGAATGTGATACAATATGTGGAATTCATATAGTTAGGCATGAAATGCGAAGTATGTGATATTTCGGATTTACGATGTCTAAAGAGATTGTGGATTCCAAATGTTATAGTTTTACACTTTCTTTTCTGTGACCGTAAGTGTAGTATGTAGTTGTATTGTCGGTTTCCATTGCTATACATCAACGACGATCGGTGTATGCATACTTACTTACGTTGATGATATGTGGTATTACGTGTTGCTGTGATATGTTATATTGGATCGTCGTGTTCTGAATAGCCGGGGTTTTTATGTGAGATGAGGGTTTTTATTTTCATTCATGTAAAATTCATTTGTATGTAATATTCTTTTATTGGGGCACTTCCGGGATGAGGTTGATGTCACCATGTATATTATTTACTTTTCCGCATTAGGTAGACCCAAGGAGGGGAGCATAAGTAACCGGGTTCTAGGGTCCAGAGGGAGGCCATCTCGAGGAATCGATACCGGGTCTCCTAACCCTAGAATTGGCAGTGTTGCTTACCGCTCTCGTAGGGGTCTAGGGATGTGGGTTTGGCTATTCATCGCGACCGTGGAATCCGTATTTTATACAGGCTCGTATTAAAACACGGACATCCTAGTATATCTAATATTTCATATATGTTCTTCTGCTGCAATGTTCTGTGATGAGATCATATTACTGCCTGAGACGAATGCTTATACTATATATATATATGCTGATATATAAATATTACTGCTTTCGTTTCTACTGTGATGCTTAGGAAGCATAATCTGATGGGATATATTAATGAGATTAATAAAAGAAAAGAAACCTAAAAAATATTGTAGAATCAAAACTTTATAAAAAGGGTAGCTACAGTTTTGCTTTGCATAGCGGTATATATGATATACCCTGCACCTTATTCGATGAGGAAAGAGCCGAGATCCCTTCACCGGGAGTGACCTCTTTAGCGAAATTGGCAGATGCTACAAACTCGCGGTTTAGTTTTTGACAGCTTGTATAGTTCTTGCATTGCACAGGGGTATATATGATATACCCTGCACCTTATTAGATGGGGAAAGAGCCGAGATCCCTTCACCGGGAGTGACCTCTTTAGCGAAACTAGAAAAGCCTCAAAAATACTCCTTTTCAAAAATCACTTGTTTCTACAACGATATCAAGTTCATTACGCTCATGGTTTTCTGAAAAACCTGCGTAGCCCTCCGTCATTTCAGATAGATATTACTTAGTATTCGTGCTATGTTTGTTGACTTAGTCAAGGCATAGTGTACGGTAGCTAAATAGTGTTTATCTGCTAAAGCATGAGATGTGATTGGATTAGGGTAGTCGTACGGCCTTGTTGACTTAGTCAAGGGTTGTACGGGTGGGTTTAATTCAATCGGGAAATGTACGGGTTGAACTTGACTTGCGATTTATGGTTTGTTGACTTAGTCAAGGTCATAGATCGCTAGGGGCAAAATATTATCGGGAATTTCAAGTATTGAAATTTGCAATGAGATTGCATACCTCCTATGAGATAGTTGGATCCCGATACCCACTGCGAGTAAGAGTTACTCCTGGGAGAATTTTACACAGGACAATTAGCCGATCAAGTAGGTGTCTAGAAAGGTGTTAACGGGGTTATGCCTCTGGGAAAACGAGGTTTATTTTAATTAGGTCCGTGCGAAAGCACGGGGAACCTCCCTCAAGTACCGACACTGATCTGGCTGAAAGATTGACGAAATTGTAGGATGTAATTAATCCCGGCTAGTCTTACCTTTTAGGGTTTGAAGGAAGATTTGATAAAAACAGTGAGAGACATCCTGATTAGATAAGATAATAACCAATCTAATCTTGCAAGAGCATACGCTAAAGTGTTTTCTTCTCTCTCTCTCCAGGTAGCGACCATGTCAGGCCATAATCAAGATAATAATATGCATGTATTGACTGAACCCGCTTATTATACTGAGCAGGGGAACGTTGGTCCTGTTCTTTCTTATAAGAGTTATAAGACTGAACAGGAAACAGGAGAATATATATATTCTCATGCCGCCCAAACAAAGAACATGCATGCAGATGCATCTTCTTCGGGTGTGTTAGTTATTGAGAATTGTTTCTCAGTTCACCCTACGTCCTGGGTATTAGATACCGGATCAGGATCCCACATATGTAAATTGTTACGTGGGCTACGTAAAGGTAGAGAACTGGGAAAAGGTGATCATTCCGTACAAGTAGGGAATGGTGCAAGTATTGCAGCCAAAGCAGTTGGCGAATATTACCAAGTAGTAATACACTGATTCTGAATGAGTGATATTATATACCGAACATGATGTGCAACATTATATCAGTTTCTTTATTAAGTAAAGAAGGATATAATTTTGTAGTACAGGATAATGTTATGAACATCTTCCTAGATCAAAAGTTGATTGGATCAGGCTCGTTATATAATGGCATATTCATTCTCAATCAAAATACAGTTCTTAATATACAAAACACACACAAGAGGAAGAGTTCAGAAATGAACGAATCCTACTTATGGCATTGTAAACTTGGTCATATCAATGCGACACGGCTAGCTAAGTTACATAAGGATGGATATTTGAATCCATTCGAATTATCATCTTACGATACTTGCCATTCATGTCTCAAAGGTAAAATGACAAAAACTCCGTTTAGTGGACACGGAGAAAGAGTTACCGAACTCTTAGGGCTGGTATATAGTGATGTATGCGGTCCCATGTCTACGTATGCCAGGAACGGTTCTTCCTACTTTATTACATTCATTGACGATCTCTCTAGATACGAACATGTGTTCCTGATGAAACACAAGTCTGAAGCTTTTGAGAAATTCAGAGAATATAAGCACGAAGTAGAGAACCAAACGGGCAAAAGTATTAAGATTCTTCGATCTGATCGAGGAGGTGAATACTTAAGCAATGAGTTCCTAGATTATCTAAAAGAGAATGGGATTCTCTCTCAGTTTACTCCTCCTTATACACCACAGCACAACGGTGTATTGGAGCGGAGGAATCGCACCCTATTAGATATGGTACGCTCTATGATGAGTAATGCTGAGTTACCTATTTCCTTCTGAAGGTATGCACTGGAGACAGCAGCATACCTATTGAATCAAGTTCCATCTAAATCTGTACCTACCACACCATATGAGATATGGAGTGGGAAGAGACCGTATCTTAAACGGGTTAAGATACGGGGTTGTCCGGCCTATGTCAAAAGGCAAAATCCGGACAAACTCGAGGCACGATCAGTTCTTTGCAAGTTTGTAGGATATCCGAAGAATTCTTATGGATATTTTTTCTACCACGGTGAGGAGCAAAAAGTGTTTGTTGCTCAACATGCCATATTTTTAGAGAAGGAATTTCTTGCAAAAGAAATTAGTGATGATGAGGTAGAGCTGGAAGAGGTTCCAGCACAGCAAACTACAACTGATGATTTATTGGAACCAGAGGATTCAGTAGCACCCGACGAACCCCAGCCTCTCCGCCGATCTAGTAGGGTTTCTCATACACCTGAGAGATACTACGGTTTTCCCATTGATGGTGGGAGCGAGGATTGCATCATGGAAGATGATGACCCGACTAGTTTCGAGCAGGCCATCACGAGTGGTGACACTGTGAAATGGCTGGATGCAATGCGATCTGAGATGGAATCCATGTACACCAACAAAGTATGGACTTTGGAAAATACTCCTGAAGGGGTAAAACCCATTGGGAGCAAGTGGATCTTTAAAAAGAAAATTGGTATAGATGGAAAAGTTGAGACTTTCAAAACTAGACTTGTTACAAAGGGTTTTCGTCAACGACCAGGTGTGGATTATGACGAAACCTTTTCTCCAGGGGCTATGCTTAAGTCCATCTGGATCTTACTTACCATTGCTGCATACCATGACTACGAAATCTGGAAAATGGATGTTAAGACCGCCATTCTAAACGGTGATTTATAAGAATGCGTGTACATGACTCAGCCAGAGGGCTTCGTAGATAGTGGGAGCAGCGGAAAGGTGTGCAAACTGTTTAAATCCATTTATGGATTAAAGCGAGTATCACGGAGTTGGAACATCTGCTTTGATGTTGTAGTCAAAGAGTTTGACTTCATCAAAAATGTAGATGAACCTTGTATATATAAAAAGGTTGCAGAGAGTAAGGTTGTCTTCCTCGTATTGTACGTCGATGACATACTCTTGATAGGAAATGATGTTCCTATGCTGCAATCAGTCAAGCTCTTCTTATCACAAAGATTCTCAATGAAAGATCTAGGTGATGCCTCCTGCATATTGGGAATTATGATCTATAGAGATAGATCTAAACGGATACTGGGATTGTCCCAATCCAGGTACATTGACACCATACTAAAGAGGTTTAGTATGGAAGAATCCAAGCGTGGTAACCAACCCACGATCTCTGGACTCACTCTCTCCAAAGAGATGTCTCCCAAGACTGATTTGGAGAGAGCTCGCATGCAAGGGATACCCTATGCTTCGGCAGTAGGCTCTATCATGTATGCAATGCTATGTACGAGACCCGATGTAGCATATTCACTAAGTGTTGTGATTCGGTATCAAGAAGATCCTGGAAAGAGTCACTGGACAGCTGTGAAGAACATTCTCAAGTACTTGCGAAGGACTAAAGAGATGTTCTTGGTGTATGGTAACGGAGAACTCCAGGTGGAGTCCTTTACCGATTCCAGCTTCCAGAGTGATAAGGACGACTCTAAGTCGCACTCGGGGTTTGTCTTTACCCTCAATGGAGGGGCGGCATGTTGGAAGAGTTCCAAACATGATACCGTTGTAGACTCGACGATGGAGGCTGAATATATCGCTGCCAACGATGCTGCCAAAGAGGCTGTCTGGATAAAGAAATTCATTAGTGAACTTGGTGTGGTTCCATCCATTGAACATCCAATACCTCTGTATTGTGATAACAATGGAGCTGTGGCTTTGGCCAAGGAACCAGGGTCCTATCAGAAGTCCAGACATATTCTGAGGCGGTATCACCTGATCAGGGAGATAGTTGATCGCCGGGAGATCGAGGTCAGGAGGGTAGATACGAAGGACAACACTGCGGATCTACTCACAAAGGCCATTCCCCAGATACAGTTTGAGAAATTATTCGGGATGCTAGGTATGAGATACTACAACAGTTGGCCTTAGTGCAAGTGGGAGATTGTTAGTTATGTATATACCCTAGAGGCCATTGTTGTACATATGATGTATATTATAATGGATGCTTGGATATATATAGAGAGGACTTTCTTGCTCGTCATGATAGTATGCTATTTGGTTTCACTTTATCTTAACATGTTGACTTGTATATGTTTACTGTCTTACTCTCACATGTTGATAAACCCCTTAGGATATGTACTCGACTACTGGGACTATGATGAGATCATACTAGTGGGGCCAGAGTAGTCGATGAGTACATCCTATAACTGTTCCTAGTCGAGGGTTAATCGAGACAGGGCATCGATACACCAGAGTAGACTAGCGTATATGCATCTTGACCCATATGCTGGGCGATGGATGATCCCATATCCATCGGTGTTTGACATCAAGGATAGTGTACGGGTGCTCAGTGGAGACTGGGTACACTGGACGGACTCGTCGAGAACTCCCAGATGGTATTATACCTCACGTCAGATGGCAGTTCTCCGGTGACACAGGTACAGGTTAGTCTGTAGACCCAAGATCGTCATAGAGTCTTGTGTGATTCCCACTGTGCTTTGATTTTCACCTTACCACGTCCAAGAGGGCGTGCAAAACGGTGGCATTTGGGTGCAGTCCCAAATCACATAGAGGCAATGAGCGATAGGAGGGGATTCGTCTCTCCCGGTATAGGGAGTTGATATTGTGCTATGTTCGATTGGCTATAACTGGAAGTCCCTGGCCAGGGCTGATATAGAGATTTACTGGTAAGTGTTATTAGTAGTTTCTCGACCTGTTATGAGCCTCATTTCGACACGACTTATCGGTTACTGGGGTCTGACGTATACCACCCCTAGACTAGATATGCAACATATCAGACGAAGAGACCGGACTGTACGGGAGTGTTACTGATTGGATTCACAGGAGAATGTACAGGCTTGCTTGTTGATCTTCTGATCGCTCAATACCTGGATGGCTGTTACGTTTAGCTGACCGCTTGCAGCTTGTGGGTGTTTGATATGATCATCACCTGCTACCGGCGTATTGACAATTCTTTAGAGTCCTACACAGAGGTTTCTTGACTCAGGCAAAACGGAATAGGAGCACATATGAGATATATGCAGGACCGAGGATAATACGATATGAGATACCATATTATATTCTCACGATATTTTGATATGAGCCGGGTCATCGGATCAAGTGTTGATTCGATGAATCGGTACATAATATATTAGTCGGTTATATTCGATATAGCCGGATTGTCGGATCAAGTGTTGATTCGATAATTTAATGTATAATTATATATGTGATATATTACATTATATTATCTAATATTGGGTCGCTTTATTGATTCATTTTCTCACCGGATAATACATTGATATATATGCGATATATGTTAATTGTATTATTTTCTTTTGTTACAAATATATATTATATATGTGATATATAATATTGTAACATGATATGATTACTAATGCAACATGTTTAGTGGAGATTAAACAAGTTTATGGTTTGATTTGGGTTAGTTCTTTCTTCATACTTCTAGAAGGTTTTACTTTGTTTCTAGCAAAGATATTATGTTTGATATTTTTACTAGATATTTCTAACCCAACCCAAACCCTTCACCCTAGGTTAAGTCTCTACAATGGTTAGCCTCTTCATAGCGTCCGTTGCGCGGTAGCGCATCCGTTTTCTTTCAACCATGGTTGCATTATTAATCATTATGATAATTTTCATTATTCATCACAAAAGGAATTTCCTTCTTCTTCTTCCTTGACCTTCACAAAAGCTTTCTAGGTTTCCTTTATGTGATGATTTAGTGTGAGAATTTGATAATAAAAGAGAGCATAAATTCTACTTCATCATCCTCATCTAATCTAGCCAATTAGATTAGGGTGTTCACCTCATTAGTGAGTGAAAGCTTGAGTTAAAGAAACTTCGAGGTAGATCATCGGAGAAAAGGAAGACTACAAGCTAGCATGGATCATTCGGGTTGTGGAGCCTCTCTTGAGTCCGGAAGATCATGGATCGCGGCGAAGGGACTTCTACTCGGAGCTTATGAAGCGAAGGAGCGGACTACGAAGGTTTTAATCCCTCACACTTAGTTGTAAAGATGTTTACTTGCATGTGAAACCCTAATTATCTAGCAAAGATCCCGGCTTTGGGTTGTTCGGCACGTCTAAATTTTAAATCGGGTATGGTTGATGCCTTATAAACCCTTGTATGAGTGCCTAGGAACCCTACAAAAACCGTCCAATTAGGTTCGTTTTTGTCCAGTGTTCATGTTACATCTTATATAACATTCTGCAGTTGCTAAAAAAAATTTTGGCATATTAAAAAATTCGACTGAAACTGGATTTTTATATCGGGTGTTTCAGAGTTGTTTCGGTTTCGTAATTCTACAAACATTGTCTAATTCTCAATCTTGGCTCTAATACCACTGTAAGAATGTTAAGCATGACAACAAGGGTCCAGGAGGCATCATCCATACCATTTTCAAAATTTTGCCATGCTAAACAATCCTAACCCTAGAATCTTAACTAGAGATTTAGACAAAACAATGTGAAAACAACTTTACAACTAAGTGAAATAGGAATACAACCTTTATAGACCGGTTCTTCACTTCAATAGCTCCGTGTAGTAGTCCCTTCGCTCCAAGTAGTGATCTTCCGGACTTAAGAATGGCTCCACAAGATAAAAGAAACGAGCTTGCACGAAGTCTTCGAGGCCGAAGATGATCTACATCGAGGAGACACTAACCCAAGCTACCTCTTCACTAATGTGAGATTAGTGAAGCTAACACCCTAAACTAAATGCTAATCTAGTAGAGGATGATGAAGTAGGATTTTTTCTCACTTTAGAATTAACTTTCTCACTCTTTTTCTTCTCCTCTCAAAAACCTCGAGAACTAAGCTCTTGATGAACAAGAAGAAGCAAATAATGGATGAGAGAGTGAATGGCAACCATGGGTGAGAAATATCTCATATAACTTATGTAGAGACTTAACCATGAGTTTAGATAATGATTGGATTAATAAATATCTAGTGCAAGACAAAACTAGTGGACTAAGTCAATGGATATCCAAGGTTCTACAAGCTTCATGCCATGTGACCAATTTCCAACTAATATTTGATTTACTCTAAATAAATAAACCCTACATTATCATTAGCATGGTGTAAGTCTCATACACCCATATTGCATGTGGCATCAAGCATGACACAAAAAGAAAACACACTTAATATATATCACATATATATTAAGTGTGCACATGTGAGAAAAGAAATGCTTAAGTGAGCTAATATTAGTTAATGTAAATTAATATATCAAATATATAATTATACATTAAATCATTAAATCAACACTTGATTTAATAATCCGGCAATATCTCATATGACCGACTAATATTATTTGTATCAACTTATCGAATCAACACTTGATTCGATAACCCGGCTATATCTCATATAACCGACCGATACAGTATCGACTTATCGAATCAACATTTGATTCGATAACCCGGCTATGTCTCATATAACCGACCGATAACATAAATCGCGAGAATAGAATACGGTATCACATACTCCTATTATTCTCGGTCCCGTACATATCACATATGTGCTCCTACTTTGTTTTGCCTGAGCCAGTAAACCTCTGTGTAGGACTCTAAAGACTCGTCAATACGCCGGCAGCAAGTGATGATCATATCAAGAACCCACAAGCCGTCAACGGTACTAGCTGGACGTAACGGCTACCCGGGTATTGAGCGATCAGAAGATCAACAAGCAAGCCCGCTCTAACCCCTGTAAAGCCTGTCAGTAACACTACCGTACAGTCCGGTCTTTTCGTCTAATATGTCGCATATCTAGTTTAAGGGTGGAAAACGTCATACCCCAGTAGCCGATAAGTCATGCCGATGTAAGGCTCATAATGAGTCGAGAAACTACTGATAACACTTATCAGTAAATCTCCGTATCAGCCCTGGCCAGAGAATTCCTGTTATAGCCAATCGAGCACAGCACAACATCAACCCCCAATACCGGGAGAGACGAATCCCCTCCTATCGCTCATTGCCTCTATGTGATTCGGGACTGTACCCAAAAGCCACCGTTTTGCATGTTCTCTTGAACGTGGTAAGGTGGAAATCAAAACACGGTGGGAATCACACAAGACTCTATGACGATCTCGGGTTTACAGACTAATCTGTACCAGTGTCACCAGAGAACTGCTATCTGAAGATAGGTATAATACCAACTAGGAGTTCTCGGCGAGTCCGTTCAGTGTACCCAGTCTCCACTGAGCACCCATACACCATCTTTGATGTCAAACACCAATAGATGTGGGATCATTCATCGCCCATCATATGGGTCAAGATGCGTATACACCAGTCTACTCTGGAATATCGATACCCTGTCTCGATACACACTCGACTAGGAACAATTATAGGATATACTTGTGGACTACCCTTGGCCCCACTAGTTTAATCTCCATCATAGTCCTGGCAGTCAAGTACACATCATAAGGGCTTTATCAATATGTGAAAGCAAGACAGTATCACAATACTAATCTACATGTTAAGACAAAGAGCAACCAGATAGCATATTATCATGTCGAGCAAGAAAGTCCTCTCTATATATATCCAAGCATCCACTATAATATACATCACATGTACAATAATGGCCTCTAGGGCATACATATAACTAACATGTATCAATAATGAAACAATATGTACAGGCACAGAACAAATTTGTAATACATAACCAGTGTGTTTATATGAGTATGGCGTTTAACTAGGTAACGAAATGCAATAACTGAACTAATAAGTGTGGTCCGGGATACTAAACAATAACTAAAATGCTACTGGTTATAAAGTGATACGGTGACATAGCGATTTCTAATGTGTGCGTAGCATGGCAATTACCGATGATGAGTGTGTAAGCCGGCGGGTATGTGTACGCGCAACATGCGCATCATCGATAATGGTGCATGTATCTTAGCAGACGAAGTCATACAAAGATAAAGATAACGAACGTAGTATGTATGTCACAAATGAAAATAATACGAGCGTATGCAGAAATAAGAAATCGTAGCACGAGCGTAAACAGAATAAGGAAAGCGTAAATGCGAACAGTATAAAATACGTAACTACATATGAGCCATACAGTTATAGTTTAAAATAGTACAAATAGTGATTTTTGAAAATGGGGGCTACGGTATTTTTGAGAAAAAGATACCATTTGAAAATCCATAGCGTCCCTTGAGCTTGTCATTTAAAAGTGCATAACGATTCGTTAGTTTTGAAAATAGGTATGGCTCTAAATATATCCTAAAATCTACTTACGTGATTTAAAAACAATATTTGCCGAGTCGATATATATATAAGTCGGCGATCCATCATCATCGTATCACGTACGGTATAATCCATCATAATATTGTTAGTGATGTATGCCCTAGAGGCCATTATTGTATCATATTGGTTTGTATATTATTTAATGGAAGCTTGGGATATTCACAGTTGTATTGACAGTCTTGTTCAAAATGGTAGTATGCTACTTGGTTTGTTTCTACTTCAATATGTGCATGTGTTTTAGCATATCGCATATACATATTAGTAGAGCCCTTAGGATCTTTACTTGATTACCTGCATTGTGATGGAAGTCACACTAGTAGGGGCTTGGTAGTCTATAAGCACATCCTTATACAGGTCCCTAGTCGTAGGATTATCGAGACGGGGCATCGATACTCCAGAGTAGACTAGTGTATACGCTTCTCATCCCAGCAGGGGAGATGGTCTGTCCCACAGCCATTAGTACGTCGTACTGGAGATAGTATGCAGGTGCTTATTAGGTTATGAGTACACTGGACAGGACTCGTCGGGAACTGCTGATGGGTATTATACCTATCGTCGGGTAGCAGTTCCTAGGTGACATGAGTACAGCTTAGTCCGTCGACTTGACACTGCTACTTTGCCTCGAGTGTGTTCCCACTATACTTTGATTACTACCCTACCACGGCTCAAAGGAGTCGTGCAAACAAGTAGTAGTTGGATGCTGTCCCGAAGCACTTGAAGGCAGTGGCGGTTAGATAGGATTCGTCTCTCCCGGTATTGGGGGTTGATATCGCGCAGTATTTGGAGAGCCATTACACAAAATCCCTGACCAGGGCAAGTGAGATTTACTGGTAGGTATTCCAGTAATTTCTCAGGGTGTTCTGGGCTACACTCCGACATGACTTATACCGCTATTAGGGGTCTGACATTTACCATCCCCCTAGGCCCGATATGCGATACTCTTTGACGAACAGACCGGAATGTGCGAAGATTGTCACATGCAGGCTCGGTAGGAGTTCGGATGGGTTTGCTCATCGACCTTCTTATCGATAGATACATGGGTAGCTGTTACGCGCAGCTAGTACCGCTTGCGGTTTGTGGTTAAACCCACTGCCAGCGTACTGTCGAGTTTTTAGAGTCCCACACAGAGGGTTTCCCTGCATCGAGCGAAAGATGTAAAGGTCGTATGGTTTTACGACAGGGCTTCGATCACGTATGTGCACTTGTGTGCGTATGATGTTCGGGCGGACGATACTAGTGGGCTTTGGTTTAAGCCGGATCCTAGTAATGTATTGATGGATTGTTTCGTCTCTTTGTATTCGTATTCTTCGGAATGCAGATGCGGGTATGTATATACGGATGAGGGGCATTCTCGTAAATACTTCAGGAAAGCTTCTAGAAGGGAGACCTATTAGGATTTTGATTTCTTTTTGAGATTAAAACAATTAGGTGAAGAAATGAGATGGATTGTGAACATTGAATCAAGTATGGCTACAAGGTGACTCACACTTGACAAAATAGATATTTTGTGAAGCTTGTGAGTTATTTATTAGTGAGATATTTATCTCCAAAATATCTCATATGACTCATTCTTTATCTTTAGGGCAGCCATCTCTTTTCAAGGGGTTCACAAGTTCCTCCCTCGTTTCTCAAGTTCACTTCTACTCTCACACTAACCCTAATTGTCTCATGAGTTGAGAAACCTAGAGTTCAAAGAGACAAATCATTCCATCTTCACTCTCTACATCACCTAGGCCATCTAGTCTAGCAAGCTACTTGCTTTAGTTACCTCGGAGTTGAGGTTGGAGCTCGGACTATAGACTCTCGGGTGGATCGTCTTTGACTCGAGGAAGCCGACGAAGAAGCCACGATCCGTTTCGATTCTTGAAGCCTACGATGACGAGGAGGACAGAGATGAAGACCCGAAGGACTTGTATCGTGAGGTATAATCTCTTATCCGAGTAGATAACCTCTTTACAAGTCTTGCTAGTTAGGGTTTAGACATGATCCGAGAGCTCGAGTCCGTGTTGCGATGCTTTGATAATTGTTTTTCACTACTTCCGCCTCCCCGCGGTCACACGGGATGTATGACACGGACTTACAAATATATCATCAAATCAAGAGTACGAATCTATCGTCATGTATATCATATCACGTACAGTATAATCCATCGTACGATATCATCAAAAAAGAGTACGGATCTATCGTCACGTACATCATATCATCTCATCTCGTCATATATCGTCACATATCATGTCATCTCGTATCGCATTATGAATATATATCGCCTCATATCATCATATAATATCATATCGACTCGTGTTATCATAGCATATCATATTCTCATCTCATGATGTTGTATCGAAATTATTCTCAAATTTATGTATGTGTTTGTGTGTAAAAGCATATATACATATAGCTCAAAGTTAAGAAAAATTAGAACTAAGGATATTCCTCCCTACGAGTATACTTATTATTGCTTATAATATCCTAGAACCCTATTAGCTAGGTATACATATCTAATATTTATATATATAACTATATACCTATTATCCTAGTACTACGGTTGTAGGGGTGCTATACGCCATCCATCCGACTTCCCCCGTAGATATATATCCCCCCACCTACTATCCCCACTCTAACCGAAGACGATGAATGCTTTGCTCTCCTTCGTCGCCCCAGAAGTCCACATGAATGTACCTACAAATCAATGCATATCGTATCGAAATCGAAATCAAATCCGAAAACCGATACGGCAAGCGAAGCGCACATAGGTTAGAACCTATGGTCCACGCATGTAAGAACAACAAAACAACCCCCGATGTTGACGTACGAACGTCAAACGACCGAGTCAAAACTCAAATATCAAAAACCAAGTTTTCAAAAGTCGCAAAATATTGACAGAAAATAAGTAAAATGACTTCAAATTCTACCTCAGGTGAAATTAAACTTTTTGCATATAGGATAGGTCTAGTTATCTAAGGAGTGAGCTACAAACCAAGTTGGCGGAAAATTGCAGCCAAATTAAATAAAACGGCGATCTCAACATGGGGGTTTGGGCTTGGGTTTCTAGGGTAGCTTCCTATGTGTCTGCACATCTCACTGTATCTGCTAATAAATTTTCAGAGTCTTAGAGTCATCCCAGATTCCATTTGAATATCAAAAGTCAATGAAAAACCGATGTCGGAAAATTCTAAGTTCGACTTTGAACATTCTAAACTCATTTTAATTAAGGCTATCATCACTATTAGGCCACTGGTCACTCTCTATATTCTCTACTACACCTCCACTACAAGTTTTATCCACTAAATTCGTCTTAGGAAATTCTAAGTTCATAAAACATATTTATATTAACTCTAAATTAGTTGTGAAGGTAAGGAAACTTAAAAACTTAAAAAGGGCAAGTGTTTTAACTTGAATAGCAACTCAAGAAAATTCCTAAATGGTCCAAAGTGCTCCAAACAAGAACTTGATCCCACCATAGAGTGAAGGATGAGGTGAGGAACAATTTTTGTAAAGGTGATGTGAAGTTTTGATGCAGTTTTGGGAGTGGTGCATGGTAGTAGTGGGAGATGGAAGAGATGAAGAATGAAGAAGAAGATGGAGAAAAAGATGAGGGAGAGGCAAATGGGTGATGCAACCATCCTCTCTCTCACACACACACAATCTCTCTCTCTCCCTCTCTCTAATCCATACCTCCCATGCTCTCATGTCCTCCCATTTTCTTTTTTTCTTTTTTTTAACTATCTTTTTTTTTCTTGTAAAAAGAGACATGAAATCATAATACATTGTATAAATAATATATTACATGTCATGCACAAAAAGAAACATGTTTAACAAAACAAATTTGGTTTATTGCATAATTAGTGAAATACTAATTAAGTTTAACATTAAACTAGCGCGTGCGCGCGCGCACGCACACATTTGTAAAATGCCCAAATCAAATAAATGTTTTCATAATTAATAATTTATTTTAAATTTCAATTATTTTCTAAGAATATACC
Source organism: Agapanthus africanus (assembly GCA_030015575.1). Taxonomy (NCBI): domain Eukaryota; kingdom Viridiplantae; phylum Streptophyta; class Magnoliopsida; order Asparagales; family Amaryllidaceae; genus Agapanthus; species Agapanthus africanus. The sequence continues at coordinate 267,590,806 of CM057342.1, read as the reverse complement.
ATTCTACTAAAACTCAAATCTATATTCATATAATATTCGTGGAATTTATTATTTTATTATTTAAATTCGAAAAATAATAATTTATATTTTCTGAAATGTTACATATTGATTGTATGTATATTTTTTGTTTATGTTCGCATGCGATTCGGAGCTTATTAGTTTTATTACCGTATATTGCGTGAGATTTGAATATATTTGTGAATGGAAATTATATATTGCTGGTTGTGATTGAAATTAACGTGTCTGGGGCGTGAAAAATTTATTTATTTAAAAATAATAATAATTGGTCCGGTGGTAACTGTGATTAAAGACAGTTGGTCACGGTTATAACCGTGATCAAAGGCTGCTCCATATATTACAAGTTTTGTTCACGGTTGTAATCGTGACCTATAACTGGTTTTGTTCACAGTTAGAACTATGAACAAAAACCTGGGTCCACTACTACAAATAAGGGTTGCCCTTACGGATTTATCCGTAGGGGCAACCCACTGCCCCTATGGAGATATGCGTAGGGGCGAAAAAATACCCCATAGGTGCAAAGGCCGCAGGTGCAAGTTGAAGCCCTGAACTTGCCCCTACGGGCAAAATCTTGCCCCTACGGATTTCTGTGTAGGTCCTGTTGCACCTACGGAGTAGGCCGTAGGGTAAAACAAGTTATATTATTTACGGTTTTTTTTAATATATTAAATGTACCTACGGACATAGCCGTAGAGCCACGTACTACCCCCTACGGATATATGTGTAGGTACCTATCCGTAGGGGCAAAATATCAGAAATCCTGATATTTTGCCCCTACGGATAACGCCGTAGGGGCGAAGCAGTGGCCCCTACGGATATGTCCGTAGGGGCACTCCCAACCCCCTGGTACTGAGATCACGGGGGAAATATCAGTTACTGCTGATATTTTGCCCTTACGGATATAGCCGTAGGGGCAACATGTGTACCTACGGATTAATCCGTAGGTACATATTATCTGTATTTTTTTTTTAAAAAGGGCTGCCTGGTTTTTTCCCGCCCTGTGCACAATAATATATACATCAATCAAATATAAAATTAATCATCACACAACATATATCACAGTATTCATAATCACATCTCACGCATATATATAATATACAAAAGAAACCCAAAAACTGAATATAATATAAATATAAACCAATATCAATATCGTTTCAAAATGTAGTACAATGTGTATGATATAAATAAATACATGTTTCAAAAAATAAGAACCAAAAAGCAACCCTAGTTCGGTCCAGCTCCACCTCTAAATAACGATAGAATAACGCGCGTCTGCTCCTCGGTCAATAAACTCTGCAATTCGGTGCGAGCGGGAGTCTGAGCGGCCTGTGGAGCCGGCGATGTGGTCTGCGCAGCCGCCGTCGAGATAGTCGCTTGCGGAGCCGCGGCTGCGGGAGTCTGAGCGGGCGGTGGAGCTATAGGAGCTGTCTGCGGAACCGCAGCCGATGTAGTAGCTTGCGGAGCCGCAGCCGAAGGAGATGCATGTGGAGGCTCGGTCGATATACCCTGTCGCGTCTGGACATAACGTGTGTAAGAAGCGTGTAAGAACTGTGTATTATTCGAATTCGTATCATTATTAAGTTATTTCAAAACCCCGTTTGGATATCTAGTTTGTTGTTTATTTTAATTACATATGTATGTATGATTAATCAAACTTAAGTCTAAAACCAAATAAGCTCAAGCTACGTACTAATTATGGATATGTTGATATCTATATAATATGACATGATATTTTACTATAAAGTAGTATATATACCAGCATCTCCTTCAACTCCTGAACGGTGGCCCTCAAGCTCTCCAGTTCCTGATGGACACGTCGGTCACTGGAGACGGAGGAAGTAACCGCCGGGGTGGAGTCCAACTTCATATAGGCCCTGCTAGGGCCCAGTCCCCGGTCTCTCTCCCAACCTCCGTAGTGCCCTCCGTGTGCGGCGTCCAGAACTGGGGTCAGCAGCCTCGGATCGCTCTGTCCGGTAAATTCGATCCCCGAGGCCTGGGCCTGCTCAACCACCCGCTCCTACACCCACATTAAGCAGTAAAGTATAAGTATAAAATTTAAACTTGAACCTTCCAAAACTAAAATTTCAAATTTGGGTAGAAAAAATATTAACACTTACGCAATACTCCTGGGTAGCGACGTCGGGATATCGAAGCTCGCCCGTGGCGGGATCTGTCGAGGTGCCGTGGACGGCAAGATATGCGGACAGCACGCTCGGTGTACCACCTGACGCCACGGTCCGAGATGTCTGCAATATTAGAAAGTAACTCTTAATATTAGAAATATTAGAAAATAACTCTTAATATTGCAGAATATCACAAAGGTCGGTCTATTGTAATTTACCGATAACTCCATGGCTCGAGTAATGTTCCTCGAGCCACTTGTGTAAGTGGGGCAACCGCTCTTCGCCGACTTCCTGTTCTCTGTATTCTGAGCGGCCTGTATCTGCACAACGCATTAACATTTAGTTTTCTAATTAAGGAACACAAAGAAATAAATTATATCATAAATAATGAATTACATTTAAAATACATACCTGTTTGCGTTGGGAGTCGAAATAAGCGCACAATAGAGGCCATGTCTCTACGTCAACTCTCGCAAACGCCGGAATAGATAGGAGGGCCGCTCTCTCTGCCTCGGGGGTCGCCATCCACAGGGAGTAGCAATCGGCCTTCAGCTCATTCCTGTTGTATCGGACCTTGGTCTGCATGTTCTTCATCAGGCCATTGTACAGAGCATGAAGGTCGAGCACCCTCCCAGGGTGATCAGGGTCGGCCACAGGCTGAAAATCGTAATCCAACTGAAAATACAAAAAAAAACATTGTTATTAGATTGCAAGTGTTAATAATAAATATATTGGATAAATCAAATGAAAATAAGCCGTTAATACGTACCCGAGCCTGATCAAAGAAGAGGGCGAATGAGCGCCGGTGCTGCTCGCCCCACTCAACGTGAAGTGGATAGTTCTTCACGAGCCGGCTCTCGTCCCCCATATACCGGCCGAACCTCTCGGCATGAGGACCGGTATAGCGATAGTCAAGGGTAAAAAAAGGGGGAATGCTGCCTCCCCCTTAGCTCTGTCAGGCCTCAGCCTATGGGACTGATTCGGGCCTCGAGTCCCCCTCTGGGGATGGGGAGGTCCTGCGTCTGCACGAAATATCAAGACAATCAATAATAAGATAAAGTTGTATTAAGAAATCAAGGTTAAACGAAAATTCAAGTGTGATATATACCTCCGGTGACTATCGCATGAGCGGGACGATAGTTCCTCCGCTGAGGAACAACCGGGGTCCCGGATGCGGACGCATCCCCTCCAACTAGAAAATAAACATCGACGCTAAATTTCCATGAAGTTCATATTTATTCTATAGAGCATGTGTAAAATGAATAAATATTTTAAATTTATTCATACTAACCTGCAAACGATGCGGAGGGTATGGAAGCGGCAGGAGTGGCCCCTGCGGAAGATGTGGACGCACCACCTATAATTAGACAATTAAAAATAGATTATATAAGTAATTGAAAAAAGAATGTGTAGATCAATAATATAACGTTCTAAATCAATATGCATGCACTATAGGATATATAAACATACCCGCAGGTGCGGTGGTGTCACCGCCTACAGCTAGACAATAATAAAAATTGCTAAGTAAGAGCAAAAGGAATGTGTGTATTTATGATATAGAATTCTAAATCAATATACATGCACTATATGATATATAAACATACCTGGAGGAGCAGGAGTGGCATCTGTCCCAGATGTGGACGCATCACCAACAACTAGACAATCAGACATTGACAATATAAGTAATTTTGACATAAATAGGCATGAATATCTGTAATATTACATTCAAAATGGATATGCATGCAGTATACCTGGAGATGTGGCAAAATCCACATGGAAGGAGGCATCCGAAGGGGTCTCCGATCTGGGTGCAAGACCGGCCCTCTGAAGCTCCCTACGGAGCTCTCCGGGCGGCAGAACCGCTCTGCCTCTGCCTCTGCCTCTGCCGCGGCTGGAGCTCCTGCCGCCTCTCGCTGCTCCCGACATCGTCATCAAATCTAGATAAACGGTTCATGGACGCATTAGACAATCATTAAAAGTATTGACTATATATGTATAGAGCGTAAAATGTGAAGTAATAATATAACATTACTGATAACCTTTTTCGTTTCGTGGGCGCATTATACATATCTACTTGGATTTCATCGTCGATGTCATTTCTAACCCACGTAACTTCATGATCGGTCGAAGACAACCCGTCCTTCGCAACAGACGGTCGGAGCAATTTAAGCCTTCTCTCTTCTTCGTCCTCATCGCTGTCCTCGTATTCTGGGACATCGTAGACATCTCTGGGTTTCCATCGGCATACAGCACTCCACCCCGGATGCTTCAAACACTGTGAGTAGTATACTTGGAACGCTTGGTTCGGAAAGATAAACGGATCGTCCTGACCGTAAAATCGAAGTGTGTTCACACTGGTCAATCCATATTCATCTTTCCAAGTCCCAAGGCTGCTTCTCCACCTGTCCGTATCAGTTCGCGGATCGTACCAAGTACACTGGAATATATAAAAGGGTTCTGATCATCGGGGATAGTGGATACCGAGTATACAATTTAAGTACCCATAGTAAATCACACCGTCCGATCCTACCGTCGCAATCCCACTATTCTAAGTGGTTCTAGATGTTTCTATGTCCGTAACTTCGAATTTGTATCCAACGACACCAAATCCTTTGTAATATGCAACCTCCATACTGGGAAATTGAGCTAAATATCTTGAATCACTCTCAAATGATGCAGACAAGTTTGGATCGTGGATCTAACAAAATAAATTTTACGACAAATACATAACGATACAAGTTTAGATTAAAACTGATAGCAATAAAATGTTATTCGAATAACTTACATGATCTGTGACCCAATCACAAAAATTATCCTGATGGTATTTTTCCAAACGTTCTTCGTTCCAATCAGGATGCGCCTCACGTACCTCGTTAAAATGAATTCTGTTTTCGACAAATAATTATGACATTAATATTATATCATTTCATACACACACAAACACAGATATAACAATTAATCCAAAAGAACTTACTCTCTAATTTGTTCAAGACATGCGCAATTAAGCAAGATAAACTGGTATATCTTGTTGATAAACATAGTGTCTACCCTCTTATACTCGGCTTTACCATATGGCCCGTCTTGAATTCTTCGTGGTCGGTTAAGCCTTGTCTCAATATTCTCGTCCAGATAGCGGGAACAAAATGTGGTTACTTCATCAAGAAGATAACCTTGCATGATAGAACCCTCTGGTCGATTTTTATTGCGTATATACTTCTTAAGAGTGTAGAGGTACCTAATGAGAATATGTTGAATAAATAAATACGGGCATACAGGACAACAATAAATTTATAAATTGCGCGAAACGAAAAATTACACGTACCTCTCGACGCGATACATCCATCAATATTGTACCGGTCCGGCTAACTTCGCCTCAGTTGCAAGATGAACCGTCAAGTGTATTATGATATCGAAGAATGACGGTGGGAAAATACGCTCAAACTTGCAAAGTATCAACGCAATAGAATTTTCTAGTTTATCCAGTGTCGTAACCTCCAGTGTTTTAGCACACAACTTCCTGAAAAAACAACATAGGTCGTTGATTACTAGACCAACCAAGTCGGGGAGAGAAGTCCTGAGGGCTAATGGAAGAAGGTGCTCCACGATAACATGGTGATCATGACTTTTCAGCCCATCGATCTTACCCTTCACAATTTTTATTTTCTTGCTGAATGATCCTGAGAAACCTGTGGGGACTTTCAAATCATGCAACACCTGCAGGAATCTTTTCTTCTCCGGTTGTGACATATGATAAACGGCATTGGGAAGTACAAACTTGCCCGGTTTACCCGCTACCGGTCTAGGGAGCAATTCACTTCTTATTCCCCACTCTTGTAGATCCATCCGAGCATTCATGTTGTCTTTCGATTTCTCGTCTTTACAAAGAAGCAAGTTAAGTATGTGCTCTGATACTCCCTTCTCTATATGCATAACGTCCAGACAATGACGCACTGAATTTGTAGACCAGTACGGAAGCTCGAAGAAAATGCTTAACTTGTTCCAATATTGTGGTTTGACCTGTTTTTTCGGATCCATCCCGAAGGTCACGTTATTGTAACCATCCTATTTAGCAGTCACGTCCTCTCCGGACAATGGGGATGGAGGTCCAAGAAGCTCCTGATGACCATCAATGTGAACCGTATCTAACCTATAGGGGTGGTCTGGAGGCAGGAAACGTCGATGGCCGCAATAACAAACCTTCCTGCTAAAATTCAAGAATTTTGATGTTGTGTGTTCATGGCAATGAGGACATGCTTTGTGACCATGTACGGACCAACCTGATAGCATTCCATACGCAGGAAAGTCATTAATTGTCCACATTAAAGCCGCACGCAGTATGAAGGTTGTATTTGTGTTTGAATCATATGTCTCTACACCATCAATGAACAAAGATTTCAACTCCTCGATCAGAGGTCGGAGTTAGACATCGTATTGTTCCCCGGTGAGTTTGGTCCGTCGATAAGAAGAGGCATCATAAAGTATGATTGGTCCATAGCCAACCAAGGCGACAGATTATAAATTATCATTACAACGGGCCATGTGCTGTGACTTCCAGCCATATAGTTGAATGGGCAGAAGCCATCAGTAGCCAGTCCGAGCCGGACATTGCGAGGATCGCTACTGAATATTGAGTGCCTCCTATCGAAATCCTTCCATGCCGGTGAATCTCTTGGATGGCTCATTTTTCCATTTTCGCTTGGAGGAGCACGGTGATGACAAATCATTGACTCGGTTGTTTTCTTGCACCTGAATAGCCTCTGTAGCCTCTGTGTTATGGGAAAGTATCGTGCTATCTTTACAGGTATATCAGGCTTCTTATCAGAATCTTTCGGCTTATACCTGGCCTCTCCGTATGTTGGACACTCTTTCAAATCTGAATTCTCTTTCCGGCACAACACGCAATTTTTAGGATATGCTTGAATCTTCTCGCACTTTAGACCCAAATCAGACATCATCTTCTGGGCTTCGTACCAGCTGTCGGGCACATTATTTCCCGAAAGCATAGAATCTTTCAAGAATGAAAGAAGTATTGTGAATGACTTGTTGCTCCATCCATTTAGGCACTTGATCTGGAAAAGTTGGACGAACCATGAGAGGGTCGAATACTTCGCATTCTCATAAATTGGTTTGCTAGCATCATTCATGAAATTTTCATATTTATCCGCACGCGGTCCTTGACCGGAAAGAATGTCATCTTCGGTACGAATAGATTCACCCAGGGCAGCCTCTACCATATCCTCCATTTCTTCTGATGGAAATAAATTTCCATCTCCTGCCGCATTACCGAATTCTTCTTCTTCTCCTGCCGCATTATCGTGTTCACCTTCTTCTTCTGCCGCAGTACTGCATTCTTCTCCTTCCCCGTGATATTTCCAACTTGTATAAAGTCTAGTAAACCCATGTTTTACAATATGAAGCTCTGCCAATTCTACCTTCTGCCAGTACTTATTGCCACATCTATCGCACGGACAGAGAATCTTCTCTATTATAATCTTATTATGTGCGCATGCAAATTCAAGGAAAGCAGCAACTCCTGCGACAAACTTAGGTTGCATACGTTGTTTCCAATTCACATACATCCAGTCTTTAACTCTGACGTACTCATGGGCCATGTTAGACTGTATAACATATAAATTGTAGGTTATACTGACTATATTGAGAAATATAAAAACGGGATAGTTACTGACAAAGGAGAAAATCCGTGTATATGCTTTGTGTGTGCGTTTGTCGTTGAAAAGAATAAATTATCGCACGTATGTTAACCGATAGACGGGGACTAAGTGGCGCTTTTAGTTTCATATATGAGTATCGATGGGAATATGAAGGTTTCATATTATCATATATTGGTTTTAACTTGAACATCTCGAATCGCTCTCTAATTATGCGTTTGTTGTGTATTCTTGTTGTATGTGTGTGTTCCGGCTGTTGGGGGAAGGCTTCTATCCCATTAAGAATGTATAGAGCGAACGCCCATCACTTGTGCTTTCAACCGTTTCGAGTAAATTTCGGCAGCACCTCCCCGCTGTTCTCCGAGTACACTATAATAGAATAGATAATCATTTCAAAGCTGTGAAACAACGTTGAAATGAACATCTAATCTATCTTTGTACATGGAGAACCAGCGGAAAGGTACCGACGAAATATCTCGAAACGGATGAAAACATAAGTGAATGAAGGCGTTTGCTTTATACATTATTAACTTGTCCACACGGGACAAATCTATGGGTTACCATACGATTGAATTTTCTCGTCGCGTAGACTATACGACGGTTGTTAGTATCGAGCTATACTGTCCGATATTTAACAACCTTCGTATAGTTCTAGGTCACGACGAGCATCGCACGTATGTTAACCGATAGACGGGGACTAAGTGGCGCTTTTAGTTTCATATATGAGTATCGATGGGAATATGAAGGTTTCATATTATCATATATTGGTTTTAACTTGAACATCTCGAATCGCTCTCTAATTATGCGTTTGTTGTGTATTCTTGTTGTATGTGTGTGTTCCGGCTGTCGGGGGTAGGCTTCTATCCCATTAAGAATGTATAGAGCGAACGCCCATCACTTGTGCTTTCAACCGTTTTGAGTAAATTTCGGCAGCACCTCCCCGATATTCTCCGAGTACACTGTAATAGAATAGATAATCATTTCAAAACTGTGAAACAACGTTGAAATGAACATCTAATCTATCTTTGTACACGGAGAACCAGCGGAAAGGTACCGACGAAATATCTCGAAACGGATGAAAACACAAATGAATGAAGGCGTTTGCTTTATACATTCTTAACTTGTCCACACGGGATAAATCTATGAGTTACCATACAATTGAATTTTCTCGTCGCGTAGACTATACGACGGTTGTTAGTATCGAGCTATATTGTCCGATATTTAACAACCTTCGTATAGTTCTAGGTCACGACGAGCATCGCACGTATGTTAACCGATAGACGGGGACTAAGTGGCGCTTTTAGTTTCATATATGAGTATCGATGAGAATATGAAGGTTTCATATTATCATCGAGTATCGGTTTTAACTTGAACATCTCGAATCGCTCTCTAATTATGCATTTGTTGTGTATTCTTGTTGTATGTGTGTGTTCCGGCTGTTGGGGGTAGGCTTCTATCCCATTAAGAATGTATAGAGCGAACGCCCATCACTTGTGCTTTCAACCGTTTCGAGTAAATTTCGGCAGCACCTCCCCGCTGTTCTCCGAGTACACTATAATAGAATAGATAATCATTTCAAAGATGTGAAACAACGTTGAAATGAACATCTAATCTATCTTTGTACACGGAGAACCAGCGGAAAGGTACCGACGAAATATCTCGAAACGGATGAAAACACAAGTGAATGAAGGCGTTTGCTTTATACATTCTTAACTTGTCCACACGGGACAAATCTATGGGTTACCATACGATTGAATTTTCTCGTCACGTAGACTATACGACGGTTGTTAGTATCGAGCTATACCGTCCGATATTTAACAACCTTCGTATAGTTCTATGTCACGACGAGCATCGCACGTTTGTTAACCGATAGACGGGGACTAAGTAGCGCTTTTAGTTTCATATATGTGTATCGATGGGAATATAAAGGTTTCATATTATCATCGAGTATCATATATTGGTTTTAACCTGAACAGCTCGAATCGCTCTCTAATTATGTGTTTGTTGTGCATTCGTGTTGTATGTGTAACATGATTTTAAACCATTGAGATCAAGATTTGAGAAATTTTATAAATGGCCGTTAACATGATAACAATCATCTCTTCTTATCGGTCCATATCTGAATTCTAAAGGGCAGTATATTTGCTATTAAAAGATCATGTTCAACTCTAAAGCAAGGGAAAAACAGAGGAATATTGATCTATTAAAGTCAAGCCATAAAGCTAATCACATATTTACAACATTGCAAATACATTAACGCAAAATATAGTTATGATGTTTCAAAAGAATCAATTATCAAGGATGAAGAGAGCTTGTGATAAAGCAATCAAATTTAGTTTTTGCATTAAAATGTTTTATGATAAAACTTTTGAGATCCTTCAAGAAAGTTATGACACTGTGAGGTTCCACAACCTATCATAACCAATCGCAAATTTTTATGGTTCTTTACTGGTATAAGACTTGTACTTCTATGAGGCGGAGTAAATAAATTTGTCGAGAGCTCGTGATGCATGTGTAATGATAGAATCCAACAAAAATTATTCTCATGTACTAATAATAGCATCCCAATTGCAACTTTTTTATTCAATAAGATAACACATTTGCAAGAGTGCATCATTTACATTATGTTTTACTCCCTTCAGGGCCACCAAAATATACGGTATCTATAGGATGGTTATTGTCAATGGAGTAACAGTCGGGTCTAACTTGGCCAATTTGAAAATCATTATCTCGTTGTTTATATAGATTACCGCTATTGTTTGTAAATCGTATATTGCTTATATATGCTAAGCCTCCCGCTGTAAAACGGCCGCTCTCCATTGGCGGACTCAGTTCACCATTGTTAAAGCTCACTACTCCAATATTGATACGGGTTAATCTCTTGAAGAGAGTTTTTGGCCAATATCCCTAACCCTAACCGAACCCTACCCCCAGCCCCAGCCCCAGCCCCAGCCTAACCGAGCCCTAGCCCCAGCCCCAGCCCAGCCCCAACCCCAACCCCAACCAAACCCCAGCCCCAGTCCAGCCCCAACCCCAACCCCAACCCCAACCGAACCCCACAACCTAACCCTAACCCTAACCCTAACCGAACCCGATCGATGCCGACGCCGACGCCGATGACCTCACCCCTACCCGAACCTAGCCTGAACCCTAGACTACGTCAAAATTAAAAATTATTTGAGAATTACTTACAAGCGTGCGCGCGGTGGAGGAGACGGTAGAAATTTGGGAACAGGCGACGAGATCGCGGGAGGTCGAGAGAGAGAAATTTGGGAACAGGCGACGAGAGCGGTGGCGACGAAAGCGGTGGTGACGAGATCGCTGGCGCAGGCTCGCGAGCGCGATGGTGACGAAAGGCGGGAACAGGCGACGAGAGCGCGGGAGGTCGAGAGAGAGAAATTTGGAAACGATCAATATAATTTTTCTGTGCTTTTTTTTTATTAATAACCTATGTAGATGCCCCTACGGACATAACCGTAGGTCTCCGGCTTGCGGCACCGTAGGGCCAAAGGAAAAATTAGAACGTGAAGCACCGTAGGGCCAAAGGAAAAATTAGAACGTGAAGCACCGTAGGGACAACGATATGGCCCTACGGATAAATCCGTAGGGTCAAGAAATATTTGCCCCTACGGATTTCTGGATCCGTAGGGACAACCCCATATTGTAGTAGTGGTCCCATCATCCAACTGATAAGAAACATTCATGGTTAGAACCGTGAACGTTTCTTATTTTGTTCACGGTCAGAACCGTGAACCAATATTTGCTTACACATGTTTGGGTCACGGTTCTCTCACGGTTTAAACCATGAACAAAACTTCTTTTGTTCACAGTCTAAACCGTGAACAAATCCCTGCCCTGTAGTAGTGTATATTTGAGGATGCTTTCATGAAAATTAGGAAAATATTTCTTAATTGGATATCAATTGTCAACACTACTAATTTTATTGTGATATGGATCATTACACAGTTCTGGTGAATTTGATATCATCCTAGAGTATTATAAATCCTAGCTGTTGCTAATGATCAAATAGGTTATAAAACAAGTTTTTTGTACCTAAACACATAAACCGCTTGCTTTTGTATCCCAAAACATTAAAAGACAATTTTACAGGAACTTGCGGCCTTTGTAATAAGTACCAAAAGGAATCAAATCTAAAAGTCATTCTCTTAACTCGGGTTCTGAAATACGTACAATAGCAAAGAATCTATAGAGCTTTGTTAAAACTTGGTTGGATCTCATGAATGAAATTTCTTACATATTATCTTGTATGAAAATCTTCTGAAATTTTAGAATTTCTAATAAGAAATCAAGAGCTAGAAAACTCTCATTTGTTCGATATATAGCGAGAATAGAATATGAGAGAGAAAGACAAACTATTAGAAAACATAAGGTATAATCACCTTTTTCAAATATTAGAGATTATTCCAATCCAATATAATCCAATCCTCAAGATTTGTTGTCCAACAAAAATTCCATGCAACCATAGAAGCACTGGGATTAATCAGACTTTGATTGTGATCTATGTCAAAAGGATTGTTAGTTGAGTGTTGAAAAATGAGTTTAAAAGATAGATATTTAATTGAGTTAAGAAAGATAAAGATAAGGCTTAGACTGGATTAATGGTTCGCCTTAAACTAACAAATTCTTATGTGGGTTTTTTTGAAAAATGATATCATCGATCGCGTGTGCTAGAGATGTAGGAATCTCATGAAAATTGATACGTAGGGTATGCGTGGCGTGTAGATCACGGTGAACAGTCTGAATCGATGAAATACACAAGGATGAGATGTTATAGAGTGCGTCTCATTTGTCTCGCATAAGAAAGCGTCTTACTGGATTATCACCACATATATATATCTATATATATATATATAGATAGATAGATAGATATATATATATATATATAATCCCAAAACTTACCTGTCTAAAAATCACCCTCAAAACATCAATATCTATATATCACCTCCAAAACATTGTTGCTATCTAAATATCAATCATTTTCTCCTCTGCTGTTAAATTTTAACACGGGTTTAGGTGAGCTTAACTAGAGCTACAGGTTTATGTAGTGGAAAAGCCCTAGTTGGCTCATTTCCCTCCTGTTCACATATCTCAAGCTCCATCTTCTTTTCCAAATTACTTTCTTCTACACGTCACACTCTACAAAACCCTAAGTCTCGTAGAAAGCCAAAGCTGTTTTCTACCCATTCACCACACCATTCCCTTGTCCCATTCACTCTCCTTGCTCCAAGGCTAACCTTTCTCTTCTTCCCACAAGCATCGTGTTAAGGTTTAATCATTTAATTTGATAGATATAGGGAAAACACTGGCACAATAAAAAGCCCTAATCAAAGGTTGAAGGCATAATAGTGATTTAGTAGCCTTAAAAGGCTATTCTCATAGTTAAAGAAAATTCCATCCAAAAATTAATGTTTTATTTACTGAAAACTTCTCTCACATCTGGACATGCGGCAGAAAACTCTTTCAAAATGACAGAAAACCACCAAACTTTACGTTTTCAGAGCAGACAGGTGAATATGGAATATTGATGGTTTGAGGAAGATATATAGAAAAATCCATTTTCTTTTTCAATAGTACAGGTGTCATTTTTGTTTTGCTTTTCTTAGACGCCATGTTTTGCTATTTTATCCCCTTTTGGGTTTGTCTAGAATTTTGTTGATTGAAGTCAATTTCATGATGTTGATGTTATAGTGGAGCGATGTATTTATGTTGGACGAGTCGTAATCATAGGTTTGAGAATATATAGGTGCTTTGATTATTCATTAGTCAGCGTCACAAGTAAAAATTTCTTCATTTACAAGCTCTCATAATTGCTTCATATATATGGCCTGTCATATTTAGCCACAACTCTATGCAGGGGGGAAGTCAATCATTTGCTTCAAACTCCCTAAAATAGTCTGCACTATTTCCAAGTATAAACAGTAAAGAAATAGATGAAGTTAGTTTAAGGGGGCAACAACTTTTTCATATAAATCACTATGTGATTTATCCGACTTGACCGAAATCTTCTTCGCGTTCAAACTTGTCATCCAACCCCATAAGCTTTCAATCCGTTACACATAAAAGAAAATCTCTGCCATTAATTGCTGAAGCAAATGACCTAACTACACCTCTTTCCCTAAGGGCCTGTTTGACAAAAGAAAAGTAATAGAAAGTAAGGTTAATAGGCAAGTCAAAAGAAAATACATTTTAGAGCAAGTATTTTCTTTTTACTTTCCACATGAAAAAATATATTTGAATTGGACTAAGTAAAAAGAAATTGGGATGAATAATGATGCGGCACGTATTTTTTTATTAATAATGAAAATTTGTTAAAGACAAAATATTAGTTTGGATATTTAATTTTTGGCTTTCCATCTCGTTGGATGGTGAGAAAAAAACGGTGAGTAACTTTCTAAATCCTACCGCATTCCATTTTGTCACTTGCCGATTGTCAAAAACCAAAATAATAAAAAGTGTGTATCACTTTTTTTTTGCTTATCTACTTTCCACTTTACTTTCTCATTACCAAACGACCTATAATAGAAACTCACTTATTCGTTTAAAGCATTAGCCCTAAGTTACTTTGAGAGAGAGAGAAAGACAGAGAGTGAGAGATCCAACAAAATTTGCCACAAAAAAAAATACATAGGTGACACATTCTTAGCTTCTTCAACTCCAAGTAATAGACGCCGTTTATATTTACACTCCAAGTGCTCTCTGATGGATGGTTGGACATTTGTCAAGATGAATATTACATGGCCCAATTTGGAAGAATACTTTAAGGTTAGGGATTTACGGAAAATCCCTAATTTGGAGTTGTTTTAAAGAAAAATGAGCTAATATAGGGAAAGGAGGGGTATTTTCGATATAAGAATACAAAACACAATCACATAAAGGATCATGTTATCCATTAATTGGTTGAAAACTGTAGAGTGTTTTTCATCACCGAGATGGATGTGCTCGCTTATCAGGAGTGTACAGATTCTTCCTGCCTCATGGTAGGCGGGGGTTTATTGATTGTAAAAATTCTAATTTTCAACAGACACGGACAAAACTGCTGCTAATTATCACTCGCCCACAACGCGAGAGAACCTCTGATTAACGGATCAAGCTGGTCGTGCGAACTAATTCTGTTGATATGTGCTTTCTGTTTAAAAATGATTTTTGAGCCTCTTTCAACATATCATGGACCATCACACGGGGGTTCTACTAACCAGGAGAGGCAAAGAGAGAGAGGGGGGGTCAAAAGATGACTTCAACATGATCCATTTATTTAGTTTTGATGATAGCTTAAATATAAATAGTTTATTTAATGTCATTTACTTATCTTGCCTTACCTTCTCGGCACTAAACTTGTATACACTTGATGTTTAGCTTGCATATCCTATATCTTCTGTATATCGAGTAATTTATCAATATCGACTTGTTTTATTTGTATTATATTCTTTGATATCGATATATTACTCGCATTCGTTGTTTTGATATTCACGATATGCATATGTATATACATATGTCCTTTATATTGTTTTTTCATATATCATGTATATACTATTCATAACTTGTGATATCAAAACAATGAATGTTTTCATATACTTGTGTTTCTATAACTTGCTTATTTCGTAACACTGTATATGATATGCTTGGTCGCTTTGAGATTGAATTTCAAGATATCGGATATCTCACGACACAAGCGTATAAAAGAGTATGGAGGAAATTGAGCTAAAACGAAATATATAATGGAGATTGGAGGATACTGACGGGAGCTTCACAATTTGCATATTCAAGCTTCATGATGCTAAGTAGCCAAGGTTCAAGGGATTCAAGAGTTCAAGTTACGAATAGCCAAGAAGCTAGAAGTCAAGTCCAAATTTGAAGCGTCAAAGATCGAAGTCGAAGTGAAGTTCATTTGAAAATCAAATTTTGACTTCAAGACGTAAGTGAGTGGAATGGCGTGTTCGAGTTTGAAGTATCAAGTGTCGAAGCTAATTGAGGATCAATCGACCAACGCAAAGTTCAAGCGAAGCGCCAAAGTTTCAAGAGATCGTGTCGAAATGTCGAAGATTCAAGATTTCGAAAAAATGCAACATCGACATAGGTTTCTCTGTAAGTACTCTATAAATTAGTTATATCAATTAGAGCTTTTGAACACTCACACACGATAGCACAAAAGTTTTGCAATCTTTGGGTTTTCGAGTTTAAAATTTTCGTTTTTATAAAAACCTAAACTTATGCTTTTTGTGCTTGGCCAAACGTCTGCCTCATTGTAGTTCAGACGTCTGTGCACGATTGATATCTGAAATATCAGAAGTTTTGAGATGAGACAGATGTTTGAAGGTCAATAGACCAGACGTCTGAATAAAGTTTTCAAAATGGCATTTTTCAACTTGAGACGTCTACCATATGTACTTCAGACGTCTGCTTTGCGCTCTGTTATTTTGAGACCCTATGCCAGACGTCTGCCATATGTACTTCAGGCATCTGCTTTACACTCTGTTATTTTGAAACCCTATGCCAGACGTCTGCAGTTCATCTAGGCAGACGTCTAAAGCTTTATTTTTGCCAAAACTTTTCTTGTTCAGACGTCTGCTTATTTGAACTTTAGACGTCTGCAGTTAAGATTTTTTGAAAAATATAGTCGTTGGGAATTTCTTTTATTTAAGGCCAGACGTCTGCCCTTTTTGCCTTCAGACGTCTCCCGTGTGTTTAAACTGCTTATCCCCACTTGTTTTTGGGTTGTTTTTCTTTTTTCTATAAAAGGGTTTTGGTTGGGTTTTTTTATGATCATCACTTATTCAATTTCTTGAGCTTTTCTATTGCAATATCCAAGTGATTTTCAAAAGAAAAATCCCACATCTTATGAGAGAAAAAGAGTTTTTATTTGCATTTCTATCATCTCTCTCACACACAAAAGATCAAGAGTTTCAATTGATTATCCAAACTTGAAAGAGTATTAGAGAGTGGGCTTGAGAGAAACTCTATCAAGAGTATTGTGTTTCAAGTGTAATCTCTTCTTTTTTTGTGTTTGAGATCTTGAATGCAAGATTGCCATTGTAAGAGAGGAGAACATCTTTGTAAAGAGAAGAGCGAAAATCTTGTAAAGGAAGTGTTGTTCGTAATGGCGAGCAATGTGTAGTCTTTTGAGGAGACGTGTTAGTTTGGCCTCTACCAGAAACGGAGTTATGTGTTGCTTGCGGGAAACATGTTTGTCTCCAAGAGAAAGACGTGTTTAGCGGAATGGGCTCGTGCGCCTAAAGAAAGTGGGCTAAGAGATCTCCCGAACCACTATAAAAACGACTTGTGTTTGCGATTGTATTTACAATTTCTCTCTTGCTTTATATTTCTTATTAGCTTAGAAATTGCTCAATTGCATGCATGTTCCTTACTTGCTATAATTGCTCGCTACTTGCCCTTTACGCTTATTGCTTGTACTTCATATTGCTCTTGCTTGTTATATGCTTTTTGTTCACAATTGTAGTATTGCTTGATATCATATCTCTTTGCAATTGTATTTTATACTAGCAAGTGTTAATAGAATTTTTAATTTGGGTATATCGGTATTGTATTCCTATTCACCCCCCTCTAGGTATAACTTTCATCAAAGCGGTGAGAACCTTAGGAAGGGGTCCCGAAGAGGTGGGGGTCCCGAAATTAGGAGCCTCCCACTTGGGTGATCCTGAAGTCGGGAGCTCCCCGAGGGGTCCCGAAATCCGAAGCCTTCCACTTGGGGGGGCTCGATATCGGGAGCCCTTTTGGGGGGTCCCGAAAAGGGAATCCCCTTTTGGGGATTCCGGAGTGAGGACCGGGGAAGGGCCCCGAATCAGGGGATCCGAGAGGCGTCCCGGAACAGAGAACCCCTTTGGAGTGGAGGTTCCGAGAGGAGAATCCCCTTTGGGGGGTTATGAAGTTAGAACCCCCTTTTGAGGCCGGTTTCGAGGCTGGACACGGGGGATCCCGTGCTCAAAATTGGGATAGGAACATGGATGGATCCATGTTCCCATGGATCTCGCAAGATATCCGAGTCAAATGATGAAAGCTTATGGCTTTCATCGAGCTTACATGTCCCGAAATCGCTTGCTCGGGGTGAAAGCCATGGACTTTCATCCCGAGAGTTCTTCTCCTATCTTGTTCTTCAAGTTTGGTGAAAAAAGATTATTCTTTTGCTTGATTTTTATCATGGATCTTGGGTTTTTAAAGTGGTGTTTTCTAAAAGAGATGGGTTCTCTTTTGATGGGTAGGATTGATGAAGAAAGAGGTGAGGAAGATGAGAGAGGCCCAAAAGGAACTCTCTTTCCTTTTAGGGATCTCTTTTTTTTAAGAAAGAGACTTGCCTCTTTCTTGAGGGAGGCTAAAACCCTGGTAAATTTTATAAGAAGGGAAAAACTTATTATTTCATTCATTTTGTGGGTTTAAATACCCTTACACATTTGCACTTAAGCCCATGGGTTTTATAAAATTGGCTTTTTGCCAATTTTTCTTACATTATTCATATTTATTACATATTACATATACTTACTACATTTTAATTCTTTTCTTGGTATGGGGCCGGCCCACATGCTTGAACATGAAGCGGTTTAGACCGGGCTTAGGCCCGCTTAGCTTAGATTTGAGAATAGGCCCACTTGACTTGGATTTGGATTTGGGCCCGGGCCCACTTTTTGGGCCTTGATTTTGACCTTTTGACTTCGGCCGTGAGTGCCTCCCGTCAATAAATGCACACCTCATGTATGCTATGTGTGCATGAAATTGATGGATTTTCTTTCATGGAGAGGTTGGCTTGATTTGGTTCCCGTTTTCGGGAGGCCGGTACTACCCTTTTTGCGACATGGACGGTCGATATTTGACTCGGTCCACTTTTACGACGTGGAGGTCGATATTGCCCTTTTTGCGATGTGGACGGTCCATACTGCCATTTTTGCGATGTGGACGGTCGATGATGCCCTTTTTACGACGTGGACTGTCGATACTACCCTTTTTGCGATATGGATGGTCGATACTTGACTTGGTTCCCTTTTAGCGACATAAAGGTAGATGTTACCCTTTTTTGCGACGTGGACGATCGATACTGCCTTTATTGCGATGTGGACGGTCGATACTTGACTTGGTTCCTTTTTAGCGACGTAGAGGTAGATACTTCCCTTTTTGCGACGTAGACGGTCGATACTGCCCTTTTTGCAACTTGGGCGGTCGATACTTGACTTGGTTCACTTTTTGCAACGTAGACGGTCGATACTTAACTTGGTTCCCTTTTACCGACGTAGAGGTCGATACTGCCCTTTTTGCGACATGGACGATCGATACTGGCCTTTTTGCGACTTGGACGGTCGATATTTGATACGGTTCCCATTTTGCGATGTGGACGGTCGATACTGCCCTTTTTACAATGTGGACGGTCAATGGTTGGTTTGATTTTGACACGAAGCTTGATTCCGACTGGAAGGTCGTTGGTTGACTTGATTCCAAGGCGGGGCTTGATTTCGACGAGGAGGCCGTTGTTTGACTTGATTCCGAAACGGAGCTTGATTCTAACGCGAAGGTCATTGGTTGACTTGTTTCTGAGGAGGAGCTTAATTCCGGAGGGGTGGTCGTTGGTTGACTTGTTTCCGAGGCAGAGCTAGATTCCGACGGGGAGGTCATTGGTTGACTTATTTCCGAGGAAGAGGTTGATTTCGACGGGGAGGTCATTGGTTGACTTGATTCCGAGATGGAGTTTGGTTCCGACGGGAAGGTCATTGGCAGACTTGTTTTGTGGCGGAGTTTGATTCCAACGGGGAAGTCATTGGTTGGCTTGATTTGATCTGGGGATAGAGCCAACATCTATTCTCATTTGCCGCATGATGAGGTTCATTTTCATCATAGACATGATGTTTAATTTCTCTTAGACGAAGGGTTTGTTTAACGTCTACTTAAACGGAAGGTTTGTTAAATGTCTACTTAGAGGGAGCTTGTTTAGCGTAGCGTCTACTTAGGCAGAAGTTTTGTTTAACGTCTACTTAGACGGAAGGTTTGTTTAACGTTTATTTAGACGGAGGAGCTTGGCTTAACACCTGCTTAGACAGAAGGTTTTGTTTAACGTCTGTTTAGACGGATGATTTTGTTTAACATCTATTTTGGCGGAGAGCTTGGTTTAACGTCTACTTAGACGGAGGAGCTTAGTTTAATGTTTATTTAGAAGGAAAAGATTGGTTTAACGTCTACTTAGACGGAAGGTTTTCGGAGATTTTGGATCTTTTGATGTTTAATGTCATTTTAGACGGAAATTTAGGAATTTTGATGTTTAACGTCATCTTAGATGGAATATTTTTAGAGATTTTGATTTATAATCTGGATGTTTAACGTCATCATAAACGGAGGGTTTAGCGTCATCATATACAGAATGTTTAACATCATCATAGACGGGAGGTTTAGTCATCACAGACAGAATGCTTGAAGTTTGATCCTCGGTGTGACTATCATCTACACTCGAAGGATTTGAATTAGAAATTTGGTTTAGAATTTGCATCTTTCCAATTGGAGGGATTCGAATTTGAGTTGGGATTTGAATTAGGATTTAAAGGTTCAGATTTTGGGAGTTGAAATTTGGACTTTGCCTGGATTTTAGCCAGGATTTAGATTGAGTTAGATTTGAAGTTGAGGATTTTGAATAAAATTTGTATTAGAAGTTGGAACTGGATTTTAAAGTTAGGATTGGATTTTGGAGTTCGAATTTTGATTTTGGAGTTGGCATTTGGATTGTGTTTTGATTGAAATTTGAACATTTTGAATAAATTTTGAACTGGCGGTTGAAATTAGATTTTGGTTTGATTTAATTTGCTTGGCTTCTGCACTATTCAGAGGGACTCTTTGAGCTTTGAAGAATTGCCAAGTTGGGTTTGGAATTTGGATTTTCGAATTTAGTAGGGTTTGATTTTAGGTTGGGATTTAGACTGAAGTTGGGTTTGATTTTGGGTTGAAAATTTGGAATTTTGGGGTTAGGGATGGCATCAGCGTTGCTAACACTAGAGCATGGGTACCAGGAGCAATTCATCATTTGCCATTGGAAAATTTAGGAATTTGAAATTTTGTTGGCATATGCATCGCTAACACTGGAATGGTATCAGGAGTGACTCATCATTCGTCGTTGGAGGATTTTGAATTTGGATCTTGGTTGGCATCTGCATCGCTACACTAGAGTATAGTACCATGAGCAACTCATGCCTCTGGAGGATTTGGAAATTTGGATTTTGGTTGGCATCTGCATCGCTACACTGGAATGATACCAGGAGCGACTCATCATTCACTGTTGGGGGATTTGGAGATTTAGATTTTTGTTGGCGTCTACATCACTGCACTGAAATGGTATCAGGAGCGACGCATCGTTCTCCATTGAAGAATTTTTTATACGAGTTTGCGTCATTGCGGGTTTTCATAAGCTCACGAGTAGTCTCGCTATTTTTACTCACAAAGTCTTTTTAGGTTTTCATTCGTGCCCCTTTTGCTTGTGGACTGACCCTTTATTTCTTTTCTTTTATTTTTCTTTTTTCCCCTTTTCTTTATCTTTTGCTTTTTTCTTTTTCTTTTATTTTCCAATTTAACAACTTAGGGGTCAATACTGCGCTTATTCTTTGTTGAGCCTTGTTTGCACCTTGTTGCAAAGTTATTTGAGATTCTTGGAGTTTGAATTTGATGTAGCCGGATCGATGGTCGAGATAGTATGCCTTATTTAATCCCGGCTTTTCTTGAAAAAGCCTCAATACTTCTTTCGTCTTTTGGACAAGCGTATGTCGCATGAAAGCTGCGACAGACTCAAGTCATTTTTCTCGATGGACTATTGAGCTGTTTGCCCCCGGAGGATCTCGGCTTCCGTTTGTATAACGTTGGCGGTAACGGATTGATTTTTCTCCAGCACACCGGAAGAGAGTGATAATTGTCCGGCCTTGTATCGGTCCTCGACCTAATTTTTGAAGACATAACAGCCTTCGATTGTGTGCCCCAATACTCTATAATATAGGCAATAGTTGGTCATTTTCGCTTCGTGCGGTCTCGGCATAGACAGCTGCAGATCGTTGTTCAAGATATTCTTAAATATCTTGCGGACTTTATGTCTAAAAGAGTATATTTTCTTCTATCTCTCTGATAGAGTCAGTTCTCCCCCCAATACTGACTCTCGTGGTCGGTCGTTTTTCGGTCCGCCCGTTGTTTGCTTACCCCGGTCAGTAGATGTATTGAAAGGGTTGGTATTCCTGAAACTTTCGTCTTTACCGTTGTTTTCCTTCCGGTACCTGGATTGGTTATTAATAAGGAAGTCCGAAGCAGACTCGGGATTTGCATGTTCCAACACCTGGACTCTTTCAGTCATCTCCTGAAAATTTTTGAGACCTGGCCTGCATAAGGGGAGGGAGTCATCCAGTTATCGACATTTACCCTGATCAGACCGGTGGCTTGCTTTTATCCTAACGGTTGTTCACATTTGGTGCTCGGATTACGACGTTGGTTTATATAATCAACAACGCTTTCATTGTCCTCCCGTTTAGTCTTCAGGAGATCAACAATAGCGAGTTTATCACTGAAACTCATGAATCTTTGTTTGGACAGCGATTCCATTTGAGCAAATGTCTTGACCGGGTTTGGTATACTTGTGTACTAGTAGAAAGAAAAGTCGGCCAAACTTTTAATGAACTATCTGAGGAGTAGCACATCATTGCTCTCTTTGTTTCCGCATAACGCCTTAAAATGGGCAATGTATTAATCGACGTTCCCCATCCCGTTGAACTTTTCGAACTTAGGGATGATATAACCACGGGGATATTCCACAAGATCGTATTCAACAGGGTATGGTCACCCATTATTGGTGCAACCTTTTTGTACTTCAGCTTCAGCTACCGATAATTTGCCTTTGATTTTGTCTTATGTCAATTTACCGCCATCAAGCATCAAAACTTCCTTGGATGCTGGAGGCGATTGACTTTCATAACAATCCCTCGCCTTCGGGCTGGACAGAATGGTTGTTGGCCAATTCGAGATGTCAGCCCCTCGTTCGTGTATAGAGTCTTGAGTTTGTTGCGACTGCATCCGAACAACTTAGGTTGTGAGGTTCGCCGCGACATTCATCAAATCATCGATTTTGGAATGGATCTTGGTCAACTCCTTGTCTCTGTCATGAAACTGCTTCTGAAGATCTAAGAACATTGCTCGTTTCGTATTTTTATGGACAGTGACCGGGCTATCACTTCCGTTTAACTCTTCAGGAATTGTGGGTTCTTTTTGCCTAGATGCCCGAGTAGAATCTTCAACGTCATCTGAACCGATTCGGGATTGGGCAACGGCAACCATATCTTTATCATGGTTGTAAGGAGGACTTGTTCTTTCGGGTCTCACCATATACGCTGTGTAGATTGTGTATCTGTCCATTGGTACATCATTGGTAGAGATATTTGATGGGCTTTTGGGCTATTGCTGTAGTCCGCTCTTTTCAGGGAAGGAAAAACGACTTAGGACAGTCAGTCCGACCAGAGTCTGGGATACAATTGGTACCCTCTATTTGAGTTCTTTCTTTTGATTTTGCACGACAAGTAGAGTTTGGTATGCCTTTAATAAGATCGTATTATGCTTTTAATTCTGGGGATTAGACACACCACTTTGCCGAACTACTTGAATCGCCATTTTCTTCATCTTCACGGCCATAATATTCTTCTGCACTGATCTTGAGGGCACAAAATAATTGTTCATTTTTATGGCAGGTTCGACTTTTGTCGCAAAGTAGCCATGTTCTTGGAACCCTACGAACTCTAATAGAATAGGAGCCCTTGCCCTTTTATTGTCTCTATACCTGAATCGCTTCTGCTTTAGCTTTTTTCACTTTAAGGGGTTGGAGGGCATCTACTTTCTTGGCGGTTGTCGTATTTCAACCAAAAGAGAGTCTGGAAAAGACGCTTGCACGCACAGTTGCCATGGGCATTGCTTGGGCTTGCTCAAGATATCGTGTTCCCCCTTTGAGTTGACAGTTTTGCCCCCTGTTGGAGAGATAGAAGACGATCAAACACCAACTTATTCTTTGGATTGAGTATCTTTACGATCATGGCATTCAGCATTTCCCCCTTTGAGGTCGATTTGTTGATTTGGCTCATTGGAGCCTTCGCGATAGAAGCGTTGACTGCTGGGGTGAATATGATTGACCCGAATTGAAGGGGTTGTTCGGTTCATTGTTGCATTAGCTCTGATGATAGAGTCACCCTGCTAGTCGTCTTGATTGTGTACGCGACGGAGGTTGCGTCAGAAGCTGACCTTGTTTTTCCAGAAATTTGACATACATTAGTTTAAAGTCAATTCAGACATAAACTTTATGGAATAAATATGTGAAGCGGTTCTTTATTGGTATCCGAATATAAGGTAGAAGCGAAGAATGGCGAGCAAACCCTGGTCATCATTCGTTATTTGCGACTAACAAGCATTCGAAATACCATCATTATTGATTATTGTTGAGAATTGTTTGTTGTTGGAATTTGATTATAAGGAGTATGGTCCCATACAGCCAACAACTGTAACGACCCCAAAATTCTTATACTTTCGTATTAGCTTTTCTTTAATAAAATACTATATTTATTTTTCGGTAATTTTCATATATTCTGTTAAATATATTATTTTATATTTTATTCTATATTATATATATTATTTCTATTTAATCCCTCCATCTATTTTTTCCTGTTGTTTCCTTTGAGCCCAAAAGTCTGTTTATATTAATTAATCACTTACCTATTTATTCCCTCGTCTCTAAATCTTTTATTTTTATTTTATTTTAAATAAAACCAAACCCGATCCCGGCCCAGCCCAGCCCAAGCCTGACCCATTCCTCCCATGGCTGTTCACTTTTAATTTTAAAATTCAAATCACATGTTCCATAATTGCAGGATCCTATTTGCATGCTTTAATCTTTAAACTAAATGTCTTGTCGACGCAAACAGATGACCTTAGGCACTCAAACATCAACCCATCCTTACAGTGTACATATAAAATTCCTCCCATACTAAACTCCCACCTTTCAACTTCTGAACTCTTTAATCCTAATTAAAATCGCATCTCATATCAAAACCCCGTATCTATATCAAAACCCCACATTTTCTATCTCTAAACCCTTCAACTCCTAGCCCATCTAATTAAAACCCCATCTCCAAATAAAAAAACCTATCAACTGTTCTTCCTCCATTAAAACCAACCCCTCACTTTTCCCTCTCTTCTCTTCATCATCATATTCTTCGTTTCTCAACTCAACCCAACATCACCACCACCACCACCACCACCACGGCGAAGACCCGAGCCTCCTCACTCACCTCACCCTTGGCCGACCACCTCTTGGCAGAGCACCCCTAGCTCCCTTCGACCATCAACATCATCCCCATCGCCGTCGTCAACCGCAACGTCCACAACAGTAGCCGCAAGCCTTCAAGCTTTGGCCCCGTTAAACTCCAATCAAACCCTCGACCTTCGACCGAATAGGTGACGCGTTCCGAGTCGAGAACCGAGGCTCCAAGGCTAGGTCCGAAACCGCGTGAATGTCACGATCGTTTTCATGCCTCCGGATCTCCATTCCGTCGATGTTTCGATTTTGCGCGAGGCAGAATTCGATGAAATACCTCAATGAAATTCCGTCGTTTCCCACGTTCTAATCACGAGTAAGTCCTCTTCCATCTCTTTCATCTCTCTTTCTTCTTTTCCTTCTATCTCTTTTCCTTGGTCGTAAGTCCCTTCTTCTTTTTCCTTCCATTTCATCATCTAATACAAGTTTTGCAAATATAGTGACATAAATATTAGATATGTGGAATGATAAGACTGCCCTAGATGCCATTAAACATTGTGATCATATGAAAATCAAACAATGTTGATCTGTGAATTGATGACATTGTGATCATATGAAAATCAAACAATGTTGATCTGTGAATTGATGCATAATTAATTTTCCTTCTGCAGTCATAATAGTTGTACCCTAATGATGGAGCTCAGGATCTCCTTCAGATGTTGTCCTCCGTCGATCCTGCGATGGCGGTCTTTGACGGCTGAGATTTGATTTGGGAGTTGTTGAGTATGGATCTCAATGGGTAGGTGTGGACGCCGAGCTACCTTCAAAAAAGTCCCGGGATGGGTGACCACCGTAGGACACTCCGACGATCAAATTAAGGCAAGGGTATAGATGCAGAGTAGCGGCGTATTGCAAATAAATTTGAGATACCTGAATCATCTGAGAGAGAGCTTTATATAGGGGTCGTGTGGAGCGAGCAGGCGTGAGATCATCGCCGTCAGTTACGCCCCAGCGTTATCCTCGTCTTGAATGGCGGGATGCGCTCATTAATGGCGGGATGCGCTAGCGTGGGACGCGGATCGTGGGGAGGCAGATATCTCACCCTAGCGATACACACGGAGCCGTTGCGGGGCGTATGGGATCCGCATTCCTGGTTGATCGGGGGAGGCCGAGAAAGCTCGACACGTCAGGGGCTCGGAGACGAGCCGGGAGGCCGAGGAAGCTCGACACGTCAAGGGCTCGGAGACGAGCCGGGAGGCCGTGGAAGCTCGGCACGTCATACGGCTTGGAGACGAGCAAGGAGACTGAGATGGCTCGGAGACGAGCTGTTGGTAGTTTCCTAGGTGAAGGTGGAATGTATTCAGGAAGATCTCCTGGAAGGTCGGACACGTTCCCCGAGACAAAGTCCCGAGAAATTCTCATAATGCAACTCATTTATTCCACTGCCGTAGCCTTCGGGATACGTCATCCGTCACATGTCGTAATCTGAGGAGATACCACTTGTGAGCATCATCATTAGCCTCCCACTCTCGTTCCGACCTAATCAAGGGTCGGGTCGAGAGTGGCCTGCTCGGTTTTTCATCTGCTCAGTTTGGCGTCAAGAATCATAATGCGGATCGTCCGGGAATGGCACGGCGTTTGGTGGTTGCGTCGTTTCGATCTTTGGGCCCATATGTCGCTTCATCGTGCGCCTGAATCTTCGCGCATATCCCCGATGGCGTCAGCGGATCAATAAAATGATCACGCTTTAAAGAGGGGGTGTCATTTCAGTCGTTCTCCAGTTGGGATACGGACCACGTGTCGAGCGTTGGTTGGCGGAAGTGATAGGCCGTCTCTGATTCCTGCATTTGAAAAGACGTCCACAATGGCCGATCGCCACGTGAAACCCCGCCGGTCGCTGGGCATGACGTTTCGTTTTGGCGGGAATCAATCGGGACCGTAGGATGTTCCCCTTTGGGGTGTATAAATAGGAGGGGACAATCCTACGGCTGGTACTTTGCTTAAATTCTCTTTCATTGCTGAAGATTGCCCGGTGCTCCTTCCTTTAGATCGGACCCTCTATTGATTTTTTCTCGGTGAGTCATTTCCTTTGAATAAGGTTTGATGTCTTCATCAAAGGAGTCCGTAAAGGTAGTAAGGGTAGAGTCGGCCGATGAGGCTCCCGTTGTTGGGGCCGAGTCCAGTAGGTCTTCCTCTTCTTCGGTTTCAGAGAGCCAAGAGAGTTCTTCTTCTTCTTCGTTCTCTGTGTCAGGTTCGCCCCGTAGAGTCAGGGCCGCCCCTGTGGCTCACCTTCGGGTGGCAACAAGGGCCCCTAAGGTGCGCATTGGGAACACCTGTGATGCGCCCTCCGTTTTGAAGAGTCTGGATGGGCTTTCCGAAATGCAGGCTCAATTCCACATCCCCTCTAACTATTCCCTCCGTTTAGCTAAACAGGGCAAGTAGGCAGACCAGGTGCAGGGTAAGGAGATTGCCCTGTGTTTGGAAGCGTTCCGGGTAGGAATGCGTCAGCCCTTCCCAACTGAAGTCTGCGGGTTGCTCCGTTGCTTTCATCTCGCCCCGGGCCAGCTAGCGTCGAACTCGTGGAGAATTTTCCACGGGTTTCTGGTCCGGTTAAAACATGAAAATATCCCCTTCAGCTTGACTCTCTTTGTCTCTTTCCTTTGTTATAAGAATCACCTCGGCACCAGTAAGGATGAGCCGAGCTGGGTATATTTCTCGTTAACGCAAGGGCGGGTGGCCAGGTCAGGGGTAGTAGCCGTCCATTCTTCCATCCATGAATGGAAGGAGAAGTTTATATTCGTCGGACCGCCCGAAGGCGAAGATTGACCTATGCCTACACAGTGGCACAGAGCCGACTGCCCGAGGGCAAAGCAGTCGACTTCCCCTGAAGCAAGGGTGATGTCCCAGTGGGAGCCGATCCAATGGGCGAATGTCCTACTATCCGAGTAGGCACTGAGCTGGGCTGGACTCAGTCATGCGCGTTTCTTGGGTAAGTTAGGGCTTTCGACGATCTGTTTAGACTTTGTCAAGTTTCCTTTGTTGTTTTTGTGTTGCTAACCCCCTTTGTTTGTGTGTTCCTTTTTTGCAAAGCCCATGGACCGAGCAAAAATCCTGGCCGCCTTGGCTGCCATGACCCAGGGAAAGAAGGCTTGGGGCCAAGCTTGTCCCGACCCGGTCCGAGCTCGGCCCCGAGGCCAACTCCACCGTCAAAGCCTTCCGCCGCTCTCCGAGTTCCAGAAAAATGCCGCGGGGGAGCCATAAGCACTCGCGGGACCCGGCACCCCGGGCGCGAGAGGAGAAGGAGGAAGAGGCTGAGCCCGCCGAAGCCCCCCTCAAGAGGCAAAGGCGGACGATCTCCTGGCCGCCTCCTTCCGGGTCCCTAGTGCAGTAGGGCGACTTCTTCATTGAGGTGCCTTCGGGGCTCTCAGTCGCCGACAGCCTGCTTTCTGACATGGAGCAGGCGGCCAGGGTTAAAATACCCTGGGGAACCATGAAGGCCCAGGTGGCCGTCATAGCCCAGGAGGCAGTTCAGATCGGTTATTGACTTTTCTCAGAAATTATTTTAAGTTTTGTTTCCTCGGTTTAAACTTCCTAACCCGTTTTGCTGCTTTCCTCAGGTCCTTCACCGCTGCGGACTCCTCGTCGCCATGGAGTCTGAGGTAGCCTCGGCCATGAAAAAAGCGGGCGAGTCCTCCAAGATGAAGGAGGAACTCCACCTCCAACTGCGGCAAACGGAGGAGAATGCGGCTCTCCTCGACACTCGTCTGGTCGCCGAGGGGCTGACAAACTCCAGGCTGAAGGAGTCGCATCGACTTCTGGACGAGTCCAACCGGGCTATTTAGGCCAAGTTAGAGGAGGTGAACGGATTCTACCACTCGGTGAAGAAGTCGAGGGACGCCCTCAAGAGCGAAGTCCGGATGGCTCTGGACACGGTGAAGCTCGCCGTGTGCCGGGCGGCGAAGGCCGTGGAGGCGTACAAGGCGTCGGACCAATTCTGCGCCGATCTCACCGAATCCGCAGCCGTCATGTGGCACAGCGCCCACGACGCCATCAAGGAGTCCGCGCCGGGGATTGACATCAGCAAGCTCCACGCTAAATATCCCCTGGCCGAGGAGAAGCCGTAGGGGGACGTTGCCGGGGCGGCCATTGGGGGTGAGGCTGTCGGTGGAAGCACCGACCCAGAGGCCGCAGTTTTAGTCCCCGAGGCTGGCATTGAGCAGGGCGAGATCCTCCCCGAGCGGACGGCCTGAGCTTTCCTTTCTTGGGGATTTTTTCTTTTTCAAAATTTTGTAAGCCTCGGCATTTTGTAAGTCTGAGGAGCCCAGAATACCGTGTATTTATTTTTGGATCATAAATAAAGTTCACCCTTTTCTTCTTTGTCCAAATGTCTGCTCATTGTGCAAGTGCCTTTAGCTTGTATACTTTTGTTCGAATCTTCATTCTGCAAGTAATTTTAGCTCATAGGTCTTTTCATCTTGCAAGTACATTTTAGCTCGTAGGTCTACCCTTCCCACACTCGCCGACTGATCATTGAGTAGAGTCGAACGATTGCAAAGTGTCGGAAGGTCGGTACCCATCTTTTCCCCTTAGTTAAGATGGCTATCGCGCATTGGTGGCCAAGTGTAGGAAGGTCGGTACCCTCCTTTCAACTCATTTGCCTCATGGTGAGGGCTTTGATTCACAGAGTTGATGGGCAGGAAGTTACCCGGTGCAGATGGTCCGAGCAGGAAGCTGCTCGGCGGCCTCGAGAGGAGAGCTTTAGATTCTTAGCGTTGTTGAGCAGGAAGCTACCTGCTAGGGATGGACCGAGCAGGAAGCTACTCGGCCACCTCGCGAGGAGGGCTTTTGATCCGCAGTGTAAGTTGGGCAGAAAGCTACCCACTGCGGATGGACCGAGCTGGAAGCTGCTCGGTGGCCTCGTTTGGAGGGCTTTAGATCCTTAGCGTTGTTGGGCAGGAAGCTACCCGCTAGGGATGGTCCAAGCAGGAAGCTACTCGGCCGCCTCGTGAGGAGGGCTTTTGATCCACAGCGTAAGTTGGTGTCACGACCCGAAATTTGGTGCGTGACCGGCACATAGATTGTATGACATCAAAAGATCCCGACACAATCCGAATAAGCCAGAAAACCAAGATCAAAACCCTATTTGTGGAATTAAGAAAATTTCAGTTTTAAAGTAAAAAGAATGAGGTAGCATGTCGAATGATTTCTAAGAAATGAAATTTAAACAACTGATTTTTTTAGCATTTAAAATTTCGACAGTACCTTCTTTTAATTTTTAATAAAAGCAGTAAAAAAATGTTTAATAAGTTGCGTCCCTAGTTGGGAGCAAAATAACGCCAAACGGCGGAAATCAAAACGCAACAATAATACGACGCTCAAAGGGAAGAATTTCATGCATAAGTAAAGAAAACATAAATTAACACAACTAGACGATCTCACTCAATCGAATCAAAACATATACAAGCATATTTCGTTCTAAGTGAAATATGCAGGGTCTGATGGAGTAATATTAGATCCAAAATACATATATCAAAAATAAGCGGTCACTGTATATGTAACCCACCTAGCAAAATAAGCGATATAAGCTGACAAGTGGATCCGCACTGCTGCTATGCGTCCACGCGTCTCCTGCAAGGAACTAAGGCACAACGGGGGTGAGTTGCCAACTCAGAGAGCAAAACTAACATCTAACAGTTGATATTGTAAACATGACGAAATAAAACTAAAAGCAAACAAGGTAAGCATGATGTATGATAGCACATTAACGCATGAATATATATACTAAATGAATGTATAACATAATACTGAAATCTCCTCAATTATTTCAAAATATTGGTCATTTCCAAATAAAATTCATTTTTTCGTGTCCAACATCGACACAAATCTTCTGTTTTAGCAGGTATCGTTCCCCGAACGATCCTGTCAATTAGTAACATCGGTCGGTATCCTCCAAATATCCACCACGTTTTACAACTATCTCCGATATCGAGTATCCTCGCTGGGCTTTCCGCCTCAAATATGGCTTTCCTGCCCCTCGGTCTCGACCGGGTCCTCCATGAATCCGACTGTATACTCCCCCACTCAGTCCGGATAATGTAAAAATCCGCAACCGTATAGCTCCCCCACTCGGTCCGGAATAAAACCAAATTATAAAAACAATATCTCATGGTGGACATATCACATCAATCATGAAGAACTGCCGAATATAACTTAATAGTGCATAACACATCAAAACCAGAAATCCCCATAATCCAATACACCTTATACTACAATTAACAACAATTGAAAGTAAAACATGATAAGTGTCCATAATAACATTGATGCAAACTAATTACTATTAATGATGCTTATGGTTTGAAGTGAATCATATGTGACATAACAAGTTCTAAGTGGGAACGTGACATGTCAATACCGATGAGGTGTAGTGTAACATGTAGGTATGTGCACGTGCAACATGACTCATCGATAAATAGTGCAGTGTCCTAGCAATTGTTAAACAATGGCGATTTATAGATATGAATGCATACGATGAAGTTTCTAGTTTTAATTATATACACAATGTAAATGGGAAACAATTATAACTAAACTTATAATCACGGGCGTATTACGCCATCCATACAAAATCCCCCAGTAGATGTTTAGTCTACTCACCGGAATACGTCGAATCTACTCGGATATCAACAATCCATTTCCCTTCCTTGCGGCCTCCGAAGTCCCCACGATCGAACCTAACATCGAAATTAACTTTCGTATAAGAAACGGCTAACTCCGATACGGCAAAAACGTGAAACTACAAGACTTACATACTAAACGTGCTACGTGTGAATATTGTAAACTATCTAAAACCTATACTAACCTGAGCTGACCCCATGTTGTTCATAATTGGGAAAACAGAATCGTGACACGAAATATCCGTATCATATTTAGAACTATAACCAAAACAAGAATTTGCTTCCAGATTTTATATATAGAACATATAACATAATCTAACTATACCAGATACCCTAAAATATATACAAAGAGCTACCCTAGAAAACTCAACAGCCAATTCCCACGAAAAAACGGTGAGATCGGAAAAATGGCGATTGTCGCCGGTCAAAAATTCATAGAATGGGTCTGTGTTTCTAGTGTATATTCTAGGTCCAATTTACAAGGTTAAGGTACGGTTTGATTTTTCTAAATATTAACTAACTCATAGCAGTTTCAAAACAGAGCAAGAATCTAACAAAATACGATATTTACCGATATTCTACATCCTACTCTAAACAATACTTGTAATAAAAATCTATAGGATTGGAGATTATACCTATTTGGAAGATCAACTAAATGGCTCTACAAGAATTTCATAAGTCCAAAAGGTCTTGTAGGGTTCCTAAGCACGACAGCAAGGTTTCGGGAGGCATCGTCTATGCCATTTTCAAATTTTTTGTCATGCTAAAGAACTCTAACCTAGGATGTTTAACTAGAGAATCATACGAAACATAGTGTAAACAATTTTACAACTAAGTGAACTAGGAATACAACCTTTGTAGACCGGTCCTTCACTTCAATAGCTCCTTATAGTAGTCCCTTCGCTCCAAGTAGTGATCTTCCGGACTCTGGCATGGCTTCACAAGAAGAAAGGAACGAGCTTGCACGAAGTCTTCGAGGCCGAAGATGATTTACGTCGAGAAGACACTAACCCAAGCTACCTCTTCACTAATATGGGAGTAGTGAAGCTAACACTCTAAACTAAATGGCTATTCTAGTAGAAGATGATGAAGTAGGATTTTTGCTCACTTTTTTAATTAATTTTCTCACTCTTTTTCTTCTTCTCTCAAAAACCTAAAGAGTTTTTCTTGAGCTTGAAGAAGATGAAGAAAATAATAGATGACAGAGTGAATGGCAACCATGGATGAGTTTGTATCATATACTAACTCATGTAGAGATATAACCATGGCTAATGAGAATGGTTGGATTAATAAATATCTTAAGTAAAACAAATTAGTGGACTAAGTCAATGCATCCACAAGCTTCCACAAGTTTCATGCATGTGACTAATTTTCAACTAATTAGGATTTACTTTAAATATTTAAACCCTACATTATTATTAGTATGGTGTAAGTCTCATACACCCATGTAGTGTGTATTATCAACCATGACACTAAAAATGTACATTAATATATATCACATATATATACTTATGCACACAATTGAGAAAAAGAAACATTTAAGTGAGCTAATATTAGTTAATATAAACTAGTATATCAAATATACAATTATACACTAAATTATCAAATCAACACTTGATTTAATAATCCGGCTATATCACATATAACTGACTAATATTATATGTATCATCTTATCGAATCAACACTTGATTCGATAACCCGGCTATATCACATATAACCAACCGATACGAATAAATTGCGAGAATAGAATACGGTATCACATACTCGTATTATTCTCGGTCCCGCACATATCACATATGTTCTTCTACCTCGTTTTTCCTGAGCCAGTAAACCTCTGTGTAGGACTCTAAAAACTCGTCAATACGCCGGCAGTAGGTAATGATCATATCAAGCATCCACAAGCCGTCAGCGGTACTAGCTGGACGTAACGGCTATCCGGGTATTGAGCGATCAGAAGATCAACAAGGCAGCCCGCTCTAACTCCTGTAAAGCCTGTCAGTAACACTACCGTACAGTCCGGTCTGTCCATCTGATATGTCGCATATCTAGTCTAGGGGTAGTCAACGTCAGATCCCAGTAACCGATAAGTCGTGCCGATGTGAGGCTCATAACGGGTCGAGAAACTACTGATAACACTTATCAATAAATCTCCGTAGCAGCCCTGGCCAGGGACTTCCTGTTCTGGCCAATCGAGCACAGCGCAACATCAACCCCCAATACTGGGAGAGACGAATCCCCTCCTATCGCTCATTGCCTCCATGTGATTTGGGACTGTACCCAAAGGCCACCGTTTTGCACGTTCTCTTGAACGTAGTAAGGTGGAAATCAAAGCACAGTGGGAATCACACAACTCTATGACGATCTCGGGTCTACAGACTAACATGTACCAGTGTCACCAGAGAACTGCTATTTGACGATAGGTATAATACCAACTAGGAGTTCTCGGCGAATCCGTTCAGTGTACCCAGTCTCCACTGAGCACTCGTATACCATCTTTGATGTCAAACACCAATGGATGTGGGATCATCCATCGCCCATCATATGGGTCAAGAAGCGTATACGCTAGTCTACTCTGGAACATCGATGCCCTGTTTCGATACACCCTCGACTAGGAATAATTATAGGATGTACTTGTGGACCACCCTAGCCCCACTAGTATGATCCCCATCATAGTCCTGGCAGTCAAGTATACATCCTAAGGGATTTATCAACATGTGAGAGCAAGACAGTATCACAATACTAATCTACATGTTAAAACAAAGAGCAACCAGATAGCATACTATCATGTCGAGTAAGAAAGTCCTCTCTATATATATCCAAGCATCCACTATATATACATCTCATGTACAATAATGGCCTCTAGGGCATATACATAACCAGCAATCTCCCACTTGCACTAAGACCAGTTGTTGTAGTATCCCATACCCAACATCCTGAAGAGTCAAATTGTATCTGGGGTATGGCCTTCGTGTGTGGATCCGCTGTGTTGTCGTTCGTGTCAACTCTCCTGACCTTGATCTCCCGGCGATCAACTATCTCCCGGATCAGGTGATACCGCCTCAGAATATGCCTGGATCGCTGATGGGACCTGGGTTCCTTGGACAAAGCCATTGCTCCATTGTTATCGCAATACAAAGGTATTGGATGCTCAATGGACGGAACCACACCAAGTTCAGTTATGAACTTCTTCATCCAGACAGCCTCTTTGGCAGCATCGTTG
This sequence comes from Agapanthus africanus, assembly GCA_030015575.1. Classification (NCBI taxonomy): domain Eukaryota; kingdom Viridiplantae; phylum Streptophyta; class Magnoliopsida; order Asparagales; family Amaryllidaceae; genus Agapanthus; species Agapanthus africanus. Next base: position 267,555,836 of record CM057342.1, on the reverse strand, counting down.
GCAGCGATGTATTCAGCCTCCATTATCAAGTCTGCCATGGTTTCATGTTTGGAACTCTTCCAACAAACCACCCCTCCATTGAGGGTAAAGACAAATCCCGAGACCGACTTAGAGTCGTCCTTATCACTCTGGAAGCTCAAATCGGTAAAGGACTCCACTTGGAGTTCTCCGTTACCATACACCAAGAACATCTCTTTAGTCCTTCTCAAGTACTTGAGAATGTTCTTCACAGTTGTCCAGTGACTCTCTTCAGGATCTGCTTGATACCTACTCACTACACTTAGTGAGTATGCTACATCAGGTCTGGTACATAGCATCGCATACATGATAGAGCCTACTGCCGAAACATAGGGTATCCCTTGCATGCGAGCTCTATCCAAATCAATCTTGGGAGACATCTCTTTAGAGAGAGTGAGTCCAGAGATCGTGGGTAAATTCCCACGCTTAGATTCTTCCATACTAAACCTCTTTAGTATGGTGTCAATGTACCTGGATTGGGACAATCCCAGTATCCTTTTAGATTTATCTCTATAGATCTTAATTCCCAAGATGTAGGAGGCATCACCTAGATCTTTCATTGAGAATCTTTATGATAAGAAGAGCTTGACCTGGTGTAGCATAGGAATATCATTTCCTATCAAGAGTATGTCATCCACGTACAATATGATGAAGACAACCTTACTCTCTGCCACCTTCTTGTATATACAAGGTTCATCTACGTTTTTGACGAAGTCAAACTCTTTGACTGCGACATCAAAACAGATGTTCCAACTCCGCGATGCATGTTTTAACCCGTAGATAGATTTAAGCAGCTTGCACACCTTCCCGCTGCTCCTACTATCCACGAAGCCCTCTAGCTGAGTCATGTACACGCTCTCTTTTAAATCACCGTTTAGAAAGGCAGTCTTAACATCCATTTGCCAGATTTCGTAATCATGGTATGCAACGATGGCAAGTAGGATCCGGATGGATTTAAGCATAACCAGTGGAGAAAATGTTTCATCATAATCCACACCTGGTCGTTGACGAAAACCTTTTGCAACAAATCTAGCTTTGAAAGTCTCCACTTTCCCATCTACACCAAGTTTTTTCTTGAAGATCCACTTGCTCCCAATGGGTTTTACCCTTTCAGGAGCATCTTCCAAAATCCATACTTTGTTGGTGTACATGAATTCCATCTCGGATCGCATTGCATCCAGCCATTTCACAGAGTCACTACTCGTGATGGCCTGCTCGAAGCTAGTTGGGTCATCATCAGCAATGATGCAATCCTCGCTCCCACCATCAGTGAGAAAACCATAGTATCTCTCAGGTGGGCGAGGAACCCTATTAGATTGGTGGAGAGGCTGAGGTTCATCGGGTACTACTGAATCCTCTGGTTCCATCACTTGTTCTGTTGCAGTTTGTGCGGTTGGAACCTCTTCCAGCTCTACCTCTCTGCCACTAATTTCTTTTTCAAGAAATTCCTTTTCTAAAAAGGTGGCATGTTGAAAAACAAACACCCTTTGTTCCTCAATAAGGTAGAAATGATATCCATAAAAATTCTTTGGATATCCCACAAAGTTGCAAAGAACGGATCGTGCCTCGAGTTTGTCCGGATTTTGCCTTTTGACATAGGCCGGACAACCCCATATCTTAACTCGTTTAAGATATGGTCTCTTCCCACTCTATATCTCATATGGTATGGTAGGCACTGGTTTAGATGGAACTTGATTCAATAGGTATGCAGATGTCTCCAGTGCATAACCCCAAAAGGAAATAAGTAACTCAGTGGTGCTCATCATAGAGCGCACCATATCTAATAGGGTGCGATTCCTCCGCTCCGATACACCGTTGTGCTGTGGTGTATACAGAGGAGTAAGCTGAGAGACAATCCCATTCTCTTTTAGATAGTCCCGGAACTCATTGCTCAAGTATTCTCCTCCTTGATCAGATCGAAGGATTTTAATAATTTTACCCATTTGGTTCTCGACTTCGTACTTATATTCTTTGAATTTCTCAAAAGTTTCAGACTTGTTCGTGCTTATATTCTTTGAATTTCTCAAAACTTTCAGACTTGTGTTTCAACAGGAACACATGTCCGTATCTTGAGAGATCGTCAGTGAATGTAATGAAGTACGAGGAACCATCCCTGGCATGTGTAGACATGGGACCGCATACATCATTATGTATCAGTCCCAAGAGTTCCGTAACTCTTTCTCCGTGTCCAGTAAACGGAGTTTTGGTCATCTTGCCTCTGAGACATGACTGGCAAGTGACATAAGATGAAAATTCGAACGGATTCAAATATCCATCCTTATGTAACTTAGCAAGTCGTGTCGCATTGATATGACCTAATCTACAATGACATAAGAAGGATTCGTTCATTTCTGAACTCTTCCTCTTGTGTGTGATTTGTACATTAAGAATTGTAGTTTGATTTAGAACGTATATGTCATTATTTAACGAGCCTGATCCAATCAACTTTTGATTCAGGAAGATGTTCATAACATTATCCTGTACTACAAAATTATATCATTATTTACTTAATAAAGAAACTGATATAAGACTGCATATCTGGGTCGGTATGTAATAGCATTCGTTCAAAACCAATGTATTACCATTTGGTAATACAAGGTGATATTTGCCAACTGCTTTGGCTGCAATATTTGCACCATTCCCTACTCTTACGGAATGATCACCCTATCCCAGTTCTCTACCTTTCTTTAGCCCATGTAACATATTACATGTGTGGGATCCCGATCCGGTATCTAATACCCAGGACGTAGAGTGAACTGAGAAACAGTTCTCGATAACAAACACACCCGAAAATAATGCATCAACATGCTTATTCTTCGTTTGGGCGGCGTGGAAATCCGGATATTCCCCTATTTCCTGTTCAGTCTTATAACAATTATAAGAAAGAACGGAACCAACGTTCCCCTGCTCAGTATAACAAGTGGGTTCGGTCAATACATCCATATTATTATCTTGATTAAAGCTTGACATGGTCGCTACCTGGAGAGAAAGAGAAGAAAACACTTTAGCGTATGCTCTTGCAAGATTAGATTGGTTATTATCTTATCTAATCAGGATAGCTCCCACTGCTTTTTATCAAGTCTTCTTTCAAACCCTAAAAGGTAAGACTAGCCAGGATTAATTACAGTCTACAACTTCGCTAACCGTTCAGCCAAGCTAGTGTCGGTATTTTGAAGGAGGTTTCCCGTGCTTTCGCACGGACCTAATTAAAATAAACCTCGTCTTCCCAGAGGCGTAGCCCCGTTAACACTTTTCTAGACACCTAATGGGTTAGCTAATTGTAAAGTGTAAAACTCTCCCAGGAGCAACTCTTGCTCGCAGCGGGATCGGGATCCAACTATCTCATAGAAGGTATGCAATCTCATTGCAAGTTTCAACACTTGAAACACCCGATATCTTTTGTCCCGAGCGATCTATGACCTTGACAAGGTCAACAAACCATAGACCGCAAGTCAAGTTCAACCCGTCATTTCATGTTTGAATTAAACCCACCCGCACGACCCTTGACAAGGTCAAAAAGGCTGTACGACTATCCTAATCCAATCGCATCTCATGCTTAAGTAGATGAGCAGTAATCAGCTACCGCACACTACGCCTTGACAAGGTCAACAAATGCAGCACGAATACTAATTATTACTTATCTGAAATGACGGAGGGCTACGACAGGTTTTTATGAAAACCTTTTGCGTAATGAACTTGATATCGTTGCGGAATCGAGTTATTTTGAAAAGGAGTGTTTTTTAGGCTTTTACTAGTTTTGCTAAAGAGGTCACTCCCGGTGAAGGGATCTCGACTCTTTCCTTATCGAATAAGGTGCAGGATATTTCACAAATACCACTATGCAAAGAAAAAACTCCAAAAAGCAATCAAAAGACAAACCGAGTGTTCCAGTTATTGCAAAAGAGGTCACTCCCGGTGAAACGATCTCGACTCTTTCCTTATCGAATAAGGTGCAGGATATTTCACAAATACCACTATGCAAAGTAAAAACTAGAGCTACCCTTTTTGAAAATTTGATTCCACAACATCTTTTAGGTTTCTTTCTTTTCATTAATCTCATTAATGAAATCCCATCATTTAATGCTTCCTAAGCATCACAGAAAATGAAACGAAAATATAACGTACGCTTATGCCATCCGCATTCGCCACAATGTCCCGTTATGCACCGTTAGGTTACTTAACTAACGGCATACCGGGACAGGACCAGCGCGGGTGCAAAACATAAGCAACGTCTATTATATATCTCATATATAATATATAGCCATTCATCTCAGAATCCACAGTGATCACATCACAGAGCAGCGGAAGAAACATATGAAATATTGGATATACTAGGATTTCTGTATTTTATATCAAGCCAGTAAAAAACACGGATTCCACGGTTGCAATGAATAGCCAAACCCACATCCTTAGACCCCTACGAAAACGGCAAGTAACCCTCCCAATTCTAGGGTTCGGAGACCCGGTCTCGACTCTCGAGATGGCCTCCCACTGGACCCTAAAATTCGGTTACTTGTGCTCTCCTCCTTGGGTCTATTCTAATGCGGAAAAGTAAATAATATACAACAATGGTGACATCATCCTCAACCCGGAAGTGCCCCAATAAAAGAATATTATATACATTGAATTTTACATAAATGAAAATAAAAAAAAACTCTCATCTCACATAAAAACCCCGGCTATTCAAACACGACGATCCAATATAACATATCACAGCAACACATAACATCACGTGTCCTCAACGTAAGTAAATATGCGTATCCCAACTGCCGTTGACGTATAGCAACGAAACTGGCGATACACCGCATATTACACTTACGGCCGCAGAAAAGAAAGTGAAAACTACAACAATTGGAATTATCACTGCCCTTAGACATCATAAACCCGGAATATCACATATTCTGGATTTCATGCCTAACAATGCAAATCTTACATTTATGTCTCATCTATGAAAACACTTTTCAAAAGGAGTCGGGTAATTCAACAAGATTCCCGATTCCACCCGAGACCGAAATGTTAAACTTGCACGCAACTAAATAGATTCCAATTATTGTATCACAATCTCAGATAACTAGACAATGTTAAACTTTCCGATCGAATAAACAAACACCCAAAATTTCCCAAAGAGCTCAACACTTGAGCGGAGTTTAAAAAGTCCCCAGAACATTCCACAGCTCCTATGAACCAGCCGTAGAAGGGTCAACCAATGCCTAACATGTGGCACCGCTGAACTACCACAAACTCTAGGGTTTGGTGGCAGTTCTAACAGTCACAGAATCGAATTAGGGTTTCGTTCTTCTGGAGGGTCCACAGAATCGCTTGCATGATTTCCTGAAAGTTTTAAATTAAGGAAAAATCCAACACTTGGAAAATTTCCAGTAAGGGAAAAAGTGGGTTATTGATATCCGTTCGAACTTTTTATCACCGTCTAAAATACCCGAAACAAAACTAGAATTACGAATACGAAACACTCTGAATAGCCAATGCAGAAAATTAACATCACATGCAATTTTAGAAAAACTAGCAACACCTGAAATACCAAAACCCAGATAATGGAACACTGTAAAATATTGAACCCTGAATTCCACTGTTTGGCTGAGCGGGCCGGTTTTTCTAGTGAGGTGGCTGGCCAAAATCCGATGAGGAGGCTTCAATTATCTACTGTGTTCATCTTATATCTCATACAACATTCTGCAGTTGCTTAAAAAAATTTAGAGCCTGTTTAAAAAACGACAGAAAATAGGTCTTTGATTCGGGTGTTTCGGAGTTGTTTCGGTTTCGTAATCCTACTAAATCCGTCTAATTCTCTTGCTTGGCTCTGATACCACTGTAGGGTTCCTAAGCACGACAGCAAGGTTTCGGGAGGTATCGTCCATGCCATTTTCAAATTTTTTGTCATGCTAAAGAACTCTAACCTAGAATGTTTAGCTAGAGAATCATACGAAACATAGTGTAAATAATTTTACAACTAAGTGAACTAGGAATACAACCTTTGTAAACCGGTCCTTCACTTCAATAGCTCCTTGTAGTAGTCCCTTCGCTCCAAGTAGTGATCTTTCGGACTCTAGCATGGCTTCATAAGAAGAAAGGAACGAGCTTGCACGAAGTCTTCGAGGCCGAAGATGATCTACGTCGAGGAGACACTAATCCAAGCTACCTCTTCACTAATGTGGGATTAGTGAAGCTAACACCCTAAACTAAATAGCTAATCTAGTAGAGGATGATGAAATAGGATTTTTGCTCACTTTAGAATTAATTTTCTCACTCTTTTTCTTCTTCTCTCAAAAACCTAGAGAGCTTTTCTTGAGCTTGAAGAAAATGAAGAAAATAATAGATGAGAGAGTGAATGGCAACCATGGATGAGTTTGTATCATATACTAACTCATGTAGAGACATAACCATGGCTAATGAGAATGGTTGGGTTAATAAATATCTCAAGTAAAACAAAATTAGTGGACTAAGTCAATGCATCCACAAGCTTCCACAAGCTTCATGCATGTGACTAATTTCCAACTAATTTGGATTTACTTTAAATATTTAAACCCTACATTATTATTAGTATGGTGTAAGTCCCATACACCCATATAGTGTGTATCATCAAGCATGACACTAAAAATGTACATTAATATATATCACATATATATACTTATGCACACAAGTGAGAAAAAGAAACATTTAAGTGAGTTAATATTAGTTAATGTAAACTAGTATATCAAATATATAATTATACACTAAATTATCAAATCAACACTTGATTTAATAATCCGGCTATATCATATATAACCGACTAATATTATATGTATCATCTTATCAAATCAACACTTGATTCGATAACCCGGCTATATCACATATAACCGACCGATACGAATAAATCGCGAGAATAGAATACGGTATCACATACTCGTATTATTCTCGGTCCCTCACATAGCACATATGTGCTCCTATCTCGTTTTGCCTGAGCCAATAAGCCTCTGTGTAGGACTCTAAAGACTCGTCAATACGCCGGCAGTAGGTGATGATCATATCAAGCACCCACAAGCTGTCAGCGGTACTAGCTGGACGTAACGGCTACCCGGGTATTGAGCGATCAGAAGATCAACAAGCAAGCCCGCTCTAGCTCCTGTAAAGCCTGTCAGTAACACTAATGTACAGTCCGGTCTGTCCATCTGATATGTCGCATATCTAGTCTAGGGGTGGTTAACGTCAGACCCCAGTAACCAATAAGTCGTGCCGATGTGAGGCTCATAACGGATCGAGAAACTACTGATAACACTTATCAGTAAATCTCCGTAGCAGCCCTGGCCAGAGACTTATCGTTATGGCCAATCGAGCACAGCGCAACATCAACCCCCAATACCGGTAGAGACGAATCCCCTCCTATCGCTCATTGCCTCCATGTGATTCGGGACTGTACCCAAAGGCCACCGTTTTGCACGTTCTCTTGAACGTGGTAAGGTGGAAATCAAAGCACTGTGGGAATCACACAAGACTCTATGACGATCTCGGGTCTACAGACTAACCTGTACCAGTGTCACCAGAGAACTGCTATCTGACGATAGGTATAATACCAACTAGGAGTTCTCGACGAGTCCGTTCAGTGTACCCAGTCTCCACTGAGCACCCGTATACCATCTTTGATTTCAAACACCAATGGATGTGGAATCATCCATCACCCATCATATGGGTCAAGAAGCGTATACGCTAGTCTACTCTGGAATATCGATGCCCTATCTCGATACACCCTCGACTAGGAACAATTATAGGATGTACTTATGGACCACCCTGGCCCCACTAGTATGATCTCCATCATAGTCATGGCAGTCAAGTACACATCCTAAGGGCTTTATCAACATGTGAGAGCAAGACAGTATCACAATACTAATCTACATGTTAAAACAAAGCGCAACCAGATAGCATACTATCATGTCGAGCAAGAAAGTCCTCTCTATATATATCCAAGCATCCATTATAATATACATCTCATGTACAATAATGGCCTTTAGGGAATATACATAACTAACAGGTCCTAGCTTGAGTGTTTGAGTTGAGGAACATAAATACTTAGCATTTCATTTCATTTCCCTTTCCTAAATGAGGTAGAGGATTTTCACTAGGCTAGGTTATTTGTTTCAAACCTTAATACATCAACTGAAACAAATATGAACAAGATAAGAATAAGGAATGATAAGGCTAGGAGGAGGTGTCACCATGAAGGATGGTGTGTATTCATGTAAGTAGGAGGTGCGGGCTTGATGTTTAACCTAGGGTGTGGTATCTATGAGGTTTGAATTAGTTTTAACCATGACCTAACGCTTTAACATAAAAAAACCCACACAACTCCAATTCTCACAAAGAATTAAACTTTCCACAAAACCCCTCATGACACTTATTATTATATAACAAACTACTTTCTTTACTAAATTACTCTACCACATATTAAAAGGTCTTTTTATTACAATAAAATTAAAAATAACATTTTTAATTAAATAAATAAAATAATTAATTACCTAAAATATTTCAAAATGTTACAATATTCCCCCATAAGAATATTCGGTCCCCGAATTTAAAACTTAAGTACGCGTATCTTCAAAAAGATGCGGGAATTTCTTCCGTATGTCATCATCGGCCTCCCAAGTGACCTCTTCGCTATTTGGTCCTCGCCAAAGAACCTTTACGGATGGAAGTATCCTTGATCTCAGTTTCTTTACCTGCCGATCTAGAATAGCTACCGGCTGCTCAGTATAGGATAAATCCCGCTCAAGCTGTAAAGTCTGATGCTGGATCGCGTGAGAGGGATCGTGAAGGTACTTGCGAAGCATAGACATGTGGAACACTGGATGTACATCGGGAAAATTTGGTGGAAGTGCTAAACGATAAGCTACAGCACCCACCCTCTCCAGAATCTCATAGGGTCCGACATATCTGGGACCGAGATTCCTTTTTTTCCCGAAACGCATCACACCCTTCATCGGAGAGACACGGAGGAACACATGGTCTCCCACATCGAACTCGAGTCTACGACGACGTCGATCAGCATAAGATTTCTGTCTGCTCTGGGCCGCTCTCATCCTGTCCCGAATCAACTGGATCTTTTCTGTAGTCTCCTGCACTAGCTGCAGTCCCAAAATGCCACTCTCGCTGAGTTCTGTCCAACAAACGGGCGATCGACACTTTCTCCCCTACAAAGCTTCGAAGGGGGCCATCTGAATCGTCATTGTAGGAGAACTCTATCAAGGTCAAGTGACGATCCCAACTGCCACCGAAATCTAGACTGCAGGCTCGGAGCGTATTCTCAAGAGTCTGTATGGTCCGCTCTGACTGACCGTCGGTCTGCGGATGGAAAGCTATATTGAAACTCAATCGGGTGCCTAGAGCCTCATGAAGTTTTTGCCATAATCGGCTGGTGAACTGTGTGCCTCTATCGGACACAATGCAAGTCGGAACTCCATGCAATCGCACAATCTCGTCAATGTAGATCTGGGCATACTGCGCATATCTATAAGTCGTCTTCACCGGAAGAAAGTGAGTTGTCTTCGTCAATCGATCCACAATCACCCAGATGGAATCATACCCTCTGCTCATCCTGGGTAGACCCATAATGAAATCCATGGAAATCTGCTCACATTTCCACTCCGGAATGAGCCACTCCGGAATGAGCAAGGGCCTCTGGTGCTCGGCCTTGACTTGCTAGCAAGTCAAGTATCTCGAAACAAAATCCGTGGCATCTCTCTTCATTCCTTCCCACCAATAGACATCTCTCAAGTCATGATACATCTTGATGGAACCCGGATGACTACTATATGCTGACCGATACGCCTCCTCTAAGATCTCGCGTCTGTCCCTCAGAATCTGGCACACAAAGATGATTCCCAAACCGTAACACTCCATGGTCATCGACCACGAACTCAGAATCTCTACCCTGTCTAACATGCTCTATGATCTCGGACAAGCGAGCATTGGCGGGCTGTGTCTCTCGGATGAGATCAAGTAACTGTGGACGGGTGTGAATATGAGCAAGCTGTCCTCCGGTCGACGTAAACTCAAACTGTACTCGGCTGTCACATAGAATCTGCCAATCTGCGGAAGACTGCCTCTGCATTGTGCTCAAATAAGATAAGCTACCTCCAGGCCTCCGACTCAAGGCATCTGCCACCACATTTGCCTTGCCCAGATGATAAAGAATCTCACAGTCATAGTCCTTCACGAGCTCCATCCAACGATGCTGCCTCAAATTCAGATCCCGCTGCTGAAAGATATACTTTAAGATTTTATGGTCTGTGAATATCTGGCACGACTCACCATATAAGTAATGCCTCCAAATCTTGAGTGAGAAGACCACTACGGCCATCTCTAAGTCATGAGTGGGATAGTTCTACTCGTGCTTCTTCAACTGCCGAGAAGCATAAGCGACGACCCTGCCGTGCTGCATCAACACACAGCCTAAACTCACTAGAGAGGCATCGCAATAAACAACAAAACCACCTGACCCAGAAGGTAAAGATAGAACCGGTGCAGTCGCTAAGCGAGTCTTTAAATGCTGAAAACTCCGCTCGCATGCCTCTGTCCAAAGAAATGGAACTTCCTTCCTGGTCAACCCGGTCAGCGGTGCAGCGATACGAGAAAAATCCTGCACAAAACGTCGATAGTAACCGGCCAAACCCAAGAAGCTGCGAATTTCCGTAACAGATACAGGCCTGGGCCAGTGTTGTACTACCTCGATCTTCTTTGGGTCCACACGTATGCCATCTCTCGTAACCACATGACCCAAGAAATCCACACTATCCAGCCAGAAAGCACATTTGGAGAATTTAGCAAACAGCTGGTGTTCCCTCAAAATATGCAATGTAATTCGCAAGTGCTGCTCATGCTCCTCTCGATTACGGGAGTAAACAAGAATATCGTCAATGAATAAGATGATGAACTGATCAAGAAACGGCCTAAAAATGCGGTTCATCATATCCATGAAAGCTGCCGGGGTATTGATGAGCCCGAACGACATCACCAAAAACTCATAATGCATGTATCATGTGCAAAAAGCAGTCTTCGGAATGTCATCCTTCCGAACTCTCAATTGGTGATATCCGGACCACAAATCAATCTTCGAGAAATAGCCAGCTCTCTGCAGCTGATCGAATAAGTCATCAATACGAGGTAATGGATACCTATTTCGCACCGTAACTCGATTCAGCTGCATGTAGTCGATGCACAATCGCATGCTACCGTCCTTCTTCTTAACGAATAGGACACGAGCTCCCCCACGGCGATACACTCGGACGAACGAGCCCCCTATAAAGCAATTCTTGCAACTGACCCTTGAGCTCCTTCAGCTCCGTCGGGGCCATCCGATAAGGCGGCATAGAAATAAGCCCCGCACCCGGAATCAAGTCAATGCAAAATTCGATATCGCGAACAGGCGGCAATCCTGGTAACTCGGCAGGGAACACATCAGGAAATTCTCGTACGATCGGAACCTGATCCAACGGGACCTCAGCGGCTCCCATGTCCTGAATAAATGCTAAGAAACCATGACAAGCCTTCTTCAAGAGCCGTCCCACACAAAGTGCAGAAATCAGGTTGGCAGGAGTTACACTGTAGTCTCCCTGCACAACAAAAATCGGCTCTCCTGGAAAACAGAATCTGACCGCTTTCCCCCGACAATCAACGTAAGCATGACAAGCGGCCAGCCAATCCATACCGAGAAGTACATCAAAATCTAATATATACAGGAGAATCAAATCGACTAACAAATCCCTATCACCAATACGCACAGAACATGACCTAAATACGTGTCGGGCTACAAAAGAATCTCCCACAGGAGTAATCACAACAAGCGGTAACTCTAATAACGACGACTTTTTCCCCAGAGAAAGTGCAAAGTGTGCAGACACGTAAGAGTGCATAGAACCGGGATCAAATAAAATGTGCGCATCTAAGGAACATACGGAAAGAGTACCTGTCACAACTACATTGGATGCCTGGGCATCCTGTAGAGTCAAAGCAAAAACCCGAGCCTGGCCCCTACCAGCATCCTGACGTCCTCTCCCTCGGTCTCCTCGTCCTCTCTGAAAACGACCTGCAAAACCCCGACCTCGCGGTGCAACGGCCTGACGCACAGTACCAACTGGTGGAGGAAGTAATGCCATCGAAGTAGAAGGTGGAGGGGGTAAAGCAGCCTGTGGAAATACAGTCCCTCCATGGAGTCTACAATCTCTAGCGTAATGCCCTGAACGCCCACAACTAAAACATGTCGGTGGTGGCCTCTGTTCATCGGGGTACGAGCTGAACATCTGGCCCTGAGCCCAGCCTCGACCAAAACTGCGGCCTGGAATATGTCTACCTCGACCTCTGCCAAACTGCCCGGTAACTGACCCAATAGGTATGGTCCTCTTCGGCTCAGGAACAATCGCTGCCTCGTTCAGACGCTCCTCTACTCGCATAGCTGCGTCCATGGCCTGTGTATAAGTGTCGAAATGCTGGGAGCATATAGCAAGGAACAGCTGTGTATCCAGGCTCCTCACAACCTCTTCACTCGGAGCTCCTCCGTAGGAACTAAGTATGGAGTATAGCATGATAACTGAGTGAATTGCAAATCATACTCTGCCACCGGCATATCTGCAGATTTTCGCAACGCCTCAAAACTGCTGGCTCTGGCATCTCTCACGCTCTGTGGAAGGAATCTGGCAAGGAAAACCTCAGAAAACTCTGTCCATGACATTGGGGAAAGACCTGCGGCTCGCCCTCTCTCCATCGACTCACACCATGTCTGTGCAAGTCCCTCTAATCGAAAACTGGTCAGCTCCACCGACCTTGCATCTGAACATCTCAATGATCTGCCGATCCTAACCATCCTATCAAAAAATGACTGAGGATTCTCTGCTGCGTCTGTCCCCGTAAACACCGGAGGCCTCAACCTCATGAACTCCGAAAGAGATACGTCAATAACCCTCGAGTTTACATGTGCAACAGTCTGTACAGGCTGTACAACGGGCTCTACCATCGTCGACGCCTGATCCTGTCTCTGAACACGGGTGGCCTCAGTCAACTGCCCCATCATCTGCTGTAAACACAACATGCCCTTCTCTATCCTAGTCAGTCTATCTGGAGGAGGAGAATCATCATGCTCTGGTACCGCCGGAATGTTATGCGCATCAGTCGCCGTCACAGGCGGATCTGTCCGAGCTGCATCCCTGGCTGCGGCTCGCCTAGCTCGCGTGGCCATGGCAACTGGAACAAGAACGAGAGTTGATAAGACGTACGAATAGGAACAGCAATAATAGGGAATCAAAGGAAGGATTAATCAAGATATACATCCTAAGGTTACTTAGGCTGAGTAGCGTAAATATGCCGCAGAACATATGTACGGTACTTTACTCATCCTAAATCACTTCCTCCATCAAACCAAAGGTCAACCTACATAACGAAATTAAAGCCTATTAACTTCAAATCACTTCTAGGTTCCGTAAGGTTAATCCTAAGCTCTTATACCAACTTTCTCACGACCCGAAATTTGGTGCGTGACCAGCACTTAGATTGTATGACATCTAGAGATGCTGACACAATCCGAGTAAGCCAGAAAACCAAGATCAAAACCCTATTTGCGGAATTAAGAAAATTTCAGTTTTAAAGTAAAAAGAATGAGGTAGCATGTCGAATGAATTTTAAGAAATGAAATTTAAACAACTGATTTTTTTAGCATTTAAAATTTCGACAACACCTCCTTTTAATTTTTAATAAAAGCAGTAAAAAAATGTTTAATAAGTTGCGTCCTTAGTTGGGAGCAAAATAACGCCAAACGGCGGAAATCAAAACGCAACAATACGACGCTCAAAGCGAAGAATTTCATGCATAAGTAAAGAAAGCATAAATTAACACAACTAGACGATCTCACTCAATCGAATCAAAACATATACAAGCATATTTCGTTCTAAGTCAAATATACAGGGTCTGATGGAGTGATACTAGATCCAAAATACATATATCAAAAATAGACGTTCACTGTATATGTAACCCACCTAATAAAATAAGCGATATAAGCTGACAAGTGGATCCGCACTGCTGATATGCGTCCACGCGTCTCCTGCAAGGAACTAAGGCACAACGGGGGGGAGGGGGGAGTTGCCAACTCAGTGAGAAAAACTAACATCTAACAGTTGATATTGTAAACATGACGAAATAAAACTAAAAGCAAACAAGGTAATCATGATGTATGATAGCACATTAACGCATGAATATATATACTAAATGAATATATAACATAATACTGAAATCTCCTCAATTATTTCAAAATATTGGTCATTTCCAAATAAAATTCATTTTTCCGTGTCCAACATCGACACAAATCTTCTGTTTTAGCAGGCATCGTTCCCCGAACGATCCTGTCAATTAGTAACATCGGTCGGTATCCTCCATATATCCGCCGTGTTTTACAACTATCTCCGGTATCAAGTATCCTCGCTAGGCTCCCCGTCTCAAATGCGGCTTTTCTGCCCCTCGGTCTCGACAGGGTCCACCATGAATCCGACTGTATACTCCCCCACTCAGTTCGGATAACGTAAAAATCCGCAACCGTATAGCTTCCCCACTCGGTCCGGAATAAAACCAAATCATAAAAACATCTCATGGTGGACATATCACATCAATCATGAAGAACTGCCGAATATAACTTAATAGTGCATAACACATCCAAACCAGAAATTCTCATAATCCAATACACCTTATACTACAATTAACAACAATTGAAAGTAAAACATGATAAGTGTCCATAATAACATTGATGCAAACTAATTACTATTAATGATGCTTATGGTATGAAGTGAATCATATGTGACATAACAAGTTCTATGTGGGAACGTGACATGTCAATACCGATGAGGTGTAGTGTAACATGTAGGTATGTGCGCGTGCAACATGACTCATCGATAAATAGTGCAGTGTCCTAGCAATTGTTAAACAATAGCGATTTATAGATATGAATGCATACGATGAAGTTTCTAGTTTTAATTATATACACAATGTAAATAGGAAACAATTATAACTAAACTTATAATCACGGGCGTATTACGCCATCCATACAAAATCCCCCGGTAGATGTTTAGTCTACTCACCGGAATACGTCGAATCTACACGGATATCATCAATCCATTTCCCTTCCTTGCGGCCTCCGAAGTCCCCGCGATCGAACCTAACATCGAAATTAACTTTCGTATAAGAAATGGCTAACTCCGATACGGCGAAAACGTGAAACTACAAGACTTACATACTAAACGTGCTACGTGCGAATATTGTGAACTATCTAAAACCTATACCAACTTGAGCTGACCCCATGTTGTTCGTAATTGGAAACAGAATCGTGACACGAAATATCCGTATCGTATTTAGAACTATAACCAAAACAAGAATTTGCCTCCAGATTTTATATACAGAACATATAACATAATCTAACTATACCAGATACCCTAAAATATATATAGAGAGCTACCCTAGAAAACTCAACAGCCAATTCCCACGAAAAACCGGCAAGATCGGAAAAATGGGGATTGTCGCCGGTCGAAAATTCATAGAATGGGTCCGTATTTCTAGTGTATATTCTAGGTCCAATTTACAAGGTGAAGGTACTGTTTGATTTTTCTAAATATTAACTAACTCATAGCAGTTTCAAAACAGAGCAAGAATCTAACAAAATACGATATTTACCGATATTCTACATCCCACTCTAAACAGTACTTGTAATAAAAATCTATAGGGTTGGAGATTATACCTATTTGGAAGATCAACTGAATGGCTCTACAAGAATTTCACAAGTCCAAAAGGTCCTACCTTGAGGGTTTGAGTTGAGGAACGCAAATACTTAGCATTTCATTTCATTTCTCTTTCTTAAATGAGGTAGAGGATTTTCACTAGGCTAAGTTATCTGTTTCAAACCTTAATACATCAACTGAAACAAATATGAACAAGATAAGAATAAGGATGATAAGGCTAGGAGAAGGTGTCACCATGAAGGATGGTGTGTATTCATGCAAATAGGAGGTGTGGGCTTGATGTTTAACCTAGGGTGTGGTATCTATGAGGTTTGAATTAGTCTTAACCATGACCTAACATTTTAACATAAAAACCCTCACACAACTCCAATTCTCACAAAGAATTAAACTTTCCACAAAACCCCTCATGACACTTATTATTATATAAACAAACTACTTTCTTTACTAAATTACACTACCACATATTAAAAGGTCTTTTTATTACAATAAAATTAAAAATAACATTTTTAATTAAATAAATAAAATAATTAATTACCTAAAATATTTCAAAATGTTACAGTTGGGTAGGAAGCTACCCTCTGCGGATAGTCCGAGCAGGAAGCTGCTCGGTGGCCTCGAGAGGAGGGCTTTAGATCCTTAGCGTTGTTGGGCAGGAAGCTACTGCTAGGGATGGACCGAACAGGAATCTACCCGACCGCCTCGTGAGGAGGGCTTTTGATCCACAACGTAAGTTGGGCAGGAAGCTACCTACTACGGATGGGCTAGCAGGAAATTGCTCGGTGGCCTCGTGATGAGGGCTTTTGATCCACAGCGTTTGTTGGGCAAGAAGCTACCCACTGCGGATGAACCGAGCAGGAAGCTACTCGGTCGCCTCGTGATGAGGGCTTTCGATCCACAACGTTTGTTGGGCAGGAATCTACCCGCTACGGATGGGCCAGCAGGAAATTGCTCGGCGGTCTCATGATGAGAGATTTTGATCCACAACGTTTGTTGGGCAGGAAGCTACCCACTGCGGATGAACCGAGCAGGAAATTGCTCAACGGCCTCGTGATGAGGGCTTTTGATCCACAGCGTTTGTTGGGCAGAAAGCTACCCACTGCGGATGGACCAAGCAGGAAACTACTCGGCCACCTCGCGAGAAAGGCTTTTGATCCACAGCGTAAGTTGGGCAGGAAGCTACCCACTGCGGATGGACCGAGAAGGAAGCTGCTCGGTAGCCTCAAGAGGAGGGCTTTAGATCCTTAGCGTTGTTGGGCAGAAAGCTACCCGCTAAGGATGGTCCGAGCAGGAATTTGCTCAGCGGCCTCGTGATGAGGGCTTTTAATCCACACCGTTTGTTGCGCAGGAATCTACCCGTTGCGGATGGGCCAGCATAGAATTGCTCGGTGGTCTTATGATGAAGGCTTTTGATCCACAGCGTTGTTGGGCAGGAACCTACTCACTGCAGATGAACCGAGCAGGAAAACATTCGTCGGCCCTACAGGGAGTTTTAGCATGGAAACAAAGAGAAGTAGATCAGATTGCAGGAAAACAAGAATCTTTATTATTAAATAAAATATAGATTATGTGATTCAGTTTAAATTCTCCTGCATTGAATGACTGGTTTCGGTAGGTGTCCTTATTGCTCGGACTTGGGTCGGTCGGCGATGACCATGATCTGTCCGATTGTCAACTCTCCGTTTTTAATTTGATCGGCTTGCCCCCTGTATGCTTGAAGTTTATCTCACAGGTACTTTGCCAAGTGACCGAAGCGGATCAGCTCCTCGATGTAATCGCGCAGCTATTTACAATCCTCGGTCAGATGTCCTTGCCTCCGATGATAGGCGCAATACGGGCCTCGAAGCCGTTTGCCCGTCCATCGGGTAGCTGGCGGGAGCCTGAAGAACTCTTCGCCCTTAGCTTCCTCCAGCAGCTCGGTCTGGGAAATGTTTAGAGGAGTGTACTCCTGGAACCTCACGGAGTAAGGTTTCGGACGATCGTCTTTCCTTTTCTCTTCCATGTCCCTCTTCTTCCGATCTGCTTGGTCGCCTCCGGGCATGTTGGAGTTCACCTCGGACTCGAGTTGGATTTCTCGCTCAGTCAACGCTTTCACTTCGGCCATGATCTTAGGTTGCGCCAATGCAAAAGAGCGGAGCCACTCTTTGTGCCTAAGACCCGACCTCAGCGCGCTGATGACCGTTTCGTCGCGGTGCTCGGGTACTTCCAGGAGGGCATTGTAGAAGCGGGTGACATACCCTTTGAAGGATTCCTTGTCGCCGCTCTTGAAAGTGAATAAGTAGTCGACTGTCTTCTTTTGTCGTCGTTTACCGACGAAATGACTAAGGAATTCGGTAGCCAGCTCCTCAAAGGTAGAGATAGAGCGCGGTGTAAGCCCCCGAAACCAGTTCCGGACAGCTCAAATCAAGGTGGCGGGAAAAGCTGGGCGTTGAGCTGCGTCCGAGTTATCCTGGAAGCTCATGCCCACTGTAAATGCATCTAGGTGATCCTTCGGATCGGTTTTCCCGTAGAAGATGGCCACTTTTGGTGGCTTGTTCTTGAACGAGATGTGCTCGCCTAGCAGCTTTTCTGTAAAGGGCTTTGTCAGTGAGTCGGCGGAGTACCTAACCCCTTCGCCGGACGCATGGTCATCCCGTCGTATACCTTCGATTTTCTTTTCGAGGGTCTCAAGTCGGTGGTGGTACCCCAAGGATTCTGCACAGTCGGAGTAGTGGCTACTCCCGCTCCGGGTCTGTGCGAAGGTGCGGTTCCGATTCCACTCTATCAAATTTCTCAGATCCTTGGACGAGGACCTTCTCGAGTAATCCCGACGCTCGCTATTCTCGCCGCCCCGGCGAGCGTAGGGACGTCAGTCATGCCTAGAAGCATGCGAGATGACCGACACCTCCTCAGGGGGAGAGAACGCGCGGCGGGCACCGGAGCGACGGCACAATCTTCCCCGGGATCGGGGCGTAGAGTTGTCCGGTGCCCAACGAGTCAGGGAATCAATCGCCGCATGCGGGCCACGGTGGCCGGAGTCGGCACGCCGACGCTCGGTGACGCTGGGATGAGCACGAGTGAGATCGAAGGCTTGAGCGTGCCCATCCGTCCTTCTGCGAACGTCGTTATCCCGGGAAGGAGGAACGGCGGTCTGGTGGGTAGGTCCCGCCGCTTGAACGCGGATGAGGGCGTCCACCAACGATGTGAGCCTGTCTATCCGAGCGGATAGGGCGTTGATCACGTTAAGAGGGGGAGACGAGCCGCTCTCGCCTCCGTTGTCGCGGCTCGTATTCGGATCGTCGCGGTTGTCGCTCGCCATCAGGTTGAGGGCGGAAGATCAACTTTTATGGTGGAACAAAAAAACAAGTCTTTCGTTCTCACATACGGCGCCAATTGATGGAGCTCAGGATCTCCTTCAGATGTTGTCCTCCGTCGATCCTGCGATGGCGGTCTTTGACCGCTGAGATTTGGTTTGGGAGTTGTTGAGTGTGGATCTCAATGCGTAGGTGTTGGACGCCGAGCTACCTGCAAAGAAGTCCCGGGATGGGTGACCACCGTAGGACCCTCCGACAATTAAGTTAGGGCCGAGGTATAGGTGCAGAGTAGCGGCGTATTGGAAATAAATTCGAGATACCTGAGTCGTCTGAGAGAGGGGTTTATATAGGGGTCGCGTGGAGTGAGCAGGCGCGAAATCAGCGCCATCAGTTACGCCCCAGCGTTATCCTCGTCTTGAATGGCGGGATGTGCCCATTAATGGCGGGATGCACTAGCATGGGACGCGGATCGTGGGGAGGCGGATATCTCGCCCTGGCAACATACACGGAGCCATTGCCCGGCGCATGGAATCCGCGTTCCTGGTTGATCGGGGGAGGCCGAGAAAGCTCGGCACGTCAAACAGCTCGGAGACGAGCAAGGAGACTGAGATAGCTTGGAGACGAGCTGTTGGTAGTTTCCTAGGTGAAGGTGGAATGTATTCACTGAGGTCTCCTGGAAGGTCGGACACGTTCCTCGAGACGAAGTCCCGAGAAATCCTCATAATGCAACTCATTTATTCCACCTCCGTAGCCTTCGGGACACGTCATCCGCCACGTGTCGTAATATGAGGAGATACCACTTATGAGCATCATCACCTAACTGACTGATACCTCATATTTCCATCGGATAAATTGCACTCATATAACACTTAGACTAGCAATTATTTTAAATTAGCAATTATCTAAACCAAGTGTAGATAAACCTTGTCCCTCTGCTCAAATTATACACACTAAATCAAGAAAAGGCACAATTTTGAAAAACACCAATACTATCACTACACTTCATCATTATATGCAAATTTATGGACAACTCTACTAATTTGCACCTTGGATACTTTGCCCTATTACTGACAACCTAAAGTAAGCTAACTGCAGACATTATATTTATGTCATCAAATATATACTTCTTAACAGTATGTTGATGATACCTATATGCTAAATATATATACTGCTGACTAAACCTCGTCGTATTGTGATATACTACAATCAGATGCTTGAATTACTTCAAATATATGTACACATCTGTAAATATTAGTAGTAGTACATATTGAACCATAATTATTGTAACTCAAGACTGCCATTACCAATTAATGATGATCTTTTTCCTTTGCATATTTTGCCTCTACAGTCCTCTTTAGGAGAACCCAGTTGTGAATGGTGCTCTTCACCGAGCACGGTCTTGAAAGTGAATTTTAAAACAATTTTCATAATATTATAGAATAATAAAAAATGATGAACTAAATTAATTTGTTCATACCATTATTTACCATTGTATTTAATTTTAAAGAAAGCAAGATTTTAAATTAGACTTTTCAAGAAGACGCCCTTAACTTTGGGTTTTTACTAAAATACCCTAAACTTGGGATTTTCATTATTATACCATTACTTTCCAAAAGTATATTTTTATCAAAACACCCTCAGCACATAAATAATATATTTATATCAAAACATTCTCGAGATTTTAAAATAAAATATTTTACATAAACCCCCTCGAGAAATGCAAACATGTAAAAACATACAATAAATAAATTTATAAATCTTTAAAAACTTTAGATTAATAATGGGTTTAAGCAGTACGAATTCTGTAGGCCTCGGAAGCCGGAGAAAGTGGGTAATTGCCTATCCTACCTAGATAACATTAAAAGAATTATCAATGGCAATCGTCTTCGAAAAACACAAATCATGCCGTTGATGTGCAGCGGTTTTCGATATTTTCCAAACTGAAGAATTTCAAAAGTTAAATCTTTTAATAAGATATGTTTAGAACCTGAACGTAAATTCGAACTTGACTTGAACTCAAACTCAA
The DNA here is from genome assembly GCA_030015575.1 of Agapanthus africanus. Lineage (NCBI taxonomy): Eukaryota > Viridiplantae > Streptophyta > Magnoliopsida > Asparagales > Amaryllidaceae > Agapanthus > Agapanthus africanus. The sequence goes on along the minus strand of CM057342.1, from coordinate 267,534,744 downwards.
ACTCAAACTCAAACTTGAATTTGAACTTGAACATTTGACCCGAAACATGAATATGACTTGATATGAACTTAACATGAATGAAAGATTCGGTAGTGGGAAAAGGCCTTTAACATAATTTGAATCTGAACTTATACTCTTTATATTTATGGATTCGGTCTAGACCTATAAACTTGCTCATAACAATAAAATACGCGGGGATAAGAGATAGATTGATAAAGAATGTATGACGTGGCACGAGACTTCACTACAAGATACCTAACCTAAATATCTTGTGCTGTTGTCCCGTGGGTTTGACGGGGCTTTGTATTCATGTACCTTTGGTCCGCGGGATACGTCGGACTACTCTCGTATACACACATACGTTTTTTTATCAAACTACAAATAACCACGTTAGAATAATTAACCTTATACACATAAATGACATGCTCAAGATACTTATACATACAACCTTACATGTTCATTACTACTTACTTTTCTGTTCATTTTACCTACCTTCGGTCATTATTACTTATTTCTTTTGGGAGTTTACCGAGTGTCGGTTCGCTAACGACATTCCTCTGTTTCTTTTTCTTGAAATGGGACACGATTCTGAGAAGATCGAGCCAAACCAGGACTTCGATCAGCTCACCACTCAGCTCGACTCCTAGTTTTCTTTCTGCATTATTTTCAATATGTCATTGTTTAGACATCTTTCAGTTATTGTATTTTTTTATTTCATACATCTGTACTTGAAAATGAATATAAATAAAGTTGATGTTAAATTTTAATTGCTCTTATTAATTCTTGCATATTGATATATTGCTTTTATACGCTTAACGTATTTATTAAGAGAAATGATCTTCTCCTAGTAAATACGTTGATGGCCTTATCACGTGCTGTTACCATCTTCTGAAAAGCGGAGCGTCACAACAACGTATGCATTGGCTGAGTTCGCTTGATTGCTTGACCCGAAATATGAGAAGAGAGATGGGTCTCATCGGACGTGCCAGAATCTGTAGAGTATTTTTCGTCACCCTATTGAGATGGATACGCTAGCTTGTCAAACGTGTACAGATTCCCCCTTCCCCCATGATAGACAAGGATTTATTGATTGTGGGGATTCTAATCTCCAGCAGACGCGGAAAAAACTGATGTTAATTACCCCTCGCTTATGACGTGAAGGCGTCTCCGATTAACGGGTCAAGCTGATCGTACGAACTCATTTTGTTGATGTATACTTTGTGCTCAAAAATGATTCCCCTCACTCCGAGACACTAATGGTTCTCGGCCCACTCGATTCCTACTCCTAGTAGGCCACTCACTTCACTCCCTTTAGGCTTCTTTCAACATATCGAAGGTCATCACACGGGGGTCCTGCTGCCCGGTCAGCAGGATAGGGTTCAAGGGAGCTAGCAACCCTCTTACGGGGGTCAGGGCCACTCCCCGAAATAAAAATTTATTTGAGAGAGATGACTTGAGTGTTTCGGAGAGCTCCCGAGAAAGACGCACACACAGAGAGAGGGGGGTCAAAACGGTAGGACCCTTAGAAGGGGGTCCCGAAGAGATGGGACCCCCTTTTAGGGGGGTTCCGAAGTCGGGAGCCTCCCTTTGCGGGGGTCCCGAGATTGGGATCCCTTTTAGGGGGGCCCGAAAAGGGAATCCCCTTTTAGGGATTCCAGATCAAGAACACAGGAAGGGTCCCGAATAGGTTGGTCCGAGCGGGGTCCCAAAACAGATAACCCTCTTGGAGGGGGGTTCCGGGAGGAGAATTCCCTTTAGAAGGATTCTGAAGCGAGAACCCTCTTTTGAGGCGGGTTCTGAGGCTGAACATGGGGGATCTCGTGTTCAAAATTGGGAGAGGAACATGGATGGATCCATGTTCTCATGGATCTCGCAAGAGATCCGAGATCAAATGATCATCGAGCCTACATGTCCCAAAATCACTTGCTCATGGTGAAAACTATGAACTTTCACCCCGAGAGCTCTTCTCCTCTCTTATTCTTCAAGTTTGATGAAGAAAGATTTATTCGTTTGCTTGATTTTTATCTTGAATCTTGGGATTTTGAAGTAGATTTTCCCAAAAGAGATGGGTGGGTGGTAATGATGAAGAAAGAGATGGAAAGAGGACCAAAAGGGACTCTCTTTCCTTTTGGGGATCCCTCTTTTCCGAGTAAGAAGATGAAGCAGAAAAAGACTTGTCTCTTCTTGATGGAGGCTCAAACCCCAATAAATTTTATGAGAAGGGAAAAACTTATCATTTCATTTTCATTTAGTGGGTTTAAATACCCTTATATATTTGCATTTAAACCTTTGGGCTTTACAAAATTAGTTTTTTGTCTATTTTTCTTAGATTATTCCTGTTTATTACATATTACATATACTTACTACATTTTAATTCTTTTCTTGGCTTATGGCCGGCTCCAATGCTTGGGCTTTGGCCGGTTTGGGCCGGGCTTGGACCCACTTGACTTAGGTTCAGACCTACTTGACTTGGATTCAAATTTGGGCCCGGACCCACTTTTTGGGGCATGACTTTTTGACTTTGACCATGGGATGTAATTTTTGACCCCAACAAAAACAACCAATAAAGGATTTGTCTACCAGAATGAAAGTTCAAGGGTTTTGATGATAGGTCTAAACATGGGGATGGTTTTGAGAAAGTTGAGTAAACCATATGGTTTCTATTGAATAGCTGTATTTGTTTCTAAATAAAATAACTAAAAATTGAAATTGCAAGCTAAGAAGAGCCAAATATCAATAAAAAAAAGGGATGGGTTTCTGAATATAATTTTCTTCCTCCCTTCGCTTTTCCAATATGCCCAGCAATTCCCTTAAAATTTCTCACTAATCAACTGAACCAATCAATGCTCCTGAAGTTTTCACTGTTAGGTATAAACTCATTCTCATAGCTTATGCAAAAGCAAGAAGCTCATCAACAAATCACACTTACCATATGCTGAATGCAGGTCTACAGTAACAATAAAGTTACTAAAGCGACGAATAACGTTAAACTTAAGGAATCAAAAGAGTGCGTTTTTGAAGCTGATCCTGACAATTCTATGGTTCCGGAATAAGTTCCGCCTCTACTACTATTTGCGGTATTAGATGTTCCGATGTTCTTGCACGTTCCAAATGGCGACCCAGCCTAGCAATGAGTGAAGAAATAAATAAATAAATAAATAGCCACAAAATGTTGTTTAGAAAAGGGGGGAAAATAGCAGTCAGATGGTTAAATTTTCTTCATTCAGCATTCAAAGCACAGATTCTAGCAGATTGGGTTTGTGCAAAAATTTTAGACCAAAGTAGAGAGGATCGGGCAATATATTGCAAATTTTTCTATTTTTATTTTTCTCGATTCGGATGCATCTCCATCAATCCATTTGTTTTTGTTTCTTGATTATCGACACTCAAATTTGCTGGGTGTATTTAATTAGTATTCGCATGTCAAACAACATTGTGTTCCATTTTAGACAATGCACAATATATTCCAGACGGAGTATATGTAATTTGTATAATTGCATGCACTTTCAAGTACCAGTATGAAGATTTTTATGTAATCAAGTCAATATCCATAAATAAAGTGATGTAAGAAATTGTTGATTTATTTATTTTCAGGATCCTAACCCTAAGTTTAGGCCCAAAAAGAGTATCAAACGTTGATTTATACTGTACGAGAGGTGTTATATCTCCAAGTCCCTAAGGAACTATACTAAATATCTCTTCAAGCCACAGTTGCAGAATTGAACATTCTTAATATACATGGTTCGAGGGTAGTTGGGTGGAGTTTATGTAATTTATATAATTGTATGGTCACTTGTGTAAAAGTAAGAGATGTAAAGTTTCATATAAATTCCAACCAAGTGCATGTAAAAATGAGAACATCAAGCTGCTGGAGGATCATCTTATTTGAAGAATATTCTAGCTCACAATATACTAGCATGAAAATAAAGATAATGAGATTAAAGAAAAACTTAAATACATTAACAGGCATACACTGTAACACACCGAGATGTGCAAAAACTCACAAGCGACCAATGTTATATCTATTTGAGATACTCAAAAATAAGAGGATACGAAATTGACAAGGACAAGATCAGAAAAAAGATATCTGTTTCAGATCAGGAAAAAGTGTCTACAAGTGAAATTTAACTTCAGTTCAGATAGGAACAGCTAAAATTCAAATCAAGATTAAATCTCTACTCATTCAAAATCAAAACCACCAGGTTTTAGGTTCTAGAAATACCTGGCAAGAAGCAATTGTGTTGCATCCACATAGACTAAGTCCATTTAGTCTGTCTTGGATATCAAAAACACCTCCTCCATCACTCCTCTGCATTTGTTCAATTAATCAATGTTTATACATTTTTTTGCATATTGATGAACCTTAAAATTGATTCATACCATGTAAAAATTGACTGCTATAAAATTAGGCAGCAGATTTCCTGATGCTTTGTAGCATGCGTTAACCATTTCGCCGAGTGCAGATGAATGCTCTTTGCAGGCTTCATTTTGAACAGGAATTGTCGGGAAGTAGTTTAGAAGAAAAAGAGATGCAGACTTCGAATTCAGCGGTTGTGATTCTTTTCTATTTGTACATGAGCCTGGGACAATCCCTGGATCTCCAGCTGCCAATTACTGAGTTATTAACAAACTTGTAATATATTAAAGCAAAATCAAGAAATGCGCAAACAAGCATGTAGTTGTTACTGTACAGTTTGATTTTTTCCGCTAGTATTTTTTGGTTTGATTAATAAAATTCATGAGACGGACTCGCTTGAGTTCTTCTCTTTCATCAAAAAAAAAAGTATCCAAAATAAATAACATTGTACATTATCACCATTATCTAGTAATTTGCCCCGATAAAAGAAAAGGTTCTATGAATGATTTTTGCCAAAGTTTTATAGCTGGTACTCGACGAACGTCAACAATCTCCTAATTAGTGCCAATTTATGATAGAGAAAAGTTTAGATCAAGAAATGAGCTTTCCATAATCATAAAGGCCAGTTTGTGTACTCTAATTTCTTCTGGATTAGGGAATAAGTCTAGGAGAAGAGATTCTCACAAAATTAAAACCTTTCTCTTTATTAAAACATGCAACGAGATAGTTGACTTGTTTTTTGCCGACAAAGTGGGTTTCGCGAAGTCTACATTGTAGACAGTAATTTCTGTTGGTAATTGATTCTCTCTAAGATTCACCAAAATTTAGCACAAATGCCAAATGCAACTATAAGGTGTTTTAGTCAATCCGCTCAAAATCTTGCAAAATATATCTCGATGAGAATGGTCCATATTTGCCCATTGTAAAAGCATTCAACACGCGCGTTGGAAAGGGAACGATTTAGGTTTTGAAAGATTAGTGTTCTTTTCCAAAAAGTGAATGGCTACATGTTACTACTTTTTTTCAGATGAAGGTATCTTACTAGTTCTTAAATGTTTTAAGAAAGTCAGTAATAAACATATGTGGGCATATAGACAAGTATCGTATTCCCATAAGGCATTGTTGGGTGCAAGACCTACAAATGGAGATGAATGCTTCCTTGACTGGGGCTAGTTGATGCACGTCTTTTGAACCATTTAACATCCAGCTTAAAAACTCTAGTTATTGTTAAGAAATGTAATTGCACAATTTTCTACTAAAATAATGATCCATAATTAAATTAAAATGACAATATACCAAATGCTTAAATATGTGTCAATTGTCTGGGCATATGCTTATAAGCATATATCTGTTTAGGAATAGATGTAAGATTGCATTTTATGTATACTGATATACTCTCATGTGCAGATTTAAATAGAAACAAAGTATGACTATTAAGTGCATATGGATGATCTAAGTTCTCACGAGAACTAACATTCGTTCTCCACCATATATCTCCATTGATAAGCAATTCCTTCATCCGCTTCTTTCGACGCAACAGAAGTAAAAACCAGCAACCGATGGTTTCTTGCTAGCATATCTGTCACACTCGGCCAATCCTTACCACTACTAGGCATTGCCGTCACAGGATACCAGTACTCCATCAATCCAGCAGCCGTAAAAAGCTTAGTCAGCCCCTTAGGGGCACGTACATAGTCTTCAATTATTATGGTCACAATCTCTGTTGGGTTTTGAGTTAGGAAGGCCTCCACTTCATTTAGAGTGTTGATTGCAGGTTCCTGATGTCAATTAGACTATAACTCCTCAAATTTTGCTTTGTACACAATCTCTTTCCCATATAACATGCTGAATTGCTATGAGAATATAAATTGAGGAATGCGGAACTAATGTATCACTGTAGGATGCACCACACTCTGTTTGCAGTGCTATAAAATCTCTTTTGTATAAATGTTGGATTCACTTTATGTCACATCAGTACATCACTTTATTTAATATGTAACACTCAATGAGATGACATCATGTCAGCGTCACTATAGAGTGCATCCTACAATGATAGTTTAGGCCCCGTCTTTTCAAAATAAATTCCATTAGTAACTCACGAAAGCAGTGAAGTTGAAGCACTGTCCTTGCAACGAGTGGCAAAGCCATACATCACCCTCAAAATCATACATATCCAGCATCAATCCCCTTGCACCATTCTAATCAAGAATTAAGTTAGTAATTTTGCAGGAAAGGGCAACACAGAAATTATAATCATCAATGGAAAGAGAATTACCCTCAACTGATTTGTGACGGTATCCTCCTGGTTGTAGAAAGTGACTCTCGGAGTGCCAGTCGAAGAGGGTTCATCGACAATGGAGAAAGAATTGTGTGTCATTATCCATGAATACTTGTTAAATGGCAAATCTTTTACCTGCAGCAATCCAAGTTTTCGAAAACAAGAATGTAAATAACCTAAAAACAAAAGATGGTTGTATATATTGATAAAAGAATTAGTAGAGAATGGAATATTCTCTCATTAGAACAAATGAATAGTCATATACAAGTCAGTTCCCAAAAAAAATAGTTATATACAAGATGACGTGGGCCCTAAGTATTCACACTTGGCCCACAAATAATATATATACAAGATAATATCTCTAACCCCCTCCCTCAAACTCAAAGGTGGATCAAACACCGAGAGTTTGGATAGCATAAACATATGACACTTGGAGGTGTGACTCTTGGTAAGAAGTCTGCAATCTGCTACTCTGAAAACACATAAGGAAGAGAAATTTGTTTAGTCTCTATATGGTGATGACGCATGTTGGGACTTCACCTGCGCGCGCAAACGTGTAGGTTTTGGAAAAGAGGTGGTTTTTAAGAAATATTACGCACGTGAGCTCGGTCTCGTTTTAAAATTTATAAAACCGCAAATGCAAGGCGCATTGTAGCGAGCCGGCAAGTACGGGTCGATCCCACAAGGAATTGGTGATCAGATATTATTGCTTAAGGTTCGAGAAATAAAGAATTTGGATTTGTGTCACAAAAATAGAAAAATACGATATTATAAAAAACAAGTTAAGAAAAAAGGTGGCCGTGGATTTGGCTCGGATGGTTGAATCGCGGCGACTTCTTCGACGCTTCCTTGATCATGAGTTGTCCGTCCTTGTGTCGATCCCGAAATGAAGCATAACTTGTCAAGGTGGTTGCGAAACACAAATTATCAAGTTATCGGATTTTGACGCAAAACACGAAACGAATCCATTTTGTTCACTTACCGTTTGTATGTCCAAGTTTGAAGTATCAACACCAATCACAAGGGTTAGCAAGGATACCACAACATCAAAAACACAAATTAGTGAGTGAGGGCAAGTTGTTTTAGTGTTAAGTTTGCTAAGTGTTTGTAATAGTATAGGGTATATGAAACCAAGAGATTTGTCTAGCCACTTGATCACAAAATATCATATCTAAACTTAGCAACCTTAACACTAAATTGATTTTAACTTAAACACTGTAAAATGGAGAAAATGTGTGAATATGGTATATGAAGAGGTTACCTTGTAACCATGGTTTCAAAATACCACATCACAAAATAGCATAGAACAATCTTTAAGTTAGAATCATATTGAAGCATATTAAATATTAACAAGAGAAGAAGGAAGGCAAAGCTATTCATCTCACATCCTTACCATTACCACAACCAAAAGATTACTCAAACATAATAACAAAAGAAATGAAAACAACAAGTAAATAAACAAAGCGATTATATTAACACTTGAATGAGTTGAGATACATGGTGTTGGTTACTTGTTCAACCTCTATAATGAAGCTCTCAAAAGAAAGCTCCAAGAGAGAAGAAGAAAAAAACCAAACTTAGGCTCACACAACTCTTAAGCTAAACCAAAAACTAAAGAATGGATTTGGATATTTACATACCCCTTCTCTCTAAATTTGTTCTGGTATTTATAGTCTCAACACTAGAATAAACAAACAATAAAAATATGATGATATGACCACTATAAATTGCCAGAAGAAAAATGGGGCATTTTGGAGCGGGGGGCCCGGCGGTGCCGGTTATTTTGGGGATGTCGCCAGTCAGGTCTTGAGGAGTGGGCTCGTCTTGGTGCTATGATCTCGAGTGCACTCTATGATCCCACTGGTATTGTTTTCTTTATAAACCCATCGTTTGTACTCAGTAGAATTGGAGGGAAACTTGCACTTTATATCACATCAATACTTTTTGCATTTAACACTCACACATGCCCACTTGCACAAATTATGCCAAGGCAGCCCCACCATGGTCCAAGGATCAAAGAACTAGTATCACACTTGTAATGTGTTAGCCCAAAATTGTGTACACTTTATTGTTTGCAAAAAAACTATTTGGATATCGATCGGTTTTCTGTTCTGATTGCAGTGTCGGCTCACAAATGTCATATTCGTGATTTTGAATATGTTTTGTCATGAATACCTGTAATCTATATTTACTGAGCATACACTGGTTAATAGTACCGATATATAACAAAAATTGATAATTAATGAGCAGTATTAAAATGCAGTTTTCTGTGATTAATAAATACCTCCAAATTTATCTTTTGCTCGTCCTGAGCAAAACAAAATCCTAAACTCACTTTCGCAGGGAACGCGATTGCACTGAGCGCGTGCAACAAACCGTTAAACCTCTAGGTGCCCCTAGTAGGAGAAGTGTTGTCTCCTGAAGGTTTTCAATCTCTCAAAAAAGATTTAGTTATTTCTATCTTATCAACCGAACCGTCAAACTTCGGGTCTAAATTTCCCCGCTAGCTCACATGACGACAAAGTTTTTATGTTTTGGGAAAAATTTTCAATTTTTATGATTTTTTCAGTTTTATACAAACAGCAGAATGCAATACAAAAGCAACTATGAAATGCAACTACATGAAAAATAAAAAGAAAAAATACATGATATAAAGTGCTGAAATGCAGGAAATATGCAAATGCAAAGCTATATGTTGATACAAGATAAACCCAAACTCAGATTCACCCCCACACAGAAGTTGACGATATCCTCTTCGTCGCTTGGCCTTGCTCTTTTCTTTGTTCTTACTGGATCCACTCGTCTCGACTTGGTTTGCTAAGATCTAGCCCAATTGCTCTTTTATTTCTTTGTTCTGCCGGATCAGAGTCTTGATACCACGGACCTTCATCCTGTGCACAACTCATACGGATCAGTCGGTACATCCTCTCCCAAGTAGATCTCAGATGAAGTCTGTGGTGCCGCGTGCTCGCTAGGGTCAGAGGGTGACCAGATCTGCTGCTCACTCCTGATGTCAATGTAACCCGGTGAGATCTTCTCAATCTCAACCGAGACAGTGTCGTACATGGCGATGTAAGCGGCGAAATCCTCCTCCATACAGTAGTGGCAAATCTGAGTAATGAGGACTGGAAGTAATGATTTGTGCCCTGCGACACCCTCCTTGATTGTGTTGAATAACATGCTCGCCATGCAGAACTGATAGTTCTTTGTCATTAAACAGTGGACGACATGACCCACAATTGCTGGAAAAGAGGAAACTCGAATGATCCCCTTGATATTACGGAAAACCCAGCGGCAAGCCGTATAGACGTTCTGGTAAATCTGTTGGGTATTTAGCCCATCTTCTCGTAATTCGCATCTTGACCCTACAATCGTCCTATACTCGGCAAGTTCTAACGGTTTTTGGAAACCAGGTCGGATGGTGATGTTTGTAACGTTTGAAATCGTGTCAGCGGAGAACACCCTCCTTCTATCCCGAAAATGAAAACGGATACGATCCTGGAATATTTCGCCATCTCGTAAAGTATCGTAGAACTCATCTACCAAGCTCTCGATGGCACACAGCCTCTCATCCCCATACAATAAAAATTCCCAACCCATTTGACGGATTGCATCATAAAAATAACTCCCAAACATCTCATGAGCGAAAATATCGACAAAATTTCTCCAAATCAAAGGGAGCCATTAACTGAGGGTTTTCGAATTTACAGGAAAATTAAACAGAGTGAGGAAGGAAGATCTTACAGCGAGGAGGAAGAAAATCACTGATTGATGAAGAAAGGGTCAGCGGCGTCTGGAATTTTCGATGTTTCGCCGGTCGAAAAGAAGGGGGACGGAGCTAGGGTTTGAGTGGCGACTTTGGGGAGAGGAGAGAAGACGGATAGTTTTGTTTGAGTGATGAATAAAGGAGTCGGGGCTGTTGTTGGTGCTTATAAGAGAGTTTTACAAAAAAAAACCATCAAAAAGAACCCCCACTTTTCATGCATTCACACTCAAACCTGAGTTTACAAATGTGCTTTCCCTAAAACGCGGTGCTCACCTCCAAACTGGTGAGATTTTATTCACAAAAAGAAAAATCTAAGACTAATTACAGTATATACAAATTAAGAGATTGTGTTAGTCCAGAAATTAATACCAACCATTCAAAAAAATTTGTCGATATATGGCCAGGGCTGGTAAAAGAAAAAGTATAGGAAAAAGAAAAAGAGAATGTACATTGTATGGTTAGATGTTAGTAAAGGGCATGGGTGTGTGAAAGTAGGGATCAGAAGACGCTGAATGCGTAAATGAAGTTTTGAAGGAGTCAAAAAATTGTTGCCCGAATGAATTGAATGTTCAAGAAGTATGTGTTGAGTTTCGATATCAGGTTTATTTAAAAACTAGAGTCCATCCGCAAAAAATCAGCAAAAGAAGGGTTCGTAGGATGTTCCCAAATTGTTCCCGACTCAAACTCACCAAGAATATCAAGTTCATCCGCAAATATCTCCTCAAAACTCGGCATGAAAGAATGTTTCTCAAAGCTGTCTTCCTCCCTATGATCCTCCACAATCCTACTCTCGTTATTACCGCTCACCATTCCCAAAACTAGCTTTCCCTCATCACATTCATATATGGGTAGGTCCATATCATCTAAAAATGTAGGTTCCCACACTAACGTTTCTTCCGAAACAATATCAATAGGTGATGCAAAAATTGTGGGTTCTTTATCCTTGATTTCCTTTAACATTATATAACAACCATACCCAACAAATTCACAAGCTCCCTCCTCTAAAATTGGAGTGAGCAGACACTGGTTAATAGTACCAATTTTAGGGGAGAGAGCTTATGAATTTGTTGGGTATGGTTGTGATAGATTGTTAGAGAAAATCAAGGATCAGGAACCCACAATTTTTGTATCACCTATTGATATTGTTTCGGAAGAAACGTTAGTGTGGGAACCTACATTTTTAGATGACATGGAGCTACCCATATATGAATATGATGAGGGAAAGCTAGTTTTAGGAATGGTGTGCGGTAACAACGAGAGTGGGATTGTGGAGGATCATAGGAAGGAAGACAGCCTTGAGAAACATTCTTTCATGCTGAGTTTTGAGGAGATATTTACGGATGAACTTGATATTCTTGGTGAGTTTGAGTCAGGAACAATTTGGGAACATCCTACGAATCTTTCTTTTGCTGAACTTTTTATGGATGAACTCCAGATTTTAAACAAACCTGATATCGAAACTCAACACACACTTCTTGAACATTCAATTTATTCGGGCAACAATGCTTTAACTCCTTCAAAACTTCATCTACACATTCAGCGTCTTCCAATCCCTACTTTCACACACCCATGCCCTTTTACTAACATATAACCATACAATGTACATTCTCTTTTTCTTTTTCCTATACTTTTTCTTTTACCGGCCCTGGACATATATCGACAAAAGTTTTGAATGTTCGTATTAATTTCTGGACCAACACAATCTCTTAACTTGTATATACTGTAATTAGTCTTAGATTTTTCTTTTTGTGAATAAAATCTCACCCGTTTAGGGATGAGCACTGCATTTTGGGGAAAGCACATTGTTAAACTCAGGTTTGAGTGTAAATGTATGAAAAGTAAAGGTTCTTTTTGATGGGTTTTTTTTTGCAAAACTTCCTCTTATAAGCACCAAACAACAGACCCGACTCCTTTATTCATCACTCAAACAAAACTATATGTCTTCTCTTCTCTCCCCAAAGTCGCCACTCAAACCCTAGGTCCGCCCCCCTCTTTTCGACCGATGAAACATCGAAAATTCCAGACGCCGCCGGCCCTTTCTTCATCAATCAGTGATTTTCTTCCTCGTCACTGTAAGATCTTCCCTCCTCACTCCTCTGTTGTTTGATTTTCCTGAAAATTCGAAAACCCACAGTTAATGGCTTCCTTTGATTTGGAGAAAAATTGTCGATATCTTCACCCATGATGTGTTTAGGAGTTATTTTTATGATGCAATCCGTTAAATGGGTTGGGTATTTTTATTGTATGGGGATGAGGGGCAGTGTGCCATTGAGCACTTGGTAGATGAGTTCTACGATACTTTATGAGAGGGCGAAATATTCCAGGATCGTATCCGTTTTCAATTTCGGGGTAGAAGGAGGGTGTTCTCCGCTGACACGATTTCAAACGTTACAAACATCCCCATCCGACCTGGTTTCCAAATATCGTTAGAACTTGCCGAGTATAGGACGATTGTAGGGTCAAGATGCGAATTACGAGAAGATGGGCTAAATACCCAACAGATTTACCAGAACGTCTATACGGCTTGCCGTTGGGTTTTCCATAATATCAAGGGGATCATTCGAGTTTCCTCTTTTCCAGCAATTGTGGGTCATGTCGTCCACTGTTTAATGACGAAGAACTATCATTTCTGATGGTGAGCATGTTATTCACCACAATCAAGAAGGATATCGCAGGACACAAATCATTACTTTCGGTCCTCATTACTCAGATTTGCCACTACTATATGGAGGAGGATTTCGCCGCTTACATCACCATGTACGACATTGTCTCGGTCGAGATTGACAGAATCTCACCGGGTTACACTGACATCAGGAGTGAGCAGCAGATCTGGTCACCCTCTGACCCTAGCGAGCACGCGGCACCACAGACTTTATCTGAGATCTATTTGGGAGAGGATGTACCGACTGATCTGTATGTTGCACAGGATGAAGGTCTGTGGTATCAAGACTCTGATCCGGCAGAACAAAGATATAAAAGAGCAATTGGGCCAGATCTTAGCAAACCAAGACGAGGCGAGTAGATCCAGCAAAAACAAAGGAAAGGGCAAGGCCAAGCGACGATGAGGACATCATCAACTTCTGTTTGGGGGTGAATCTGAGTTTAGGTTTATCTTGTATCAGCATATAATTTTGCATTTGCATATTTCCTGCATTTCAGCACTTTATATCATGTATTTTTTCTTTTTATTTTTCATGTAGTTGCATTTCATAGTTGCTTTTGTATTGCATTCTGATGTTTATATACAACTGAAAAAATCATTAAAAAATTGAAAAAAAATCCTAAAACATAAAAACTTTGTCGTCATGTGAGCTAGCGGGGAAACTTAGACTCGAAGTCTGACGGTTCGGTTGATAAAATAGAAATAACCAAATCCTTTTTGAGAGATTGAAAACCCTCAGGAGACAACACTTCTCCTACTAGAAACACCTAGAGGTTTAACGGCTTGTTGCACGCGCTCAGTGCAATCGCGTTCCCTGCGAAATTGAGGTTAAGATTTTGTTTTGCTCGGGACGAGCAAAAGATAAGCTTGGGGTATTTGTTCATCACAAAAAACTGCATTTTAATACCGCTCATTCATTATCAATTTTTTTATATATCGGTACTATTAACCAGTATCTTCTCAGTAAATACAGATTACAGGTATTCGTGACAAAACACTGAAAAACATACTCAAATCACGAATATGACATTTGTGAGCCGACACTACAATCAGAACAGAAAACCGATCGATATCTAAAGAGTTCTTTTGCAAACAATAAAATGTACACAGTTTTGGTCCAACACATTACAAGTGTGACACTAACTCTTTGATCCTTGGACCATGATGGGGCTGCCTTGGCATAATTTGTGCAAGTGGGCATGTGTGAGTGTTAAATGCAAAAAGTATTGATGTGATATAAAGTGCAAGTTTTCCTCCAATTCTACTGAGTACAAACCATGGGTTTATAAAGAAATCAAACAATACCAGTGGGATCATGGAGTGCACTCGAGATCACAGCACCAAACGGGCCCCACTCCTCAAGACCTGACCGGCGACATCCCCAAAATAACCGGCATCGCCGGGCCCCCTTGCTCCAAAATGCCCCATTTTTCTTCTGGCAATTTATAGCGGTCACATCATCATGTTTTTATTGTTTGTTTATTCTGGTGTTGAGCCAATAAATACCAGAACAGATTTAGAGAGAAGGGGCATGTAAATATCCAAATCCATTCTTTAGTTTTTGGTTTAGCTTAAGAGTTGTGTGAGCCTAAGTTTGGTTTTCTTCTTCTCCTTCCCTCTTGGAGCTTTCTTTTAAGAGTTTCATTATGGAGGTTGAACAAGTAACCAACACCATGTATCTCAACTCATTCAAGTGTTAATATAATCGCTTTCTTTTGCTTTGTTTATTTACTTCTTATTGTTTTCATTTCTTTTGTTATTATGTTTGAGTAATCTTTTGGATGTGGTAATGGTAAGGATGTGAAATGAATGGCTTTGTCTTCCTTCTTCTCTTGTTAATGTTTAATATGCTTCAATGTGATTCTAACTTAAAGACCTCTTCATATATTTTCTCGATTTTACAATGTTTAAGTTAAAATCAATTTAATGTTAAACTTGCTAAGTCTAGATATGGTATTTTGTGATCAGGTGGTTTGACAAATCTCTTGGTTTCATATACCCTATATTATCACAAACACTTAGCAAACTTAACACTAAAACAACTTGTTCTCACTCACTAATTTGTGTTTTTGATATTATGGTATGCTTGCTAACCCTTGTGCTTAGTGTTGATACTTCAAACTTGGATATACAAACGGTAAGCGAACAAAACGGATTCGTTTCGTGTTTTGCGTCGAAATCTGATAACTTGATGATTTATGTTTCGCAACCGTCTTGACAAGTCATACTTTACTTCGGGATCGACACAAGGACGGACAACTCATGATCAAGAGAGCGTCGAAGAAATCACCGCGATTCAACCATCCGAGCCAAAACCACGGCCACCTTTCTTCTTAACTTGTTTTCTATAATATCGTATTTTTCTATTTTTGTGACACAAACCCAAATTCTTTATTTCTCGAATCTTAAGCAACAATATCTAATCACCAGTTCCCTGTGGATCGACCCATACTTGCCGGCTCGCTACAACACGCCGTACACTTACGGTTTTATAAATTTTAAAACGAGACCGAGCTCGCGTGCGCAATATTTCTTAAAAACCTCTTTTCCAAAACCTACACATTTGCACGGCGGGTGAAGTCCCAACAATCGCTAATGCCTTGATCTGGAGAAGAGGTTGCGTTGATTAAAGAACGCTTAGGATTTATCACCGTGAAGAAACCCTAGCTCTGATACCATGACACAAGAATTGGTAAAAAATGGAATATCCTCTCAATAGAACAAATGAATAGTTATATACAAGATGTCGTGGGCCCTAAGTATTCACACTTAGCCCACAAATAATATAAATACAAGATAATATCTCGAACACCCTCCTCGAACTCAAGGTGGATCAAACACCGAGTGTTTGTATAACAAAAACATATGACGCTTGGAGGTGTGACTCTTGGTAAGAAGTCTGCAATCTGCACCTTCGAAGACACATAAGGAAGAGAAATTTGTTTAGTCACTGTGATGACGCACTGTGACAATCAATCTCGATATGCTTGGTGTGCTCATGACTAATGGCAACGACTACTAACAACTAAGATTGGAGCAATCGCTAATGCCTTGATCTGGAGAAGAGGTTGCGTTGATTAAAGAACGCTTAGGATTTATCACCGTGAAGAAACCCTAGCTCTGATACCATGACACAAGAATTGGTAAAAAATGGAATATCCTCTCAATAGAACAAATGAATAGTTATATACAAGATGTCGTGGGCCCTAAATATTCACACTTGACCTATAAATAATATAAATACAAGATAATATCTCTAACATATATTACCATCCAATTGCTCACTTACTCTTAAAAAGTACTCCAATCTCACTATGTCAGTATTAATTCAAAAAATACTTCATATCGGTCCAACTTACCATCTTCATGTGCAGTAATTAACCTTTCATCAAGTTAACCCAAGTCATTATTAACCAGCCTAGCCGTACTATGTGATGCCAAGTGTTATAAAAGGATTCTGGCAATCATCTAATTTCCGATTAAAAGTTGCATTGTGATAATAAGTTGTGCATTGCTTTGCCAGTTCCATGAAAAATGAGTAAAACATGATGGCAATATGGGAGCTGAAATTTTTTTTGCCCCAGCAATTGAGGCATAAAATAAGCATTTGCATTTGTAGAACAGAAGATATCATGAGTTACATAGCAACACTATAAACGAGTCTAATCATAAAAGAGACTTGCCATTAAGAATTTCAAACACTTCTTGTGAGCTATAGTAAGACTGGAACATATTTTCCAATATACTCTTAAGAGACTCAAGAGAATATGTTGTTAGCAGTGTTTTAATATGCGGCCAAGAGAGCTGCACCGCACCGCACCGCACTGCATTTCACCGCATAGTCAGTTGTTATGCTCACTCTTATGTTTTTTTAAGTAAATTCTTGTTGTTTGTGAATTGAGGTGCAATATCTAATCAATTGGGGTAGTTTACACTATTACAAATATAATTGCTTTTACCCCCAAATCATTTTAGGGTTTCCTCTCATTGACCCAAATCCTTCTGTCTTGTTGAGGACCACCACGAGGCCAGGAGGGCCAGCCACCGCCGCCATCGACCCCAAATCCTTCTCTGCCACCGCCATCGAGGGCCACGAGGGCCAACCACCACCATCCACCCCAAATCCTTCTCTGCCACCATCGTCGATCTTAAATCTTAATTTCGACCCTAAATCCTTCTTTTCTCTTTTGATCTTTCAGAACTCATCTTCCACTATGAGCTTCGACCACACCATCACTGCCTTCGTGCTTTAACTTCACCTAACGTGCTTCAAGCCTTTGACGGCAACGGTTTTTCATTTTTTTTCCTTTTCTTTTTGGACTTTGATTCTTTATTTTTTTTGCTTAATTATTGTTAAATGTTAATTGAATAATTATGTATGTAATTGTGTTATTGGCTTATTTAGGATGATCAATACATCATAAATGATATTTAGGATGAATTCTAGCAGTCGCTTCACCGTCAACTGCTCAGCTTTCATTTACTTCTTTATTTACGTCTTTGAGAATGCTTATCTAGGTATCAATAAGTGAAGAGGAAAAAACCAAAATAGTTAAAAACCAAATTAGAATCAATATTTAACAACCGAGTCTTTTTATCCCAAGCATATGGGGTTAGGCTACATGAACCAACACGAGAATCACGCCGGGTCCAACACATGAGTCCTCCGTCTCCACTCACGCCTATCGAACAATATACATTCATTGAGGCATTTAGCAACCGTATCTTTTCGTATCACCTCCATCCATATTTTCTTCCATCTCCCTTTCGCCCTTTTGACATTGCCTATATCGAAAGAATCTGTTGGGTGTTTTTCGTCACCCCATTGAGATGGGAATACGCGCACGCTTCTCAGGCGTACTACAGATTTCCCCTGCCTAGGGTAGGCCGGAGTTTAATGATTGTGGCGATCCGAATCTCCGGCAGCCGCGGACTAAGCTGCCGTTAATTACCCCTCGCCTTTGGGGCGAGGGAACCTCCGATTAACGGGTTAAACTGGTCATGCGAACTCAATGTGCAGTGTACGTGTGTTTTGTTTTGAAAGGGGGTTTTGGATATATCGGGAGCCACGCAGAGTTTTTACGGGGGTCCCGCTACCCGAATAGCGGGCTGGGGTTCAAGGAGGCTAGCAGCCCCCTTGCGGGGTTCGGGGCAGCGCCCCGGCCCAAAAATTTTTTGGAGGGGGAGAATGTTGCGGAGTATGTGTATGTGTACATATGTATACATATGTATATATATACATGTATATATAAACAAAAAGGAGGGAAAAGACATCCAAAGAATGCGTGGGGCCAGCGCCTTGAACGCTGTGCGCTTAGGTGTTGTACGCTCAGGCGCAAGCGCGCCACGTGTCGGCACGTGGGCGCTTTGCGCATGAGCGCTGGGCGCTAGGGCGCAAACGCGCCACGTGTCGGCACGTGGACGCTGGAGCGCAAGCGCGCGCGCCACGTGTCGGCACGTGGGCGCTTTGCGCTCGGGCGCAGTGCGCTTGAGCGCAAGCGCGCCACGTGTCGGCACGTGGGCGCTTTGCGCTCGGGCGCAGTGCGCAGGAGCGCAAGCGCGCCACGTGTCGGCACGTGGGCGCTTTGCGCTCGGGCGCAGTGCGCTGGAGCGCAAGCGCGCGCACCACGTGTCGGCACGTGGGCGCTTTACGCTCGGGCGCAGTGCGCTGGAGCGCAAGCACGCCAAGTGTCGGCACGTGGGCGCTTTGCACTCGGGCGCACTGCGCGGGAGCGCAAGCGCGCGCGCCACGTGTCGGCACGTGGGCGCTTTGCGCTCGCGCGCAGTGCGCTGGAGCGCAAACGCGCCACGTGTTGGCACGTAGGTGCTTTGCGCTCGAGCGCTAGCGCGCCGGCGAGGAAAAGAGGGGTTTTAACCCCAGAAACTCCCGGAAGAGAAATTAGAAAGGAGTTGGACTCCTGAGTGTGTTTTTTTTTTTTTGGTTAATGGAAGGGGTTCTTCTTCTTCCTCCTCTATTAGCTGGAACTTGAAGATCAAGAGATATGGGATTTTAAAAATCACTCCTTTTTGAGATCTAATGGAAGATCTGAGTTCCCCTTGATGGGTTTTGTGGTGAAAAACTAATTTGTTTTATAAAAAGGAGAGTAGAACTCTTGATTTAATTCAAGAGAAAGAAGAAGGTTTTGGAACCTTGAAGAAGGAGAAAGATCTCAGATCTGAAAGCTTTTTTTTGGAGAAAGAAAAGTTATGAGATATTTTCATTATCTTTTGCCTTTATAGGCTATACACTTTACACATAGCCCCTTGGACTTCACAAAATGGCATTTTGCCTATCCCATGGCTTATGTGCCATTTCTTTTTGCACATAAACCATGGGCTTTACAAAAATTTGGCTTTATGCCTATTTTTCTTACATTTATCCATAAAATAAACTAAAAGAAATGCAACAAAATTATTTATTACAAAATTTTTATCTTAGCATGGGGGGAGGCCGGCCGCTTCATGTTCTGGCTCGACCCGGGCATGGGCCCACTGGATATAGACTTAGGCCCACTTGGCTTGGGGTTGACTTTGATTTTGACTTGGTCAACCGGGGTGTAAATTTTTACCCCAACAAATTGCCCCCCATCAATAAATGCACACCACATATGTGGGTCGTGTACATGAAATTGATGGATCTTCTTTTACTTGGAGGCAACCTGATTTCATTCTCGCTTTTTGGGAAGCTGGCACTGCCCTTTTTTTACGACATGGACGGTCGTTGCTTGACATGTCTCCGAGACGGAGTGTCCGTGATAGACGTTTACTTGGCCCGGAGTAATCTGGTTCCCGCTTTGTAGGAATCATGCACTGCCCTTTTTACGACATGGACGGTCAATGCTGCCCTTTTTGCGACTTGGACGGTCGATGCTGCCCTTTTAGCGACTTGGACGGTCGATGCTGCCATTTTTGCGACGTGGACGGTCGGTTCTGCCATTTTAGCGACGTGGACGGTCGGAGCTGCCATTTTAGCGACGTGGACGGTCGGTTCTGCCATTTTAGCGACGTGGACGGTCGGTGCTGCCATTTTAGCGACGTGGACGGTCGGTTCTGCCCTTTTTGCGACGTGGACGGTCGGTGCTGCCCTTTTAGCGACGTGGACGGTCGGTTCTGCCATTTTTGCGACTTGGCCGGTCGGTTCTGCCCTTTTAGCGACGTGGACGGTCGGTTCTGCCCTTTTTGCGACTTGGACGGTCGGTGCTGCCCTTTTAGCGACTTGGACGGTCGATGCCGCCCTTTTTGCGACTTTTAGCGACGTGGACGGTCGGTGCTGCTCTTTTAGCGACGTGGACGGTCGGTGCTGCCCTTTTAGCGACGTGGACGGTCGGTGCTGCCCTTTTAGCGACGTGGACGGTCGGTTCTGCCATTTTAGCGACGTGGACGGTCGGTTCTTGATTTGACTTGCTCTGCTTCTTGCAGTGTCAGGGGTAGACTTGACTTGCTCCACTTCTTGCGGTGTCGAGATTGGATTCTGACTTGCTCCGCTTTCTGCGGTGTCGGAGTGGAAGTTGACTTGTTGATTTTGATTTGGGTTGACATCAGCATCGCTATACTGGAATATGGTACCAGGAGCGAATCATCATCAGTCATTGAGAGGATTTTGGGATTGTTTTACGCCCGTGGATTGTATACGGTTTTGCAGGATGTATGATCCAGACCGTAGGACCGGAAAAATTTCGGGATTTTGTCGGCGTCTGCATTGCTGCACTGGAATATGGTACCAGGAGCGACTCATCATTCGCCGTTGGGGTATGAGATTTGGAATTTGGTTGGCGTCTGCATCGCTGCACTGGAATATGGTACCAGAAGCGACTCATCCTTCGCCATTTGGGGATTGGGGAGCGATGGCTTAGGAGACAGGTTTAGATCCCTATCGCCTAAGACTTTTCAATTTTATGGGCCGTGAGGGTCCCATAAAAGCATTTTCTCCCTACGAGTCGAAAGGATCCCGCAGGTGTATTTTCTCCTCAGGAGTCGTGAGGACTCCTAAGTGTGTTTTTCCTTTATGAGTCGTAAGGATCCCACAAAGGTTTGTTCTCCTCATATATCGTGAGGACACATGAGTGGGTCTTATCAATGGAGTATCATTCCCAAAGCGGAGACCGGCCGCATAACTGGTGATTACGGTGGGGCATGGGTATGATGAGAATTATTTGAGCCCGTGGATTGTATACGATGGTCAATTTGGGGACCTACCGTAGGGCCAGGAGAATTTTGAGAAATCGGATTTTGGTTGGCGTCTGCATCGCTGCACTGGAATGTGGTGCCAGGAGCGACTCATCATTTGCCGTTTGGGGACTTGGAATTTGGATCTTGTTTGGCCTCAGCATTGCTGCACTGGAATAATGCCAGGAGCAACTCATCATTTGCCTTGGGAGGACTTGGGATTTGGATTTTTGGTCGGCATCAGCACCGCTAACACTGAAGCGAAATGCCAGGAGCGACTCATCATTTGCCGTTGCCCGTTGGGGGACGATGGCTTAGGAGACAGGTTTGGGTCCCTATCACCTAAGGCTTTTCAATTTTATGGGCCGTGAGGGTCCCATAAAAGCATTTTCTCCCTACGAGTCGTAAGGATCCCGCAGGTGTATTTTCTCCTTAGGAATCGTGAGGATTTCTAAGTGTGTTGCTCTTTTGTGAGTCATAAGGATCTCACGCAGGGGTTTTCTCCTCACAAGGTCGAGAGGACTTTGCGAGTGTATTTCATCTCTTTTCACGAGTTTGCGCCCTTTCGGGTTTTCGCAGACTCGCCGGTAGTCCTGCTGTTTTTACTCACGGAGCCCTTTCGGGTTTTCATCCGTGCCCGTTTTGCTTGTGGACATACCGTTTATTTTTTTTTATTTCTTTTATATATATTTTTTTCTCTTTTTCTCTTTCTCTTTTTTTTTTACCGCTGGTGGGATTTTAAAAGTAGTCTCACCGGCAGGATTTGGGAGAGATAAGGGTCATTTACGCCCTTGGATTGTATACGGTTTTGCAGGATGTATGATCCAGACCGTAGGACTGATGTGCTCAATTCGCCTGCGACTTGGAGCATTCACGTATAGTATTTCTTGAGATATCGGCCATTGATGGGTGGCATGGGCCTTTCTCCCTCGGCACTTATTAGTTGGTAGGATCCTCCGTCGAACACTTTCTCGATGTCGTATGGTCCTTCCCAGTTTGGCTCGAATTTTCCCTTGGCATGTCGATTGGGGATGATCGGTCTTTTGAGGACCAACACCAATTCACCTTTCTTGAAAGCGCGGAGACGGGTTATCTTGTCATAGGCCCGTGACATTTGGGCTCGGTATAGCTCCAGATTTTGCTGTACCGCGAGCCTCTTTTCTTCGAGGGCATCGAGCTCTTCAAGTCGAAGGAGCACGTTTTCCTCCTCCGTCAACTCGTGCTGAACGGCCATTCTTAAGCTTGGAACTTCGACTTCGAGGGGGAGGACCGCCTCCACTCCAAAGAGCAATGAGTATGGAGTGGACTGTGTTGGAGTACGGTGCGTGGTACGATATGCCCACAATGCCTCGTGAAGTTTGAGATTCCAGTCTCTCTTATTGGCTGAAGCATTTTTCCTCAGGAGCTTGCATAGAGTCTTATTGAAGCCTTCGGCTAGCCCATTGGCTCTTGGATTATAGATGGAGGAATATCTCCAGTCTATCTTGTGCTAAGTAGCGAACCTTGAGACATTGAAGCTCTTGAAAGAAGGCCCGTTGTCAGAAATGATTCTTCTTGGTGTACCGAAGCGGTATAGAATATTATGTTGGAAGAATGTCAGAATATCTTTTGTCTTGACTTCTTTTAGCGGGACAGCTTCTGCCCATCTAGAGAAGTAGTCTGTCGCGGCCAGTATGAACCGGTGGCCTTTAGATGACGGAGGATCAATTGGGCCAACAATGTCGGTGCCCCAAACTTCGAAGGGCCACGACGCCACCGTAGGATGCAATGGGTTGGGATACTTGTGAATGAAATCACCATGGATTTGGCAGATCTGACATTTCTTTGCGTGCTCTCCGCAATCCCGTATCATGGTGGGCCAATAATACCCAAGCCGTTTAATTTGAAGTCGCATCTTGGGGCCAGATTGGTGAGCACCGCAAACGCCTGAGTGAACTTCTTTCATGACTTTTTGGGCTTCGGCCGATGACAGGCACCTGAGCCAGAGTTAGTCATATGACCTGCGGTATAGCGTGTCATTTACAAACACGTATCGGAGAGCTCTCTTCTTCAGCTGAATCCTCACAGATTTTTCTTCGGACAGCCTGTCGTATCGGAGGTACTCTATGAAGGGTTCTCTCCAATCGGGCTCGTCTTGGATGATCGAAGCTTCTTCGGCAGGACTGCTCTTCTGTTTCGCGCTTTCCTCTTCTCGTAGAGAGACTGGGGGTAGAATTTGTCGGCTCCTGACTGTGATCAGAATTTCGTCCATGTCAGGATCAGCCAGCTCCTTGGCTAGGCGAGCGAGTATGTCGGCTTTTCCGTTCAACGCTCTGGGGATTCTCATTAGTTCAATGTGAGTGAACCGTTTCATGAATTCCACCGCTCGGCCTCTATACCGAGCTAACTCGGGTTTGTATATCTTATAGTCGCCGCTTACTTGGTTGACGACAAGCTGGGAGTCACCGTAAACCCGTAGCCGAAGGATTTCCACTTCTATGGCGAGCTCCAAACCAGCTATCAGAGCTTCATACTCAGCCTCATTGTTTGTGCGAGGCTCGGTGAGAACAAAAGAACGTCGTAGGGTTCCCATTGATGGCGTGATGAACACCAATTCTATCCCCGCTTTTACCTCCGGGACGCTTAATCTGCCGGAGCTCCTTATTGATGAGGCCCCATCGAAGTAGAGCTCCCAACATGGCTCATCTTCCTCGAGGTGCAGCACTTGTTCGTCGGATAACTCACAATTTAGCGGCGACCCTTCTGGTATGGGATGAGCAGCGAGAAAGTCTGCAAGAGCTTGCCCTTTTACTGCTTTCTGAGGAGTATAAACTATGTCAAACTCAAGTAGCATGACAGCCCATCTTGCCATTCTGCCGGCTAGGCTTGCTCTGGTCATCAAGTGTTTGAGCGGGTCGACCTTGGAGATCAGCATAACCCGATGAGCAAACAGATAGTGCATCAGCTTCTTCACAGCAAATATCAGAGCCAGGCATTGCTTTTCGATTGGGGAATAATTGTGTTCCACCCCGACTAGAGTTCGACTGAGGTAGTAGAGGGCATTTTCTTTTTCCTCCTCGTTATTCTGGGCAAGGAGCGCACCGAGTGACTCATCCAGCGCGGCAGTGTAGAGAATCAGCGGTTTATTTGGAATGGGAGCTGCCAGCACTGGAGGGTGCAACAAGTACTGTTTGATGCTTTCGAACGCTGCTTGACATTCAGCATCCCAGATAAAAGGAGCTCATTTCTTCATGAGCTTTGAGAAGGGCCTACATCTTCCCGATAAATTTGAGATAAACCTCCGTATATAAGCAAGCTTTCCTTGAAAGGATCTTAGCTGCGTCAGACTCTTCGGAGGGGGCATCTCCATGATGGCCTTTATCTTTGATGGGTCAACTTCGATCCCTCGATGTCGAATTATGAAGCCCAGGAATTTTCCCGATGACACGCCAAAAGCGCACTTTAAAGGATTCATCTTCAGATCGTATTCCCTCAGTCTGGTGAGAACGGTCCTAAGATCTTGGATGTGGTCGGCCTTGGCCTTAGTTTTGACGACCAGGTCATCAACATAGCATTCGACGACT
This sequence comes from Agapanthus africanus, assembly GCA_030015575.1. NCBI lineage: Eukaryota > Viridiplantae > Streptophyta > Magnoliopsida > Asparagales > Amaryllidaceae > Agapanthus > Agapanthus africanus. The sequence goes on along the minus strand of CM057342.1, from coordinate 267,509,952 downwards.
TTATGGATTAGGTCATCAAAGATATTAGTCATTGCCCTTTGATATGTAGCACCTGCGTTCTTCAGTCCGAACGGCATCACCTTGTAGCAATATATTCCGATCGGAGTTCGAAATGTTGTGTGCTTCTCATCCTCAGGCGACATCTTGATCTGATTATATCCAGACGAGCCATCCATAAAGGTGAACAACTCGTAATTTGAGGTGTAATCGACCATCATTTCCATGACCGGTAGCGGGAAATCGTCCTTTGGACATGCCTTGTTGAGGTCCCTGAAATCGACACAAACTCGGATCTGCCCATTTTTCTTCTTCACTGGGACTATGCATGCGATCCAGTCCGCATATTTCTCTTCCCTGATGAAGCCGGCATTGATGAGCTTCTTAGTTTCCTCGATGACCTTTTCTTCTAGTTCCCTTCTCATTCTTCGAGGAGCTTGTTTGACTGGCTTAGCGTCAGGAGATATAGCCAACTTATGTACGGCCACTTCAGGGGAAAGGCCAGGCATTTCTTTGTATGTCCACGCGAAGCAGTCGACGAACTCATGCAGCAGGGCAATTATCTGCGCTTTCATTTTCTCTGACAAGAGCGAGCTGATGTAGGTCGGCCTTGGATTATCGGGCGTTCCTAAGTCAATCTCGGTTAGCTCGTCAAAGGTTGCTTGTCCGCCATCTTCGAGCTCTTGAGGAGCTTCTTCTGGCTCGGCTATCTCGTCATCATCATTTGATCTTTCGCTAGCCTCACCAACATGGGTCATGTAGCACGCTTTGGAATCAGGTTGAATGTAGCCTATGCCCCGTCTATCTGGAATTCGTCCATCGATGAGTGCTCGGACCTGGGGCGGATACCATAGCCCTTCGTAAAACTTTGCTTCGGACTCCGTTTGATATAACCGGCATCCGCACTTCTTAAAGTATTCCCGCATCTCGGGCGCATAGTATCTGGGATTGAGGACGGCTCTTATGCCTCTCTCATAGGGAAGGCACGTGACAGAAAGATCGTCCGGGTGCACAACGGGGTTTGACCTGTAAAACAGGATGCCCTTCTATCCATTTTTCCTCCCGGACACGTAGAAAGTTTTCAGCTGGTCCACGGTAGAGACTGACAATGCGTCGAGCTCTTTGCACATCCGTTCCGGCACCCTTGTGATGGTTAGGGACCCTTCTGCGACTTCGAAGGTCTCTCGTAGTTTCGCTTGCTGCATGGGGGGCCAATCTGCACAGCTGTTGCACAGCAGGTCCTCTTCTTCTGACTCTTCAGTGTCACTGCCAAGATGAGGGCGGACTTTGCTGCTAGATGGGCCTTCAGCATCAGATTCGTCCGTATCGCTACCAAAACGAGGGCGGGTTTTACGGAAGGACGGGCTTCCAGCGTCGGACTTATCAGTGTCGCTACCGAAATGTCGGCGCACTTGGGCGTTTTTACTTTTGAAAGTGACAACCGGCGCAGATTTGCTTTTGGGTCTTGGGGCCGGTCTATCCTCAGTCAGTTGTGGCTTAGCATTTTGATGGTTCATAAAGTACCGAGAATCTTCATAGCAGACTTCATGCACACCGAACGGCTGGATGTCTCCGTCAATACGTCTTTCTTCGCCATTTTTAGTATACTTCATGCATTGATGGAGAGTTGACGGAATGATGCCATAATCGTGGAGCCACGGCCGCCCCAAGAGAATCTTATAAGACGTGTCGGCGTCGATCACGTATATCTTAGCTTCAGTTTGCAGATCCCCGAATTTGATTGGCAGAGCAATAGACCCCAGAACTTGCTGGCAATTTTGGTTGAAGCCTTGAATGACAATCATTTCCCTCGACAGGTGTCGGACGTCCATTGACAAACTCTTCAGCGTCCGCAAGTTCATGATGTTCACTGAAGACCCCGGGTCAATCAATATGCGATTAATCCGATCTCCGTCGCTGTACCCGGTCACGTAAAGCGGCCGATTATGCTCAGCCGTTCCCAGTAGCAAGTCTTCATCCTTAAATATGACTGCGGCGGCATGCAAAGCGTGCTGGGCTTCTTTCATATTAATTTCCGCAAAGTGAGCCTGATACTGCTCGGGGTTTTGTAGAGCGTGAATGAGAACATCTCTAAGCTCCTTAGATAGGACCAAGGCGTCGTAGATGCTCAGGAGAGACGGAAGCTTTCGGAGATGTGCCAAGACATTATAGTCCACCAAGGAAGGACTTCTGTTTTCATTAGCCAGTTCTCTGCCATCTTCTTCATTAGCGACTTGTTTTTCCTTCCCTTTTGGGGCATTGCCCTGATTTGGCGGTAGAGCCCTGCCGCTTCTGAGCTGGATTTGATTGGCCGTTGTGGCGAGCTCCTCGTCCTCTTCGAGAAAACAGAGCTCATCCTCGGAGTCGCTGCCAAGATGTATGGCGTAGCAGGTCACTACTTGGATCTCTTCATTGGAGTCTTCTTCCAACTCCTCCAGAATTTCAGCCGCTTGTACAGGGAAGAACTCTTTCAATTGAATCAATGTTCTTTCCCTTTGTTCATATTCTTCGAGGGAATCGATATATTTTTGAATGGTCGATCTCCCTGCAGACTCTTTTTCGCGCCGAGCTGCACTTTTCTTCTTCTTGAGCTTCTTGGATTTTGAGCCTGATGGAGCCGCATTGGCAGCTGGACTGGTAGGCTTCTTCTGTCCTTCCCATTCCATCCTGAGCTCTTTCTGAAGCAGCTTTAGCATCTTCTTCATCTTATTAGATATGTGCGTACTCCACGGAGGCCGCGATGAGTCAGTTTCGTTTGTCAGGGCAGCAGGTTCAGCTGTCTGCTCCCAGAAGGCTTCAACTTCTGTCTGTATAAAGTTGGCGGTTGCAACTTGATTGTTCACCAACACGTTTTTGGACAGCTCGATCTCTCCAGCCTTGTACTGCTTCTCGACCCAGTCCTTGAAGATATAGCAATCCTCGATCGCATGGCTCACTACTCGGTGGTACGGGCAATACAGAGGATTGTCGGTCATTTTTGCTTCTTGGGGTCTTTTCGACTCCGGCAATTGTAGGCCGTTGTTCAAGGCATCTTTAAATATCTTGCGGACTTTGTCCCTTCTGAAAGAGTAAACCTTGTTCTTCTTCTCCTCTAGGGAAGGCCCATCTCCTCCCAGCAATGGCTTTCGAGACCGGTTGGTTTTGGATTCGCCCGCCCTTCGTTTTTCTTCATTGTCGGACGCATTGAAGACATTGGTACTGCTGGAACTCCCGCTTCTACGGCTGTCGTCCCGCTTGCTTTTCCAAGTTTTGTCTCTCTGAGAGTCCGGCGGGGACTCTTGCTTCGAGCGTTCCAGCATTTGGACTTTCTTGGTTAGCTCCTGAAATGTCTTGAGGCCCGCTGTACACAAGAATGGGACCATCCAATTGCTGAGGTTCCCAATGAGAAGGCTGACGGACTGGTCCTGCTCCAGCGGCGGTTCGCACTTGACCGTGAGATTACGCCATCGGGCGATAAACTCAGTGTTGCTTTCATTCTTCCCCGGCTTGGTCCTCACAAGGTCGGCAATGGAGATTTTATCACTGACGCTCATGAACCTTTGCCGAAACAGGGACTCCATTTGGGCAAAGGTAATGACGGACCCGTCCGGTATACTCGCATACCAATCGAAGGCGACGCCGGTCAGGCTATTGACAAACTGACGAAGAAGGAGCGCGTCATTGCCCCCTGTATTTCCGCACGATGCTTTGAAGTGGGCGACGTGCTGATTTGCATTCCCTGTTCCATCAAATCTTCCGAACTTAGGAATGACGTAGCCGCTTGGGAACTCAATCAGATCGTACTGCGCGGGATATGGCCGCCCACTACTGCCGATTTCTTTCTGAGCTTCAGCTTCGGCCACCAATGTTTTAACCTTGCTGGTGACCAAATCCATTATCCGATCCTGTGTTAGCGGGATAGTGCTATCTGGGGCCAAGGCATCCCCAGAAGCGGAGTGTGGCCGGCTTTCATGCGGCTCGACCAGTCTTGGACCCAAAGGAACAGGCATTGGCTGCCTCAGATTGTCATCACCCGGTTGATTAGTAGCGGCTTGTGCCTGATTGGGAGGCGCTCGAGCAATTTGAGCCGTAAGCTGCATCACCACGTTCGTTAAGTCGTCAATTTTCGAGTAGAGCTTGGCTATCTCTTTATCTTTGCTCCTGAGCTGTTTTCGAAGCTCTTGAAGCAGCTCTTGCTCCGCAGTCCTAGGGCGGAAAGTTGGCTCTTCCTCACTGTCCGAGCTTGACTCTGCATGGACCGAGGGGTCTTTCTGCCTATCATCCTCATCGAGAGGGTTTTCTTCATCCAGCGGGGGCGGCTGTTCTTGGGCGGCGGCAACCACATTCAGGCTAGATTGGGCTTGGAATGTGGTGGCCCTATCCTTGCTTTTGCTGCAAAGGTTGTCGCTGGGGCGCCCGCCCGCCATATAGACCGTATGGATGATATTTCCGGCCATCTTTCTATCATTGGCAGCTGATTCCACGGATCGCTGTCTTGACCCCCTTGTTTCGGTAGCTGGTAGTCGATTGAAGGCGGCTGACCTAACCAGGTTCTTGAATGGTGCTGGAGCATCTTATCTGGGTTTGCCCCACTGCTTTCGTGCGGCACAGAGTGCTTGATAGACTCTTGAAGAGACAGTGTCATACCTTTTCTGTTGGGGGTGGGACACGTCTCTTTGTGGCACTGTTCGGACCGCTGTCTTCTTGATTCTGGCGGTCATGGCATTTTTCTGAACCCACTTCAGAGGCTCGAAGGAATTGTTGATTCTTACGTCCGACTCAGCCGTCGTCGCGGGACAACCCTGCACTTGGAACTTCACACGATCCCATTTAGCCGAAGCCTTGGCTCTTTTGTTGGCTCGATACCTGAGCCGCTTCTACCTTAACTTTTCTGTTCTAAGCATCTGGCAGACTTTGGCTCTTTGGGAAGACACTGCAGACCGGTCGATGGAGGGCCTTGGAGATACGCTCGATTGTGCATCTGTTGGAGTCATCGCCTGAGCTCGTCCGCAACATTTGATGTTGCCCTTTGTACCGAAGTTCTTGCCCCCAGCTAGAGCGCCAGGGAGTCGTTCAGACACCATCTTAAGTTTCGGTTGTGGTGCTTTAGCGATCACGACATTCGGCCTCTTACCCCTTGAGACCGGCTTGGCCACCTGTTCCGCCGGGATTTCCGCCAGATGAGCGCTTCCGGCAGGGTAGATGATGACGGAGCCAAACTGGCGGGACGGTTCCTCCCACTGTCGACTGAGGCTTGCGGGGAGAATCACACGAGCGTTGATCTTGACCACGTACGGAATCGGGGTCACGTTGGAAGCTGAATTCGTCTGGGGAGACATTGTCGTCGAAGGTTGATTGCTGCACGGAAAAAAAAAGAACATCATTTCAGTATAGGCAATCGATATGTATATTGATTGAATTCGCATGAACGTTTAACCCGAAATATGGAAGGAGAGATTGGTCCCACCGGACGTGCCAGAATCTGTAGGGTGTTTTTCGTCACCCCATTGAGATGGGAATACGCGCACGCTTCTCAGGCGTACTACAGATTTCCCCTGCCTAGGGTAGGCCGGAGTTTAATGATTGTGGGGATCCGAATCTCCGGCAGCCGCGGACTAAGCTGCAGTTAATTACCCCTCGCCTTTGGGGCGAGGGAACCTCCGATTAACGGGTTAAACTGGTCATGCGAACTCAATGTGCAGTGTACGTGTGTTTTGTTTTGAAAGGGGGTTTTGGATATATCGGGAGCCACGCAAAGTTTTTACGGGGGTCCCGCTACCCGGATAGCGGGCTGGGGGTCAAAGGGGCTAGCAGCCCCCTTGCGGGGTTCGGGAGAGCGCCCCGGCCCAAAAATTTTTTGGAGGGGGAGAATGTTGCGGAGTATGTGTATGTGTACATATGTATACATATGTATATATATACATGTATATATAAACAAAAAGGGGGGAAAGACATCCAAAGGATGCGTGGGGCCAGCGTCTTGAGCGCTGTGCGCTTAGGTGCTGTACGCTCAGGCGCAAGCGCGCCACGTGTCGGCACGTGGGCGCTTTGCGCATGAACGCTGGGCGCTAGGACGCAATAGCGCCACGTGTCGGCATATGGGCGCTTTGCGCTCGGGCGCAAGGCGCTGGAGCGCAAGCGCGCGCGCCACGTGTCGGCACGTGGGCGCTTTGCGCTCGGGCGCAGTGCGCTTGAGCGCAAGCGCGCCACGTGTCGGCATGTGGGCGCTTTGCGCTCGGGCGCAGTGCGCTTGAGCGCCACGTGTCGGCACGTGGGCGCTTTGCGCTCGGGCGCAGGAGCGCAAGCGCGCGCGCCACATGTCTGCACGTGGGCACTTTGCGCTCGGGCGCAGTGCGCTCGAGCGCAAGCGCGCCACGTGTCGGCACGTGGGCGCTTTGCGCTCGGGCGCAGTGCGCTAGAGCGCAAGCGCCACGTGGGCGCTTTACGCTCGGACGCAGTGCGCTGGAGCGCAAGCGCGCCAAGTGTCGGCACGTGGGCGCTTTGCGCTCGGGCGCACTGCGCGGGAGCGCAAGCGCGCGCGCCACGTGTCGGCACGTGGGCGCTTTGCGCTCGCGCGCAGTGCGCTGGAGCGCAAACGCGCCACATGTCGGCACGTAGGTGCTTTGCGCTCGAGCGCTAGCGCGCCGGCGAGGAAAAGAGGGGTTTTAACCCCAGAAACTCCCGGAAGAGAAATTAGAAAGGAGTTGGACTCCTGAGTGTGTTTTTTTTTTTTGGGTTAATGGGAGGGGTTCTTCTTCTTCCTCCTCTGTTAGCTGGATCTTGAAGATCAAGAGATATGGGATTTTAAAAATCACTCATTTTTGAGATCTAATGGAAGATCTGAGTTCCCTTTGATGGGTTTTGTGGTGAAAAACTAATTTGTTTTATAAAAAGGAGAGTAGAACTCTTGATTTAATTCAAGAGAAAGAAGAAGGTTTTGGAATCTTGAAGAAGGAGAAAGATCTCAGATCTGAAAGCTTTTTTTTTTTAGAGAGAAAAGTTATGAGATATTTTCATTATCTTTTGCCTTTATAGGCTATACACTTTACACATAGCCCCTTGGGCTTCACAAAATGGCATTTTGCCTATCCCATGGCTTATGTGCCATTTCTTTTTGCACATTAACCATGGGCTTTACAAAAATTTGGCTTTATGCCTATTTTTCTTACATTTATCCATAAAATAAACTAAAAGAAATGCAACAAAATTATTTATTACAAAATTTTTATCTTAGCATGGGGGGAGGCCGGCCGCTTCATGTTCTGGCTCGACCCAGGCATGGGCCCACTGGATCTAGGCTTGGGCCCACTTGGCTTGGGGTTGACTTTGATTTTGACTTGGTCAACCAGGGTGTAAATTTTTACCCCAACGGTATCCATTCGTCGAACCGGTATTTTCATAGGTCTGCGTCGCACATGACCAAACCATCTTAGCCGGCATCTTCTCCTCCACATGTGCTACACCAATTTTTGCCCAAATATCCTCATTTCGCATCTTATCTTTTCTAGTGTTACCACACATCCAACGAAACATGTGCATCTCCGCTACGTGCATCTTCTTTGTAGGAACCTAGCATTCTGTACCATATAATAAGGCAGGCCGAATAGCGAAAACTTCTCTTTCAACTTTAACGGAAAGTTACGATCGTACAAAATCCCTGTTGCGCAACTCCATTTCAACCAACCAGCTTGGCTCCTTTGATTAACATCGCTATCGATCTCCCCATCTTTTTGGATGATAAAACCTAAATATCTAAACTGATCACTCGGTGATATCTCTTATCCTTACAGTGTTATACCAATAAGGTCTTGATTTCTTTGTTTGCTAAATTTGCAATGCATATATGATGTCTTGGACCGCTCAATCTGAACCCCCGAGACTCCAACATTTGCCTCTATAACTCCAATTTAGCATTAACCTCTATTTTCGTCTCATTTACTAAAACAATATCATCAGCGAATAGCATACACGAAGATACCTCATCTTGGATAGTTTTAGTAAAGTTCATCCATCACGGTGGTAAACAGGAATGGACTTAATTTAGAAGCTTGATGTAAACCAATTGTAATCGGAAAATCACTCGTTAAACCACCGTAAGTTCTGACATTTGCCACTACTCCATCGAACATGTCCTTGATTATGTCAATGTACTTGATGAGGACCCCTTCCTCATCATTATCCCCTATAATACCTCTCTAGGTATCTTGTCGTACATTTTCTCTAAATCAATAAATATCATATGCAAATCTCTTCTTCTCTCTCGAAAATACTCGACAAGTTGACGAAGCAAATGAATAGCCTCAGTCGTCGATCGTACAGACATGAACCTAAACTGGTTCTCTATTATCTTAACATCCTTTCTTAACCTGTGTTCAATCACCCTCTCCTAAAGTTTCATGGCGTGACACATAAGTTTTATTCCACGGTAGTTTGAGCAACTTTGAATGTCACCCTTGTTCTTGTAAATAGGTACAAGGATACTTTTCCTTCATTCATTTGGTATCTTTTTGGTCTGCCAAATCTTATTAAACAGAATCAATGTTTAACAAATAAGCTAAAAGAAAATAGCAAAATTAACGCAAAATACGGCTAAACCGCTGCCAATGCGGCATAGACGGCCAGGCCTATTGGCCGCACAGCATTTTTTTGCCGCTGTTTAAACACTGATTTTGAATTTGGAGTACAAAATTGCTGGTTGAAGGATAATTGAATGAGATGCTTCAAACTGCAGAATAATTCGATGCATAATTTCCAAAAACACTTGACTAGTTTGCGTGTAGTTGGTTATTTGTTTCTTATGAATCCACTTTCAACTACATGTTGGAAAATTATGTGTTTTGGTTGATGCAGTGTCATAACAATGCACTTTTTAACAATCTAGATTTGTTACAAGTTCCAACTTCCACCTGCATATTCTCTAACTTAAGTTGCAATTGTTAAGAGTCAAGCAACTAGATATAAAGAACCGCTTTACCCAAAATATTAGGCTGTTAGTTTGTGGGATAATGTTGCGCCAAATATGATCACAAAGCAATAAACAAACGATAAAGAGAAGCAACAAATAAACAAAGCAATAGAAATAAATCACAAACCAAATGAGGCAAGATTTACGTGGAAAACCCTTACTGGAAAAACCACGGGCGAAAGAGAAACAATTTACTAATCGAACAAATAGAAGGATTACAATGGTGGATGAATTCTCACAAACAAATCCCTCTCACAGCCCTAGCCTCCTCTCTCTCAATATCGGATTAACAAAGGGTTACCCAATTAGGATTACAAACTGCTATTTATAGTATGTAGCAAATAGGGTAAAAATCGGATTTCCCAAAACAGCCCAGAATTCGGTCGACGGACGTTTGAGCTGGCTCAAAATTATCATGAGTCGTCTCATACAAACAGAGAGAAATATGTAATTCCAGACATATTGTGAGCCGTCTGAATTTACTGAGCCGTCTCAGCATAGGGTCAAGCCAGCTCAATATTGTGATGAGCTGTCTCAACTTCTAAGGATCAAGACTAAGAGGCAAACTCAACAAATCTTCACATTGCCTCGCACTCGCCATAAAACTCCTCTATAATATTAGTAATAGCTCCACCTTCTCCACAAAACCCCTAAAGAGCTTAATGAGTGTGACACACTTAAGTTCAAGCAATACTCAAACTTAACAAACGAAAAAGACTTAATTAACATGTCGGCCGAATTATCCGTTGTGCCGACCTTTACGATTATATCTTCCTCTTCAACGACATCCTGAACAAACCAATACCGAACGTCGATGTGCTTCGTTCTGTCATGATACACCATGTCCTTTATTAAATGAATCACGCTTTGGCTATCACAATAGACTATTATGATATCCTTTTGGACACCAAGCTCAAAAAATAGTCTCTTCAACCAGATTGATTCCTTAACGGCCTCAACAACGAACATATACTCTGCCTCCATCATAGATAACACTACAGTGTTCTGTAACGAAGCACGCCAACTGATAGCACATCCTCCTAAAGAGAATATATAGCTGACAATCGACCTACGCCTGTCGAGGTCGACTGTATAGTCAGAATCGCTGAAACCAACCAAACTGTCACGGTTCCTTCCAAACTCCAACCCCACATCAGAAGTACCTTATAGGTATTGTAAAATCCACTTCACTGCTTGCCAGTGGCCTTTACCAGAAGATACCATATAACGACTAACAACACTAACTGCATATGAAATGTCAGGATGCGTACATACCACGGCATACATAATGCTATCCACTGCGCTCGAATAAGGAACATGCGGTATATACTGAATTTCTTTCTCAGTTTACGGTGATAAACGAGCTGAAAATTTAAAATGAGCTGCCAAAGGGGTATTTACTGATTTGGCGTCTGCCATGCTATAACATTCCAAAACTTTCTTAACGTGTCGTTATTGAGACAAGTAAAGTTTTCCTTTCTTGCGATCGCGCCTAATTTCCATACCGAGAATTTTCTTGGCCGCTCCCAAATCTTTTGTCTCGAACTTGCCTTTCAACTGTTTCTTAAACTTCTAAATATCAATCATATACCTTACTATTATCAATATATCATCAACATAGAATAACAAATATATAAAAGAACCATTGGTGAGCTTCTTGCAATGAACACAATTGTTGCCCTTACTTCTAATAAACCCAATATCTCTCATGACGGAATCAAATTCCTTGTACCAACGTCTAGGCGGGTGCTTTAAACCATAGAGAGACTTCTTTAACAAACAAGCATGGTCTTCCTTGCCATCAATTTCAAAACTTTCGGGTTGTTGGATGTAGATCTTTTCTACCAAATCATAATGCAGGAAAGCCGTCTTAACATCGAGCTGCTTGAGCTCCAAATCCTGTATTGCCACCAAACGCAAAACACGAATAGCGATGTGTTTTACAACCGGAGAAAATACATCATTGAAGTCCACTCCCTTAACCTGTGAATAGCCTTTAGCTACCAACCGTGTCTTGTATTGAGTATCCACAACTCCTTGATCTCCTTCCTTCTTTTTGAAAACCCACCTGCAGCCAACTACTTTCTTTCCTCCGGGGTTAACGAGTTTCTATATTTGATTCTTGTAGAGAAACTCAATTTCTTCATTTATAATGACTAGCCAACGCGCTGACTCATCGGAAGAGATAGCTTCTTGGTAACTCATAAGCTCGCTATTATCAATTGTCTCTGCAATGGACAGCGCATACACCACTAGATCATTATAGCCATATCTCTGTAACGGTCTAATGTCCCTTCGTTGTCGGTGTCGAGCGAGTAGATACTGCTCATCTTGGGACTGAGCTTCATCAGACGGTAAAGGAGAGATCTCCTGAGAACCTGAGTTTTTACCGTCCTCAAATTCAATGCTCGGCCCGTCCTTCCTTGTATCGTCTTGAATTGGAGATTACGCGTTCTTCGGCTTCAACATAGCAAACTCGTCAAAAATGACATCTCTGCTAATCATAAACCTTTGCGACTTAGGATCCGAACACCACAACCTATAAACTTTGACTCCAATAGCATAACCAAGAAAAATGCATTTCTTCGCTCGAGAATCTAACTTGCCTTCACGACAATGCGCATATGCAGGACAACCAAATACTCCAAGTGTAAAATAATTGGCATGCTTCTCAGACCATATCTGCTCCAGTGTTTTACTACCAAGTGTTGTATGCGGTGATCGATTCACAATGTAGCATGTCGTATTCACCGCCTCTATCCAAAACTCCTTGCTGAGCCCTGCATTAGATAACATGCACCGAGCTTCTCCAAAAGATTCTGATTCATGCGCTCCACGACTCTATTTTGCTCTGGTTTGTAGACAACGGTATGATACTGAACGATACCTTCATTTTTGCAAAATTCATTGAAATCTCCACCACAAAATTCTAATCCGTTATCCATCCTTAGCCTCTTAATCTGCTTTCATGTCTAGTTCTCAATTAATGTCTTCCATTACTTAAACGTATTAAACACATCACTCTTTTGCTTTAAGAAGTAGACCCAAACCTTTCTCGAATAATCGTCGATGAAAATAAACAAATATTTTGCACCGCTTCCTTTGAAAACTTGAGAGGGTCCCTAAAGATCTGAATAGATACGGTCAAGAGTGCCTTTAGTATTGTGCACCCCCGTACCGAAGCTAACTCGTTTTTGCTTCCCAAAAATGCAATGTTCACAAAATTCCATCTTCAATATATTTTGTCCACATAGTAGACCCTGCTTCAATAACTCGGCCATATCTCTCACTCATATGTCCGAGTTTCATATGCCATAACCTGGTCACAGTTGAATCTGACATGGATTTAGATGATGAAATTGCCGTCGACCTGGTAGTTATCGAACCCCGCAACACATAAGGATCCCGTTTTCAAGCCCTTCATAACGACGAGTGCATATTTACGGACTTTCAAAACTCCACCTTCAGCGGAGAACTTATAACCCTTAGCATCGAGTGTACCCAACGAGATGAGATTCTTCTTCATGTCAGGATCATGCCTAATTTCCGTTAATGTTCTCACAACGCTATCAAACATCTTGATTTGAATTTTCCCCTTACCAATAGCTCGACACGAACTATTGTTGCCATCAAAATCACTCCACCATCAACAGACTCATGGATGGAGAACAGATCCCTATTGGGACACATATGGTAGGTGCAACCCGAATGCATAATCCATTCATCCTTAGATCGATGCGTGTTGTCAAGAACCACAAGTAGATCTCCTTCTCCTTCAGTAATACTAGTTTCAGCCGAAGACTCTTGTTTGTCTTCATGCTTCTGCTTGTTCTGCAATTTGTAGCAATCTATTTTGAAATGCTTCTTCTTCTTATAATAGTTGCAGCTCAAGTTCTTATGCTTGGACTTCGACATTGACTTCTTGCTACCTTCCGGATCCCTTTTCTTCGCTCGCCCTCGAACAAATAAGCCTGAAAATTGATCATCGTCTTCGCTAGAAGTTAACTCCTCGTCGATTTTCTCCTTATTTATCAAATTTTCTTTGACATCCTTGATCAAGATAGGATCTCGTCCATAGACCATAGTGTCACGAAAGTGCTTATAAGAGGGTGGCAAAAAACATAATAATAGAAGTGCTTGGTCTTCATCATCAATCTTAATATCGATCTTATCCAGATCTTTAATGATCGAATTAAACTAACCGATGTGAGATTTGATAAAAGATCCTTCTGACATACGAAGTGTGTAGTAACGCTGCTTCAATAGGAGTCGATTTGTGAGAGTCTTCTTCAAATATAACTCCTCTAATTTCAACCACAAACTAGCTGACGTCTTCTCCACTAAAACTTCTTGCAAAACTTCGTTTGTCATACACAATTGGATTGCTGTGAGAGCCTTTTCATCCAACTCCTCCCATGCTTCCTCCGTCATAATGGAAGGCCTTAAATCTTTTCCAAGAATTGCCTTCTTTAAACCATTTTGTGTCAATACGGCAATCATACGAACTTACTATAGACTAAAACTCATATTCCCATTAAACTTCTCAATATCGAACTTCATAATCGTTGGAGACATGATGCAGAATCAAAATAACCAGTTGAAATTCACTTAGGAATTTCCACGGACATCTTGAGTGTTTACAAACCAAAGACTTCAAAATCACAATCTAAGAAAATGGGGAAATGACACAAGCGTCGTCACCTACCGTAAATCTAGATCGTAAGATCGAAGATCTAACGGTTCAAACAAACAAATCCCCAGACACCTTGTGTGCACCAAATCTTCAAAGAACTAAAATGTGGCTCTTATACCAATTTGTTGCGCCAAATACGATCACAAATCAATAAACAAACGATAAAGAGAAGCTACCGATAAACAAAGCAATAGAAATATAGCACAAATCAGAATAGACACAAGATTTACGTGGAAACCCCTTATGAGAAAAACCACGGGCAAAGGAGAAACACTTTACTAATCGAACAAATAGAAGAATTATAATGGTAGATGAATTCTCACAAACAAATCCCTCTCAAAACCCTAGCCTCCTCTCTCTCAATATCATATTAACAAAGGGTTACCCAATTAGGATTACAAACTGCTATTTATAGTATGAGGCAAATAGAGTAAAAATCGGATTTCCCAAAACAGCCTAGGATTACGTTTGAGCTGGCTCAAAATTATCTCGAGCCGTCTCATACAAACATAGAAAAATATGTAATTCCTAACATGTTGTGAGCTGTCTCAGACTTTACTGAGTCGTCCCAGCATAGGGTCGAGCCAGCTTAATATTGTCATGAACCGTCTCAACTTCTAGGGATCGAGACTAGGAGGCAAACTCAACAGATAACAATGCATATCAAGCAAATATATTGTTCTAACACTCCCCCTCACGTGGGCCTTTGAATTTGGGCCACAAGGTAAGGCATTCAGCGAACTCTTGCTGATGGGGTAAATAAATACACATTAAACACGACAATAATGAGGCTTAAACCCCGGAACCGGTTCTACTATGATACTATGTCAAGAACCACTCTACCCAAATGCTTAAACTGTTAGGTTGCGGAATGCGATACTTTTACATAGATTATTAATCCACAAACCAAAAGATTATTCTTTCAGAAACAATCGTTCCTGGCACGGCCACAGGTTTGAGGAGCAATTACTTAAAACCAAAACCAAACAACTAATTCATTACTTATGACGAAGTTAGAACTACATGCATGGAGCTCAAAATCCAAAATTCGAAATACAAACACAAGAGAGATTACAGACTTACAGCAGAGAAAGGCTCATCGGCCTGCCCTCTGATGCACAGCGGCCGGTCCTTGCCAGCTGCGGCGCACGTGCCGCAGTACAACCCCGAAGCGCAGTCCTCGGCCTTAGAGCAAGAATCAAGAACCTAAAAAAAATTGCAACTTTAAGTTATAAACGATCGAATAAAAAAGAAAAAAAGAGGATGAGGCTGAGGATGATGACCTGGCAAGCGCCGGCGGCGCAGGAGGCGGCGGAGCTGCAGAGGAGAGAGAGAAGAGAGAGAATGAGGAGCGGGAGAAGGGCAATTTGGGCAATTTCCATTGATTTAGGGTTAGGGTTAGGGTTTTTGTGCAGAGAAGGCGGGAGAGTTGATTGTTACAGTGAGGATGAATGAAGAATGGATCGAGATGAAAAAGGAAAGTTGTTGGCTTTGTTGTCTGTCTGTTTGTTAGAGGGGCCTTTAATTACAATATTGTCGGGTTTTTTCTTTCCGTATCACACGCCAAAGTATTAGTATTTTTATATTCCATCCCTGCATTTGTTGTTCTTTATTTTTCTTTCTAATTTATTTAAGAGAAAACTTTAATATAATTACTTTGGAAAGCTACCGTGGAAAAGTGAAGCTAGAAGCATTTTTTTCGACATGAAAATAACTTGAGTTCCTACTAAGAATGTACTAGAAGCCTAAGCTCAAGGTTCGTTTTGAAGTAGATAAGATGTTTATGATAGGGATGGTAAATTTGTTCCGCCCCGTGGCTATCTCGTGGCAGGGATTTTGATCGTTGACCGGGATACGAAACGGGATAGGAAAAACCCAATCTCTAATTAATAGAGATTGGACGAGGATGGTATTAGCATCCTCCGCGCCGTGTATCGTCCCGCAATATAAATAATTACTAAAATACTATCATGCATAATATTATTTACACTGTATATCTCCGTATATAAATACTTGTTGTCCCATTTGTAATTTTAAACGTCTCCACGGTCCTCGTGCATAATATTGTTTAAACTGTAATGCTTAAACTTAAGTATTTTTGGTTTAGAGACTGACATTACTTAAATCCAACGGCTATATATGAATATTTTGATCAACTTAGTCTGATCAGATAGAAATGAACGCCTGAAAAATGAAGGATTAGATATATGATAGGGTGGGGCGGGATGGGGTCCTCACAGGGACTTGGATTCTCCGGTGGGACGGGATGGGGTAGATTTTGTTTGCCCCGGCAGGGGATGGGACAGGGATGGGATGAGATTTCACATCCGCAGGATGGAGACGGGAATGAGGTAGGCAATCCCCGGCCTCGGCCCACCCCATTGCCATCCCTAGCTAGTTTATGGCCTATTTGGTTCATAGAAAACAAGATCCCACTTTGAGGAAATGCTTTTCAACATAATTTCTTAAAATTAAATGTTTGTTTGTTTACAAAGAAAATTGATGATGAAAAAGGATTTGTTAGCCATTCGGCCCGAACTGGTCAATACCTGCCCATATGAGTGGGCACCCAATATATTCATATATGGGGGCTAGGATTTCATATGAAAGAGAGACGCGTGCATATAATATAGAGAGTTTTCTAAAGAGAAAACCAAGACAGACGTCATCTCCTTTTCTCGTCCTCTTGTATTACGGATTGGCTTGCGGGGTGATCAAGAGAGAGATTCTCGCTTTCTTCCAAAGTATGATTTCTCTTCGGCCATTGCTTGAAGATGCCAAATATCAGATCTTCTACGCAACGTTGGAAATGTAATCTATTGTAATCAATCAGATCAAGTATATCGTAAATCCTTGCGTAGATAAATTGTATCTCCGTTGCTATATATATTTGTTTTGCTTCTACGCACCATAAGTGAACATTGGTATCAGAGTCGTACATCACACGTTCATAGATTAATGTAGATCTGTTTTTTTAAATTATTTACAACTCAAAAGTTGTGTTTTTTTATCTAAACATAGATCAATTTTTTTAATAATATTATGACAAATCTATATTTTAGGGTGATCGTTTTGATGGATCCTCGAAGATCTATCTATTTTTTATTTTGCATCAGTATATGTCATCATAGATTAGATCTATAATTCATTACGACGCTTATGATATAGTTTTAATTCGTTGAAGTGAAATTACCCATTGAACAATATGTGAGAAGATTTATTTTTTTCAGATTGGATCTTATGTATGTGAAAAAAGGGGATTTTTTTCTCTTTTGGTATGAGCAATAATGGCGGCTAGGTCGTATTTTTTTAAAACCCTAACTCTAATTTTTTTTTTACGAAAGGAAACTTGCGAATTTGTTTTGGGATCTTGGTGATAGCATCAAATTTTTTTATGATTTTACATGGACACAAAATTATTTTTTGGAGATATGGTTTGATCTAAATATATTTTGTTTTTTTGTGTTGGACCAAAAAGACTTTTGGGATTTTGGTAGATGATAAAAATTATTTTTTAACTAAATAACAATTCAAAATATTTTTTTCTTCTAAGCTTTTTTCTAAAAAATAAAAAATTTGGCCAAAGAGGGTGACCAAGGGCTCGAGCTGGGCTCGGGCCCGGCCTCTGGACCCCGAGCTGGGCTCAGGCCCGGGTAGAGACATGGGCCTTTTATTTTATTTTATTTTATTTTAATATTCAGAAAATTTCAGAAAATTACCAAAAAATTCGTAAAATTCCAGAAAAATTCTTTAAAATTATTTATTTTGTTTTTTTCCCTTACTTTTGGAGTTTCCAACTCAAATTTGTGGGTTAGTTAAGGATTTTTCTATTAAATCCCGGAGTTATGTTTTTTTTTGAAAAATTTGTTTTTGCTCACCAATTTTTTTTTCAAATTTCTTTCTCACATAAATCTTGGAGATTTAATGGGCAGTTGTTCTGGTAGGAGTGCCTAGGGCGCTTATTAATTTCACGAATAAAACGAACACCCTAATAAAATAGACAAGATTAAATAGGGTAGTTTAATTAGAAAATGAATTTTGTTAGATTGTTTTGTTGCATTTTGTGATGTGCATGACATACTATATAAATGAAAGACGGATGTTGCATTAATCTAACAAATTTCAAGTGGGAGATTTCAAGAAGAGACGAGAGTCTAGATTTAACAACCCAATGTACTCCGTGTAGGGTGTTTTTCGTCACCCCATTAAGATGGGATTTACGCGTCGCTTGTCAGGCGGATTACAGATTCCCCCTGCTCAGGGTAGGCCGGGGTTCATTGATTGTGGAGATCCGAATTTCCGGCAGCTGCAGACTAAGCTGCTGTTAATTACCCCTCGTTTTTGGAGCGAGAGAACCTCCGATTGACGGGTCAAACTGGTCATGCGAACTCAATGTGCAGTGTGCGTATGTGTGTCTTGGGTATATCAGGGACCTCGCAGAGTTTACGGTGGTCCCGTTACCTGGATAGTGGGCTGGGAGTTAAGGAGGCTCGCAGTCTCCTTGCGGGGTGCGGGGTAGCGCCCCGTTAGATTTTTTTTCTAACGGGGGATAGTGTTATGGAGTGTGTATATATAAAAAAGGGTGAATAGCGTCCAAAGGACGCGTGGGCGCCAGCACCTCACGTGCCCAGCACACGGGCACTGGACCCCCGCGGAAAAAAGGGGCGTAGCCTCTGTACTGTGAGTTGTACTCCCAATTGATTTTTGGAGTTAAACTCCTGAAAGAAGGACAAAGGGGTTTAACCCTTGCAGTGGAAGTTGTACTCCCAATTGACTTTTTGAGTTGAACTCCTAAAAAAAAATTTATTATTATTATTATTATTATATATATATATATATATTTTATTTGTGGAGTTAAACTCCTAAGAGATTTTCGAAGATCATGAAAGGGAACCTCTTTCTTCTTCTTTGAGCCGTGGGTTTTCTCTTGAGCCTTGGATTTTTTCCAAAGTGGAATTTTTGAAAATGGGTCTCCTTCTTCCTCCTCTCTGTTGGCTGGATCTTGGAGGAAAAGAGAGGGTGATGCTTAAAAATCATCCTTTTTGGGGATTTGATAGGAGACCTGAGTTCCCCTTTAAGGGTTTATGGTGAAAAACTGTTTCTTTTTGGGAAAAAAGAGAGTTAAACTCTTGATTTAATTCAAAAAAAGGAAGAAAGTTTAGAATCTCGAGAAAGGAGAAGGAGGCACAGAAACCCTAGATTTTGAGGGGAATGAATTATTATCTTTCATTTCATTATCATGTTGTCTTATATAAGCTTACAAATTTACGCATAGCCTCTTGAGCTTTACAGAATGGTATTTTGCCCATCTCATGTCTCAAGTGCTCATTTCTTTTGCACATGAGCCATGGGCTTTATGCCCATTTTTCTTACATTTATTCATAAAAATTACATCAAAATTATTTATTACATAATCTTCATTTTGGTATGGGGGAGGCTGGCCGCGGGGATCGACTTGAGCATGGGCCCGTTTTCTTAGGGTTGACTTTGACTTTGACATGGTCAACCAGGGTGTAATTTTTGACCCCAACACTCCGTTTCTAGGAAATCTATATTCCGTCGTTCAATTATTTTAACAATATTTTAAATTTAATACTTTTGAAGGATGTGATTGGGG
Source organism: Agapanthus africanus (assembly GCA_030015575.1). NCBI lineage: Eukaryota > Viridiplantae > Streptophyta > Magnoliopsida > Asparagales > Amaryllidaceae > Agapanthus > Agapanthus africanus. The sequence continues at coordinate 267,490,701 of CM057342.1, read as the reverse complement.
CCTTAGGCTTTCTTCTCTTTCTTCGAAGTGTGAAATTTATTATTTTTGTTAAGATGGGTTAAAAACGAAGCATTTTTTTGGAAAGAAAGGTGCTCCGTTATTTTGCCTATGGTCTTGACGCGCTCATAAATTTTTTTTCCTCATCAGATGTCTTCCAAATCAATTATTGTCGATCTCACCAAGGGTGATAAGCTGAACGGTGATAACTTCTTCAACTGGTGTCAAAAGATTCGCTTTCTACTAAATAAGAAAGAGTTGCAAGATTATAATGAGGCAGAAATGCCTGAACCGGAGTAGGGCTCCACTCAGCAGCATAGGAGGGCTGCAGAAGAGTATAAGAAATGGGTAAAAAAGGATCGTTCAACGCGGTACATCATGTTAGCCGCGATGAGGAACGATTTTATTGGTGAATTTGAGGAGTATCCAACAACAAAGAGACACTTGAGACCCACTATGGACACGTTTCGCCAATGAGGATTTGTGCGCTGGCTATTAAGCAGGATTCGTACAAGATATTTACCGGGCAGGACATCAAATTTCATCTTCGTATCATGGCATCGATGATCAGGAATCTTGGAATTGCTGGCTCTAAGCTTACTGATGAGCAGCAAATTCAGGCCGTCATCCGGGCTCTGCCTTATTTCTGGGATGATCTCAAACTCCTATTATCCCATTCCGACAATGTGAAAACGTTAGAGAATGTGAGGACTAAAGTTGAGTTTGAAGCAGAGCGCAGGGACACACTCAAGCCTGAGAGGCCATCATTAGCAGATGAAAACTCCAAGCCCAAGGCCAAGAGGCCTAGACGCAATGGGTCCTATAAGGGATCAAATAAAGAGACGAAGGATGAAAAGGTGAAGCCCAAGAAACCTGTGAGGGGCAGGAAAAGGCTAGCCAAGAGAGATATGTAAGTCGATGTCGCGCACCCCACGTGTTCGCGGGGAGGCGGAAATTGCAAAAAATGATTTTTACGGGCTTCACAACACCGACTAGAACCAAGTTTCGAACATAAACCATAGCTAGCAAACTACTTGAGGTTTAACTACTCGTATAAATGTTATACCTCGTATTATCGTGTCCTTCGGGTCTTCTCACCGTCCTCCTCGTCATCGTAGGCTCCGAGGATCGAAACGAATCAAAGCTTTCTCGTCGGCTTCCTCGAGTCAAAGACGATCCACCCGAGAGTCTATAGTCCGAGCTCCAAGCTCAAATCCTAGATAACTAGGGCAACCAGCTTACTAAACTAGATGGCCTAGTTGATATAGAGAACGAAGATGAGTTAGTTTGTCTCTTGGAACCCTAGGTTTCTCAAGTCATGAGACTTAAGGGTTGAGAGGAAGAAGAAAGAGATGGCTTGAGGAAAAAGAAAATGTTTTTCATTATGATAATCGAGATGGCTTTCTTGATATGACTACAAGAATGGCAAGAAAAATATCTCACCCAAAATATCTAGTGCCACAAAATATCTCACAAAATATCTAAGTCAAATAGTCAAACCAAGTAGCCATGGCACAATTATCATTTATAACAAATAATTTCTTCCACCTCATAATTGTTTTAATCAAGTCAATAGTCAAAACCCTAATGAGATGTCTCCTTCTAAAAAACAATCTTGAGCAATTACAAGAATGCCATTCTCATCCGTATATATATACCCGTATCCGTGTTTCAAGAAACACGAATACAATGAGACAAAACTGATCCATCAATATAATATTAGGATCCGGCTTAAACCAAAGCCCACTAGTATTATCTGCCCAATCTCATACGTGCACAAGTACATGTAAGTGATCGGAGCCCTACCGTAAAACCATACGGCCTCTACACCTTTTGCCCGGTGCAGAGAAACTCTCTGTGTGGGACTCTAAAGACTCGACAGTACACTGGCAGTGGGTTTAATCACAAGCCGCAAGCGGTACCAGCTGCACGCAACGGCTACCCAGGTATCTGTTGATAAGAAGGCCGATGAGCAAATCCATCCGAACTCCTACTGAGCCTGAATGTGACAATTTCTGTACAGTCTGGTCTGTTCGTCTAAGAGCATCGCATATCGGGCATAAAGAGCGGTAATCGTCAGACCCCTAATAATGCAATAAGTCGTGTCGGAGAGTAGTCCAAAACACCCTGAGAAACTACTGGAGTACCTACCAGTAAATCTCACTTGCCTTGGCCAAGGACTTTGTGTAATGGCCTTCCGAACGCAACGTGATATCAACCCCCAAGACCGGGAGAGACGAATCCTATCTAACCTCCACTGCCTCCAAGTGCTTCGGGACTTCACCCAACTACTACCTGTTTGCACGATTCCTTTGAGCCGTGGTAGGGTAGTAATCAAAGTACAGTGGGAACACACTCGAGGCGAAGTAGCAGTGTCAAGTCGACGGACTAAGCTGTACTCATGTCACCTGAAAACTGCTACCCAACGATAGGTATAATACCCACCAACCGTTCCCGACGAGTCCTGTCCAGTGTACTCATAACCTAATGAGCACCTGCATACTATCTCCAGTACGACGTACAAATGGCTGTGGGACAAACCATCTCCCCTGCTGGGATGAGAAGCGTAAACACTAGTCTACTGTGGAGTATCGATGCCCTGTCTCGATAATCCTACGACTAGAGACCTGTATATGATGCGCTTATAGACTACCCAGCCCCCACTAGTGTGACTGTAATCACAACATGGGTAATCAAGTAAAGATCTTAAGGACTCTACCAATATGTATAAGCGATATGCTAAGAAAACACATGCACATATTGAGGTAGAAACAAACCAGGTAGCATACTACCATTTTGAGCAAGATTGTTGTTCCCTTATGAAAAATAAATAATAAATAAATAGAAATGGGAAAATTCCCTAAATGGAGCATCACGTGCCCATACGTGATGCGCCTTGAAGCCAAGATTAAAGGCATTGCGCTTAACAAATAAGGCCGAAACTGAGCCTCACGTGCAAGCACGTGAGCATCTGTATACAAGGTATATATGCGCCTTCTTAAAAAACAAATAATTGGCAAAATGAAACTCACGTGTCAGCACGTGATGCTCTTTGTTGAGCTTGACTTCGTGGAGTCACGTGCTGCACGTGAAGCTTTCTAAATGCCTTCTGAGCCGATGAATTAAATTCTAAATAAAGGGATCAAAGCCTTATTTGGAAAATATTTCCTTAGATCTTTCCAAAACAAGAAAGATTACGCTTTGTAAAACAGAGCACCGTTGGATTAAAGATCCAATGGTGATTAAAAAATCACCAAATTACAGAATAAGCTCTGTATGGAAAAAAATTCCCAATCTTGTTAAAAACAAGAAAAATATCTTCCGTAAAACAGAAGGCCTGGGATCAAAGATCCAACGGGAGATAAAATTCCCAAATCATTTAGAGATCTCTCAATGAGAGATTTCCTTAACCAAATCAACAAACTTGCCTTCACTATATAAAGGACCCAAGACTTCGAGTTTAGGGGAAAAAGGAGATACAGAGAGAAAAACCCCCTGATAAGTTTAAAAAAAGAGAAGAGAATTTAATTCTCTAGAGAGAAAAAGATCTCCTCAAAGAAAAGAAGAAACCCTAGGTAAGAAGGAACAAAATACAGAGAACATCTTACTTCTTCTTCGCCTCCACAAGAGTTTAACTCTTCCAAAATAACTTAGTTCTTCCTCTGGTTGGGATCTGCAGAAGCAGATCTCCCCACAAGTTGAGAATTTAATTCTCATCGGGGAGGTTCTGTTATGTAGATTCAAATCTAGGGGAAAGAACTAAGTTCAAAGAATTTAATTCTTACAAGAACATACAGGAATCTAATTCCTCTAGTAAAACTAGGGTTTAACCCTATATAAGAATTTAATTCTTATAAAACAATGGGCTTGGAAGTCTCAAAACTCAAGATCTCCATGCACGTAGAAATATCAGCGCCCAACATGATAATGGCAGATCATGTACTCCCATGTAGGCACCCTTGATGAACAAAAGAGAACAACTGAGAGCGGGTCACGTGTCTCACGTGACTCCCGAACAAGCACTTATACAAAAAAGAAAAAGGGTATAAACCCAGAGACGGTTACCATTTTTGGGGTGCCTCACGTGATCCCATGTGACCCCCTAAAAGTGCTTAGTACTTTCAAAAGAAAAAGGGTATAAACCCATAGGCGGTTACCATTTTTAGGGCGCCTCACGTGATCCCACGTGACCCCCTAAAAATGCTTAGCACTTTCAAAAGAAAAAGGGTATAAACCCAGAGACGGTTACTATTTTTGGGGAGCCTCATGTGATCCCACGTGACTCCCTAAAAGTGCTTAGCACTTTCAAAAGAAAAAGGGTATAAACCTAGAGACAATTACCATTTTTGGGGCGCCTCACGTGATCCCATATGACCCCCTAAAAGTGCTTAGCACTTTTAAAAGAAAAAGGGTATAAACCTAAAGACAGTTACCATTTTTGGGGCGCTTCACGTGATCCTACATGACCCCCTAAAAGTGCTTAGCATTTTCAAAAGGAAAAAGGGAATAAACCCAAGATAGTTCCCATTTGGGGGCGACTCACGTGAAAGCACGTGATCCCCAATAGGGCTTAGCATTTATAAAAGGAATAAGGGAATAAAGCCAAAGAAGCAGCGCCAACTTTCAAGCGCCTCACGTACCACACGTGAGTGCCCCAAATTTCAGTGTTTAACACTGCTTTAAGGCCGCACGTGGGAGCACGTGAGCGCTGAGCATATATTAGCGTTTAACACTATGAGAGGCCAATAGTAGCCAACCTTAGACCAAATCTCCCGAGGCCAATCAATTGAGCCCCTCATGCTTAGGGTCCCCCAAACCGATCTCAGTCCTAAAGATAGCTAATGAGCTCCTAACAGATAGCATCTAAAATGATGTTTATCACATCCCCCTCAGTCGGGACATTGGTTCAAGGGTACATCTCTCCACACCTCTGATACATGTCGTTGTAATCTTTCAACGTCTTCAGGGAGATGGCGGGTCCCGACGACCAACAACTCTTTGGTATATTTCCAAACCTATGGATACACCCCTACGGACCGCAACGTCCTTAAACTAATAACGCACCGCAACGTCCTTAAACTAAACCCTCACCTCAAAAATGGTGATATGTGGACCGCAACGTCCCTAAACTAATAACGGATCGCAACGTACTTAAACTAAAATAATAGAGCCTAAATGCTCTTTCGTTGGATCTAAATGAGCCTCAAACCTTGTTAAGTAGATCTTAGTCTAAAACTAGACTAACGTATCCTTAACAAACGTTTAAGTCGATCTTAATCTCAAATGAGATTAACGATCCTTAAATAAAACCAAATCTAAATCTAAGAAAATACGGATTTGGACTAATCCACGTCCTACAGGCGACAACATAAATTAGTCTCCGTATACAATCCACGGGCAACCTAAAACAAAACAAACACACAGACACGAAGTGAACATCTGGAGCAGGAGAAAGTAGTTATCGCTACACGGTAACGTAATTAACTGCAGGGGCTTGCACCTGCAGGGAATAGCGTCCTCACAATCAAAAAACCCCTCGCAAACGAGGAGAAATCTGACGAAGTCTGCTACAACGGCCGCATCCGTTTAAACCTCCGATACACGGTGCCATAAATCAGCTTGACATCTTCGAAGAGGTGGACGGATAAAACCAAATAGCATCTGCCCCCAAATTCAGGCAAGACGACCTACGCGGTTTTGTCTCTGTTTTCGGCGGTAAACAGATTCTGGCACGCCCGGTGGGACCTTTTTCTCTTTCCACTCCACACTTCGTGTGTCGTGTTCGTGAACGAATCGCGGTCTGCCATGGTTGCCTGTGGATTCGAGGTACTAAGATTTGGTGTCTTGCTCCCGTGTAGAGAAAAGAAGATCAATGGCTTCCAGCTGCACCAACTGCAACAACAACTCCCGCTCCGCCCCGTCTGGAGGAGTAACTTACGGGCCCCAAGCGGCCTCCATCTTCGCAATGCCGGTGGAACATGTGACACAGGCCACTACTGGATTGTTCTTCGGGACCATGTTCCCACCAATGAGATTCAACGCTCTAGTGCCGTCACAGGAAGATCCAAAGAAGTCGGTCTTCGATCGGCTTGCAACTACCGCAGCCCCTCTCAGCAGGTCATCCAAGTCTACTACCTCAGTCTTCGACAGGCTGAGCCTAAGCTCAAATGGGCCCGCGAAGAGGCTCGCAATACCGGAGAAGGCTATCCCAACTCCTGCTGCAGGTGAAGTCGTCCAAACTACTTCCCCTACTTGAAAGTCGGCCTTCAACAGGTTGACCATTCCTTCCCAGCGGATGTCAGTCTTTGACAGACTGGCGCCAATAACAGCCTCTCCTCAAAGCAGGGGGCATGATGAAGCTACTCCGACGATAAATGTGATCCCGGCTACACGACATGCTCGAAATCATCACTGGCGCCGAGTGAGGAAAGATGGGGGCAATTCCCCTTCTGGACTTACCCCACCAGCTCCAATGGTGGAAGTGGATGCTGCTGTTCCAACTGGGAATAACTTTGAGCTGCTCAGAAGGGTGCACACAAACTCTCCAACTGCCGTGTTGAAAAGGTCTTCTCTACCTGTGGAGAATGTTACAAAGGCAAACCCGGAACGGCCCTCTCAGCGGCTGTCCCCCGAAATCCACAGGGTCTGGCGAAGAGTCCAAGACTCTGTAATCGACAAAGACCACTCCCGCCAACAGAAGAAAATGAAGGTCCGGCAAGAGGAGGATCATCCCGCCGTCGTACCACGGAAAGTATTGTCTGCAATAGCCCCCTCAACTTCGACTGCCCATAAAATGAGAATGCCGGAAAAGATCCCCGTGTCTACGACAAATCTCAAGGGCACTGAACCTAAACGCCCTAAGTCTGGGGGCATGGTAGTGCACACCATCTACATGGTTTCCGGAAAAGAGGAAAGCCGTGCTTCTGGGGGTCATCGACCACTTACGCGGTTCGTAACAAAGCTCAGGAGCAACAACAGAAACTCCAGGAGATGCTGACAAAGATGGCCGCATTTACTGGGCAGAAAGTACGGAAGTATCGTCGGATCAACGCCAGGAGCAGAAAACCGACGCCGGGTTCCTCCGAAGAATGCTCGAAAAGAAAGATAAAGAATCCGCGGAACAAGCGACTAACATAAAACAAATGGTGCTCCTGTTCCAAGATATGGTGGGGATGATGATCCAGCTGGACCCTCAAGCCGAAGATCCCCCAATAATCATTGAAGACGACAGAGGGGAGACATCAAACCCTCTTCCGGCTTTATCAGCAGCCAGGGAGGAGACGATCTCGAAGGCCGCGCTTGATGAGTATATAGCTCAACAAATACGAGCTCATCAAGCAAGTGAAGCTACTGGCCAAGTCGTCAGAACTGGGCGACCCTATCCAAGTTGGTACGATCAAATTAAGTACCCACCGGGATATACGATCCCTAAATTTCATGTGTATAAGGGGACAGGAAACCCCCATCAGCACGTCGCTCAGTTCAGGGCTCTATGCAGCAATACTGGAGGTGACGACAAGCTGCTGCTTCGCCAATTCGTCGGCAGCTTAGCGGAGACGACATTTGAAAGGTACTCGGAACTTCCGAATGACTCCATCAAAACATTCACAGAAACGGAGTTGCTATTCACCCAGCGTTTCGCAAGTGCCAGCGAACGCACCCCGATCAGGGAATTGATCAATGCCAGGGTGAAGTCAGGAGAGACTTGGGTTCAGTATGCAATTCGGTGGCGGAACCTATGGTCGAAATGCGAACAACGAATAGAAGAAGCTCCTGCTGTGGGCATGTTCGTAGGGACCCTTGACCCGCAAGCGACTATATCCCAATTTATGATGTTCTTCAAGCCGTCCACTTTCCAGGCCTTGATCGACAAGCTGGCCCAAATGGACCAGATAGGCCATAGACCGTCCTCCTCGAAAATGGAGCTTCGAAATGAAAAGGGCAAAGGGAAAGCGACCTTCGTCGCCAACGCTCAGCAACAGCCGAATGATCTGAAACCAGCTGCTCGCCAAAACGATAAACAGCGAACACTCGGAGAAAAGCTGAGATGTCCTTACTCATTCCCTCGAGATAAAACGAAAAGACTGTTCAAACTGACGGTGCGCAATAGTCTTATTACTCTACCAGATCCGAGACGCCCACTGCAACCGGATGACGCCAACAATCCCAATTACTGCCTCTACCACCGAATAGTAAGCCACCCAATCGAAGATTGCTTCGTCTTCAAAAACTGGGTCGAGGACCAGTGCCAACAAGGCAGGTTCGCGTTGTCTGAAAACTGGAGGGTAAACCCGTCATAACCACACGCTCCTAAAAAGGTGGACACACCGGGGGCATCGTGCTCATTTATAGAGGAAGCTCCGTGGGAAATTGTCTTTTCAGCTAAGACCAAAAGAATGCTGAAGGATCTTCAAGCATGCCCGGCAATCAGGTGGAAAAGCCCGCTAGAGCCTGAGATCATTGAGGGGATGCTGAATCCACACCCAACACCGAGAGTTGGTAGCGATGGGCAAAATACTCAAGCCCAGCCGTCAAAGTCTTCAAAAAAAAGAAGAAGACTAAGATGCCCGCGCAGCCTGATAACAAGCACACGGATCTGCAAAGACATATTGACGCGCTGGAAGAATATAACCAGAAGGCGCGAATCCCGGTCACACTCCAAGAGTTTCTCAACCATATCCTTGAGAGCGGAGATAATGATAATGACGACGAAAATGACTCGTCAGAAGAACCCAAGGATTATGTGGCAAGTTGTCACATGACCTCTCATTCGTCGCTAAATGACGAAGAAGCTCACTTGGCGTCAGAGGATTACATAGAGGAGCTGGGGGCAGGATTGGTACCAAAATCCCTGGAACCGTCAGACGAGTTGATTGACATGCTGCTGAACGAAGCCCGTCAGAAGAGCAAAGCTGATCGCGAACGTCAAATGGCTATATTCGAAAGGGCTAGGCGTCGGCGTCAAGTTGAAGAAACCATGGTAGGGATGGTCGCAAAACACTCCAACCAGATCGAAGCACGCTCGCGGCAGACAAAAGCGGGCTTAAGACAAGGAAACGGTTCGCTAAAGCCCCGTCGATGGGAATGAAGCTGCCATCTTTCAAAGGAAATACTCCTGGCGGTGTACACCTTGACGAAGCGGATGTACATCCTGACTACTGCTTATACCATCAGAGGATTGCACACCCTACCGAAGAATGCATGGCCTTTAAAAAGTGGTGGCAGGGATACGTTGCTCACCGATAACATTTCAAACGGGTGAAACGCAAAACTCGTCGGGAGTAGAAAAACACGACAGATGAGCATAAAAGAACTGCTGCCAACTGTCACATGGTTGATACCAAGAGATCTCAAGTTCTCACCTTCGGAAGAGATTCTGATGAAGAAGTAGCTCTCGGCCCTCTCTTCAAGGAATCCACCTCAGGAAAAGAGGAAAAGATAAAAAAAACTGTGAAAACATTCAGCTACGTAATCGTACGTTGCCCGAAAAGAATCTCGGACCTACAAATAAGGGATCGAACGAAAGAGATAAGGGGAAGGAAAAAGTCCCTGAGGATATCGCCTTCGATGATCGAGTCGTCGCAGAGCTGGCAGCCAAGGACCCGCCCAAGAAAAACAAAGTAGATTACAATGTCCTGGCACACCTGAGGAAGATACCCTCACAGTTAAGCTTTTTAGATGCCCTTCTGTTGTCTAAAGAGGCACGAGATTCTCTGATCAGGGCATTACAAGAGCCCGAGCAGTTTCAAGCTTTCCTTGCCGAAGAAAAGATAAAGGACGAGCTGGAAGAAGTGCACACAGCTGACATCACTTTCGGCGATGAAGATCTTTTCCTCGGAACGTGCGAACACAACCGTCCCCTGTATGTCACCGGGTACTGCCATGACATCAAAATAGGGAAAATTTTAGTTGACAACGGGTCCTCTGTCAACCTCCTAAATGTGAGAGTGCTAAAAGAAATCCGCATGAGCGTTCAGCACCTCGCTCGGAATAAAATCACCATCTCCGGGTTCGACTCCCAATCATCACGGACGCTTGGGTTTGTAATACTGACGTTACGCTTTGGGGGTCTCGTCACTGACATCAAATTTCATGTCATTGACGCCAAGACCTGCTACAACGCTTTGCTCGGCAGGCCTTGGTTACACGAGTATAACATCATCCCTTCTACACAACATCAGTGTATAAAGTATTTCAAAGATGGTCTTGAGTATACCGTGACGGGGGAACTAAACCCATTCCCTGTAAATGAAGTCCGAAAGTACGAAGATGCAAAGTATTTCTTACCAGACTTCGAAGACACGGAAAGATGTCATAAACTGGAGAATAAACAAAAAGTTATCGTCACTATCCCGGTCTTCGGGAGCGATACCGAGGAGGAAGAAGAGATAGTCTATTCGGGGTCATCCAAATGAAACAAACAAGGACCCTCTACTCCTATTCTGGTCTTTGGCAGTGACTCTGAGGATGAGGCCAATGCAGTGTTCTCAATCCGTCCATCAATGCAGGCCCTCACTGGAGATGATCAGAGTTTGTAAATCGCCATAGTTCCACGGCAGCACTACAGAGAGCTTGATGCGCTTGAGACTTATAGTGTGCAAGAGCTGCAGACATTCTACGTCCCGTCCAGGTGAAGAGGTGAAAAGGCGATCCTATTCTATCGATCCACGGAGACTAAAGTCGCATGAGAAGTTTGGCATGGTACCGATTTCGCGCTCAACAGACTCCAACCAATCCGTCTGCTTAGATACTACACAGAGGGATTGAAAAGGTTATTAAAATACCAAGGCGTACCATTCAAACAAACTGCTCGATAAACTCAGTTCTACAACAGGATTTGGAACGTCCCCGGAACTCAGCGAAAATTGCCCAACGAAAAAATGGAAACGATTGGGCTTGGATATGTCTAGTCCAAGAAACGGGAGCAATTCCATGGCTGTCATGTCATAAATGACCTCGATGAAGAAGGGGATGCTCTTTTAAAAAATGCTGACGTCGAACCAGAACGAGCTCCTGCCATAAAAATGCCAAGTCCGTCGTTTGAAGAACAAATGGACAAGATAGTAAGGGAAGCGAGTCAAAGGCCCGGGACGACCACAGTCGCGAAATGGCCATTTACGAGAAAGCCAAGACGCAACGCCTCCTTCAGCTGGCTACGGAGGATGACAATGCTGAAAGGTTCCTAGGCATCCTAGTGAGGTCTCACAAGGCATCAACCATGCCAATTTCAAAAATTCTAGGTGCCGAGAGACCCGACTACGGATCGTTGGCTAGATTTCTAGGCGAAAAAGCAATCTAGTTAACACTTAACTAAGAGATACGGAAATACAACCTTTGTAGATCCGGTTCTCCACCTCCATAGCTCCGCAATGAAGTCTCCTCGCTGTCCATAACAAGTCCCGGGCTCTAGCGTCGGCTTCATCGGAGAATGGACGGGCTAGGTCATCGATGTCCATGCCGAAGATGATCTACGTCGAGGCATCGCTAAATCAAGCTCCGACTTCACCAAGTCAAGAAACTTGTGAAGAAAACACACTCTACTACTTGGCAAGAGGTAGAGGATAAAGAAATAGGAAGTGGGTAGACTTTAGATTTGGATTTCACACTCCTTTTCATCACTTGCCATTGATGGAGGCAAGCTTTCTTCACTTGAAGAAATGAAGAAGAAGAAGAAAGTATTATGATAAGAATAATAGAATAGAAAATGAATAATCATTTCTTATCATAATGTAACTATGGTAATGTGTAGAGAGTTGACCATAGTTAAATGAATGGTTAGGGTTTGATAGATGAAGACAAAAGGGTTAGATTGGTCAAAGCTTCATGAAGCTTCACTTAGCTTCATGAAAGAAACCCTTTTGTTTTCTTCTTCTCATTTATCTTTTATATCCAAATGAAAAGATAAATGAATTAATAAAAGAAAACCCTAATCATTTACTTAACCTAGGTTTAACTCATTACACAAAACCCTAGCATGCTTGCATCATCAAACATGATACAAACAAGTGCACAAAATCATATCGCATATGCAATGCGCACGTCCGAGTGAGAAAATCCATCTAAAGTGAACCGATACTAGTTAATGCAAAGTAATATATCAAATATATAATTATGCATTAAATCATTAAATCCACACTTGATTCAATGATCCGGTCATGTCACACATAACCGACTGGTATCATCAGTAACAACTTATCGAATCAACACTTGATCCGATAACCCGGCTATACCGCATATAACCGATCAATGTCACATCGCGAGAATCAAATACAGTATCACATACTAGTATCATTCTCGGTCCCGCACATATCTCATATGCGCTCCTATTTCGTTTCGCTTGAGCCAGGAAACCTCTGTGTAGGACTCTAAAGACTCGTCAATACGCCGGCAGCAGATGATGATCATATCAAACACCCACAAGCCGCAAGCGGTCTGCTAAACGTAACGGCCACCCGGGTATTGAGCGATCTGAAGATCGACGAGCAAGCCCGCTCACACTCCAGTGAATCCGACCAGTAACACTACCGTACAGTCCGGTCTGATCGTCTGATATATCGCATATCTCGCCTAGGGGTGGTAAACGTCAGACCCCAATAGCTCGATAAGTCGTGTCGATATGAGATCTATAACAATTCGAGAAACTACTGGTAACACTTACCAGTAAATCTCAGCAACCCTGGCCAGGGATTTCCTGTTATAGCCAATCGAACACAGCGCAACATCAACTCCCTATACCGGGAGAGACGAATCCCCTCCTATCGCTCATTGCCTCCATGTGACTCGGGACTGTACCCAAAAACCACCGTTTTGCATGCCCTCTTGGACGTGGTAAGATGGAAATCAAAGCACAGTGGGAACCACACAAGACTCTATGACGATCTCGGGTCAACAGACTACTCTGTACCAGTGTCACCAGAGAACTGCCATCTGACGTGAGGTATAATACCATCTGGGAGTTCTCGGCGAGTCCGTCCAGTGTACCCAGTCTCTACTGAGCACCCGTATATCATCTCCGATGTCAAACACCAATGGATATGGGATCATCCATCGCCCATCTTGATGGGTCGAGAAGGTACACGCTAGTCTACTCTGGTATATCGATGCCCCGTCTCGATACACCCACGACTAGGGACTTTGAAGGATGTACTTATAGACTATCTGTCCCCACTAGTATGATCTGCATCATAGTCCAGGTAGTCAAGTACATATCCTAAGGGCTTTACCAACATGTAACAGAGAGACAAAACAGTATACACGTTAAGGTAAAGTTCAACCAGATAGCATACTATCATGTCAAGCAAGAAAGTCCTCCCTATATATGTCCCAGCATCCACTACAATATACATCCTATGTACAGTAATGGCCTCTAGGGCATACATATAACTAACAATCTCCCACTTGCACTAGGGCCATCTGTAGCAGTAGTTGTAGTATCCCATACTCAACCATCCCATAAAAGTCTCTCTCTGGGAACAGGCCTTTGTGAGTGGATCCGCTGTGTTGTCCTCTGAGTCTACTCTCCTAACCTCGATCTCCCTGGAGATCAACCATCTCCATGATCAGGTGATACTGCCTTAGAATATGTCTGGATCACTGATGGGACCTGCGTTCCTTGGCATAAGCCACAACTCCATTGTCACACAATGGGAGGAACATAGTTCATCTCATGAACCATTATACACCCAAACAGCCTCTTTGGTAGCATCTTAAGTAGCGATGTATCCTGCCTTTATCTTCTAGTATGTCACGGTATCTAGCTTGGAACTCTTCCAACATACCGTCCCTCCACTGAGGGTAAAGACAATGCCTGTGACTGACATTCAGTCGTCCTTATCACCCTGGAACCTTTCCAGTGATTCTCCCCAGGATCATGTGATACCATCTCACTTCGACAAGTGAGAATCCTAACATCCATTTAGATCTATCTCATAGATCCAAAATCCAGGAGTTAGTAGGTATCATTATGATCCTATATGGAGAATCATTGTGATAAACGGAGATTGACCGAGCGTAGCATAGGAAACTCTTTCCCTATCAAGAGTATGTCATCCACGTACTCTACGAGGATCACCACCATACTCCCTACTACCTTTTTGTTTATACAAGGTTCATCTACCATTTTGATGATGTCAAACTCTTTGACTAATCCATCAAAACAGATGTTCCAACTCCGCGATGCCTGCTTTATCTTATAAAACATCTTGCACACGTTTCCGCTGCTCCCACTGTTTACGAAGCCCTCTGGCTGTGTACTTACAGACATTCTCTTCTAAAATATCATTTAGAAAAGATGTCATGACACCCAACCACCAGATATCGTAGTCATGGTATGTAGCCGTGACAAGTAGGATCTGGATGGACTTAAGCATAGTTACTTGAAAAGGTTTCATCATTATCCACACCTGGTCAATGATGCAAACTTTTAACAAGTCTGGCTTTGAAAGTCTCAACTTTTCCATGTACACCAAGTAATCTTCTCAAGATATACTTGCTCCTGATGGGGATTTAACCCTTCAGATATAGCAACCAAAGTCCATACTTTGTTGGTGTATAAGGATTCCATCTCAGATCACTAAGCATCCAGCCATTCTTACAGAGTCTTCACTCTCGATGGCCTGCTCGAAACTAGTTGGGTCATCATCTCATGATGCAATCCTCGCTCCCACTGTCATAGAGAAACCGAAGTATCTCTCAGGTGGGTGAGGAACCCTACTAGATCGGCGGAGAGGCTGAGGTTCGTTGGAATCTACTGAATCCTTTGGCTCAATAGGTATGCAGCTTCTCAAGTGCATAACTCCCAAAAGGAAATAGGAAACTCAGTAGTACTCATCATAGAGCACACCTTATCATATAAGGTGAGATTGCTCCGTCCCGATATACCATCGTGCTATGGTGTATCCGGAGGAGTAATGCTGAGAGAGAATCTCATTCTCCTTTAGAATAGTCCAGGAATTCCGTGCTCAAGTATTCTCCTCATTGATCTCATCATAGGACATAATACTTATACCCGTATTTTGGTTCTCTACTTCTCGCTTATATTCTGTGAATATCTCAAAAGGCTCAGACTCATGTTTCAACAGGAACATATGTCTGAATCTTGAGAGATTATCAGAGAATGTAATGAAGTATAAAGAACCGGTCCTGGCATGTGTAGACAGGGGATCTTACATACATCAACATGTATCATCCCAAGAGTTTACTAACTCTTTCTCTGTTTCCAGTAAACGGAGCTGTGGTCATCTTATCTTTGTGACATGACTGGCGAGTTTCACAAGATGTAAATTCAAACTGATTTAAATATGCATCTATATGTAACTCTAGCTAGTCGGGTCACATTGATCTGACCTAGTCTACAATGCCTCAAGAAGAATTCGTTCAGTTCTGAACTCTTCCTCTTGTGTGTGTTCTGTATACTAAGAACTGTAGTTTGATTTAGAACATTAATGCTTTTAGATAACGTGCCTGAACCGATCAACTTTTGATATAGGAAATGTTCAAAACATTATCCACCTATACAAAATTTTATCATTTCTTTACTGATAAAGAGATAGATACGATTTTGTATATCAGGTTCGGTATCTAATAACATTCGTTCAGAATCAATGTATTTGTACTACAGGGTGACAGTGACCAACAGACTTGGCTGCAACACTTGCCCCGTTTTCTGCCTCATGAAACTTATCACCCGTTCTCAGTTCTCTACCTATCTGTAGCCCTATGTAACAGATTACATATCTGGGATCCTGATCTGGTATCAAATACCCAGGACGTAAAGGATACTGAGAAACAGTTCTCTGTAATGAACACACCCGAAGATGATGCATCAGCATGCACTCTCTTCGTTTGGGCGGCACGGGAAATCTGGTATTCCCCAATTTCCTGCTCTGTCTTATAACAATTATAAGTTGGAGCGGGACCAACGTTTCCCAGCTCAGTATAACAAGCGGGTTCGGTCAATAATCCGTATTATTATCTTGATTAAGGCGTGATATGGTCGCTACCAGGAGAGAGAGAGAAGAAAACACTCAGCGTGCGCTCTTGCAAGAATAGATTGGTTATTATTTTATCTAATCAGGATGGCTCCCACTGCTTTTTATCAAATCTTCCTTCAAACCCTAAAAGGAAAGACTAGCCGGGATTAATTACACACTACAAGTTCGCCAATCTTTCAGCCAGGCCAGTGTCGGTACTTTGAGGGAGGTCCCCCGTGCTTTCGCACGAACCTAATTAATGTAAACCTCGTTTTCCCAGAGGCGTAACCCCGTTGACACCTTTCTAGACACCTACTTGATCGGCTAATTGTAATGTATAAAACTCTCCCAGGAGTAACACTTACTCGCAGCGGGTATCGGGATCCAACTATCTCATAGAAGGTATGCAATCTCATTGCAAATTTCAACACTTGAAATTCCCGATAATATTTTGCCCCTAGCGTGCTATGACCTTGACGAAAGCCAACAAACCATAGCCCGCTAGTCAAGTTCAACCCGTACATTTCTTGATTGAATTAAACCCACCCGCACGACCCTTGACGAAAGCCAACAAAGCCGCACGACTACCCTAATCCAATCGCATCGTATGCTAGCAGATAAGCAGCATATAGCTACCGCACACTGCACCTTGACGAAAGCCAACAAATGCAGCACGAATACTATATACAACTTATCTGAAATGACGGAGGGCTACGACAGGTTTTTCTGAAAACCTATTGCGTAATGAACTTGATATCGTTGTAGAATCAAATGATTTTAAAATGGAGTGTTTTTGAGGCTTTTCTATTTTTGCTAAAGGAGTCACTCCCGGTGAAGGGATCGTCGGTCCTTTCCTCGTCGAATGAGGTGCGGGATATATCATATATATCACTGTGCAAAGCAGAAACTATAGAAGCAATCAAAAGACAAACCGAGTGTGTAGCATCTGCCAGTTATTGCTAAAGGAGTCACTCCCGGTGAAGGGATCTCGGTCCTTTCCTCGTCGAATGAGGTGCAGGATATATCACATATACCGCTGTGCAAAGCAAGAACTGTAGCTACCTGTTTTATTTTGAAATTCGATTCTACAACATCTTAGGTTTCTTTTATTTTCATTAATCACATTAATGAAGTCCCATCATTTAAGTACCTAAACATCACAGATAAATATGACGTACACTTATGCCATCCGCATTCGCCTCGATGTCCCCTCGTGCACCGTTAGGTTAGGTAACTAACGGCAGAGCGGGGCAGGGCTAGCGCGGGTGTAAAACATAAGTAACGCCTATATAATATATCATATATACTATACACGTATCTATCACAGAACATCACATGATCACATCACAGATATCGCAGCAGAAGAATCATATGAAACATTGGATATACTAGGACGTCCGTGTTTTCAATACGAGCCAGTATAAAACACGGATTCCACGGTCGCGATAAATAGCCAAACCCACACCCCTAGACCCCTACGAGAGCGGCAAGCAACCCTACCAATTCTAGAGTTAGGAGACCCGGACTCGACTCCTCGAGTTGGTCTCCCACTGGACTCCAGAACCCGGTTACTTGTGCTCCCCTTCTTGGGTCTATCCTAGTGCGGAAAAGTAAATAATATACAAAAGGTGACTACTTCCGCTACCTGGAAGTGCCCCAATAAAAGAATATTACATACAAGTTTTTACATGAATGAAAATGAAAAAACACTCATCTCACATAAAAACCCCCGGCTATTCAAACACGACGATCCAATATAACATATCCAGCAACACATAACATCACATGTCATCAACGTAAGTAAATATGTCCATCCCAATTGTCGTTGACATATAGCAATGAAACCGACAATATCACATATTACACTTACGGTCACAGAAAAGAAAGTGTAAAACTACAACAGTTGGAATCCGCAACCACCTCAGACATCGCATGCCTGACCAAATGAATTACTTAGACATCGCATGCCTAACAATTATAAACCCCGCATTTTAGTCTCAAAATCGAAAACACTTTTCAATATCAAGTCGGGCAATTCAACAAGATTCCCGACAATTTGATCGAATGCTCGTCGCAAACTTGAGTAGACGGCTGCACCCCTGATACCGTCGACGAAGTGCACCAAGGCGAAACACCGCTGCCGCGAGCACCCAAACGGATGCTTTCGGCGACGGGGTTCTCCTACAGTCACTTGGTCGGGGCTATGGAGTGAGGCTGTCTATTAAGTTTACCCGGCGAGTATCCGCGTACGCTACGTGATTGCGACGGACTTTTGATCACATCAAAGTTCCGTGGCAACCGACCAAGTGAGACTAAATTGCTAGATTTACAACATTCATTCAGTTATCTCATAACTCTTTGTGAATTCCAATTATTGTATCCCATTCCAGATAAACAGAAAATGTTAAACTTTTCGATCGAACAATCGAACACCCAAGTTTTCCCGATACAGCTCAACACATGAAATAAGTCTAACAACATTCCGTTCGTGCCTCAGTACCAACGGTCCAGCCGTAGAAGGGTCAAGCCAACGCCTCACATGTGGCACGCCGTACTGCCCCAAACCCGAAGATTCAAAGGGCAGTTCAAGACGGTCACATAATCGAGTTAAGGTTTGTTGTCTTCTAGAGGGACCATCGCGTTACTTGCACTACTTAGAACGTCGTTAAACTACGGAAAAATCCAACACTTGGAAATTTCCCGACGGGGAAAAATTGGGTATTTATATCCGGTCGAACCTTTTAACATATTCTAAAATTTATCCGGAAAGCCACACAGACAAAATTTGATACTCCGATCGAAACACCGAATCCCCAAAACAACTCCAGAAAATTCAACTCTTGAATAAATTTTAAAAATACCCAGAGAACTCAGAACCAGAAACAATGAATTACTGTGTAACAAGTTAGGGCTGACGTCATACATCAGCCGCGGAACCGCCGCATAAGCTAGGCTTATGCCGCGGTTCTGCCGCCAAAATCACTGTTCATGAAAAAAAAATTCCGCCGTAATTCTTAGAATTACCTGCTGAGTTTTCTGCATATTTTTAATTTGGAAAAATCCACGATTTTAGAAAAAGTACAGAGAGCAATTTTAGGGTTTTGGTTTTGATTCGATCGGAGTTCAAATTCCGTCTAGACTTCGCCTAAGGCTCTAGCTAGGCTCTGATACCAGTGTAGGGTTCCTAGGTATCCTAGTGAGGTCTCACAAGGCATCAACCATGCCAATTTCAAAAATTCTAGGTGCCGAGAGACCCGACTACGGATCGTTGGCTAGATTTCTAGGCGAAAAAGCAATCTAGTTAACACTTAACTAAGAGATACGGAAATACAACCTTTGTAGATCCGGTTCTCCACCTCCATAGCTCCGCAATGAAGTCTCCTCGCTGTCCATAACAAGTCCCGGGCTCTAGCGTCGGCTTCATCGGAGAATGGACGGGCTAGGTCATCGATGTCCATGCCGAAGATGATCTACGTCGAGGCATCGCTAAATCAAGCTCCGACTTCACCAAGTCAAGAAACTTGTGAAGAAAACACACTCTACTACTTGGCAAGAGGTAGAGGATGAAGAAATAGGAAGTGGGTAGACTTTAGATTTGGATTTCACACTCTTTTTCATCACTTGCCATTGATGGAGGCAAGCTTTCTTCACTTGAAGAAATGAAGAAGAAGAAGAAAGTATTATGATAAGAATAATAGAATAGAAAATGAATAATCATTTCTTATCATAATGTAACTATGGTAATGTGTAGAGAGTTGACCATAGTTAAATGAATGGTTAGGGTTTGATAGATGAAGACAAAAGGGTTAGATTGGTCAAAGCTTCATGAAGCTTCACTTAGCTTCATGAAAGAAACCCTTTTGTTTTCTTCTTCTCATTTATCTTTTATATCCAAATGAAAAGATAAATGAATTAATAAAAGAAAAACCTAATCATTTACTTAACCTAGGTTTAACTCATTACACAAAACCCTAGCATGCTTGCATCATCAAACATGATACAAACAAGTGCACAAAATCATATCGCATATGCAATGCGCACATCCGAGTGAGAAAATCCATCTAAAGTGAACCGATACTAGTTAATGCAAAGTAATATATCAAATATATAATTATGCATTAAATCATTAAATCCACACTTGATTCAATGATCCGGTCATGTCACACATAACCGACTGGTATCATCAGTAACAACTTATCGAATCAACACTTGATCCGATAACCCGGCTATACCGCATATAACCGATCAATGTCACATCGCGAGAATCAAATACAGTATCACATACTGGTATCATTCTCGGTCCCGCACATATCTCATATGCGCTCCTATTTCGTTTCGTTTGAGCCAGGAAACCTCTGTGTAGGACTCTAAAGACTCGTCAATACGCCGGCAGCAGATGATGATCATATCAAACACCCACAAGCCGCAAGCGGTCTGCTAAACGTAACGGCCACCCGGGTATTGAGCGATCTGAAGATCGACGAGCAAGCCCGCTCACACTCCAGTGAATCCGACCAGTAACACTACCGTACAGTCCGGTCTGATCGTCTGATATGTCGCATATCTCGCCTAGGGGTGGTAAACGTCAGACCCCAATAGCTCGATAAGTCGTGTCGATATGAGGTCTATAACAATTCGAGAAACTACTGGTAACACTTACCAGTAAATCTCAGCAACCCTGGCCAGGGATTTCCTGTTATAGCCAATCGAACACAGCGCAACATCAACTCCCTATACCGGGAGAGACGAATCCCCTCCTATCGCTCATTGCCTCCATGTGACTCGGGACTGTACCCAAAAACCACCGTTTTGCACGCCCTCTTGGACGTGGTAAGATGGAAATCAAAGCACAGTGGGAACCACACAAGACTCTATGACGATCTCGGGTCAACAGACTACTCTGTACCAGTGTCACCAGAGAACTGCCATCTGACGTGAGGTATAATACCATCTGGGAGTTCTCGGCGAGTCCGTCCAGTGTACCCAGTCTCTACTGAGCACCCGTATATCATCTCCGATGTCAAACACCAATGGATATGGGATCATCCATCGCCCATCTTGATGGGTCGAGAAGGTACACGCTAGTCTACTCTGGTATATCGATGCCCCGTCTCGATACACCCACGACTAGGGACTTTGAAGGATGTACTTATAGACTATCTGTCCCCACTAGTATGATCTGCATCATAGTCCAGGTAGTCAAGTACATATCCTAAAAGCTTTACCAACAGGTAACAGAGAGACAAAACAGTATACACGTTAAGGTAAAGTTCAACCAGATAGCATACTATCATGTCGAGCAAGAAAGTCCTCCCTATATATGTCCCAGCATCCACTACAATATACATCCTATGTACAGTAATGGCCTCTAGGGCATACATATAACTAACAAATGCCCTTCATCGTCAGCGCGCCATGCACTCCCAAGATAAGAAAAAGACCCAACGCGAAGGCAAAAACAAGTTAAAGAACGAAAAAAACGTTCGACGGTGGCAAAACGGATCCAAAAGGCCATGCAATCGAGAAAAGGTCAACCGGAATCCGTCTCTAATGAAAAAGATGGATCGAGCATATTCTTTCCCTCGAGACAAAACAAGGAGAATCTCTGACCTTGTGATGAAACATCAAATGATGACATGTTAGTTATATGTATGACCTAGAGGCCATTACTGTACATACGATGTATATTGTAATGGATGCTTGGACATATATAGGGAGGACTTTCTTGCTCGACATGATAGTATGCTATCTGGTTGTACTTTATCTTAACATGTACACCGATTGTCTCTATATTACATGTTGATAAAGCCCTTAGGATATGTACTCGATTACTGAGACTATGATGAGATCATACTAGTGGGGCCACGGTAGTCGATGAGTACATCCTATAACTGTTCCTGGTCGAGGGTGTATCGAGACAGGGCATCGATGCACCAGAGTAGACTAGCGTATACGCATCTTGACCCATATGATGGGCGATGGATGATCCCATATCCATCGGTGTTTAACATCAAGGATGGTGTACGGGTGCTCAGTAAGGACTGGGTACACTGGACGGACTCGTCGAGAACTCCCAGATGGTATTATACCTCACGTCAGATGGCAGTTCTCCGGTGACACTGGTACAGAGTAGTCTGTTGACCCGAGATCGTCATAGAGTCTTGTGTGATTCCCACTGTGCTTTGATTTCCATCATACCACGTTCAAGAGAGCGTGCAAAAAGGTGGCTTTTGGGTACAGTCCCGAATCACATGGAGGCAATGAGCGATAGGAGGGGATTCGTCTCTCCCGCTATAGGGAGTTGATGTTGTGCTGTGTTCGATTGGCTATAACTGGAAATCCCTGGCCAGGGTTGCTGAGATTTACTGGTAAGTGTCATCAGTAGTTTCTCGAAATGTTATAGACCTCATATCGACACGACTTATCGAGCTACTGGGGTCTGACGTTTACCACCCCTAGGCGAGATATGCGACATATCAGACGACGAGACCGAACTGTACGAGAGTGTTACTGATTGGATTCACAGGAGAATGTGCATGCTTGCTTGTTGATCTTCTGAGCGCTCAATACCTGGGTGGCTGTTACGTTTAGCTGACCGCTTGCAGTTTGTGGGTGTTTGATATGATCATCACCTACTGCCGGCGTATTGACGATTCTTTAGAGTCCTACACAGAGGTTTCTTGACTCAGGCAAAACGGAGTAGGAGCACATATGTGATATGTGCGGGACCGAGGATAATGCGGTATGTGATACCGTATTGGATTCTCGCGATATGAGATATCGGCCGGGTATATGTGATATACCCGGGTCATCGTATTAGTCGGTTATTTGTGATATAGCCGGATTGTCGGATCAAGTGTTGATTCGATAATTTAATGTATAATAATATATATGATATATTAAATTACATTAACTAATATTAGCTCACTAAAAGATTCTTTTTCTCACTCGGGTAATACATTGATATATATGCGATATATGTTAATTGTATTATTTTATTTTGTTACAATAAATATTATATATGTGATATATAATATTGTAACATGATATGATAACTAATGCAACGTGATTAGTGGAGATTAAACATGATTAGGGTTTGATTTGGGTTAATGCTTTCTAGAAGGTTTTTATTTTGTCATGGAAAAGATATTTACAAGTGACTCATCTTTAACCTAACCCAAACCCTACACCCTTGGTTAATTCTCTACAAAGGTTTAGCAACCATGGTTGCATTATTGATCATTATCTTCTTTCATTATTCATCACAAAAGAATGCTAATGATTTATTCTTCTTCTTCTTCCTTCTTCTTTTCATGGAAAAGCTTTCTAGGTTTTTCCTAAGTGATGAAAATGAGTGAGAATAAGAAAACAAATGAGAGCAAAAATCCTACTTCATCATCCTCATCTACCCTTGCCCTTTAGATGAGAGTGTTCACTTCATTTAGTGAGTGTTAGCTTGTGTTAATGAAACTTCAAGGTAGATCATCTATGTTATCGAAGATCGGAAGCAAGACTGCATCTTTCTCTTCGTGGAGCCTCTCGAGAGTCCGGAACACGATGATCGCAGCGAAGGGATCTCAACACGGAGCTTAAGAAGTGAAGGACCGGATCTACAAAGGTTTTAATCCCTCTTACTTAGTGTTAAAGTGTTTAACATGCTTGTTTTCGCATAAACTCTAGTTTAAAGATCCGGCTTTGGGTTGTTCGGCACGGCTAAATTTTTAATCGGGCATGGTTGATGCCTCGTAGACTCTTGTGCGTGTGCCTAGCAACCCTACAGTGGTATCAGAGCCAAGCTAGAGCTTTAGGCGAAGTCTAAGCGAAGTTTAAAGTCCGATCGAACCCGGAAACCCCGACACGAACCCTTCTCTGGACATTTTTTTTAAAATGTGATTTTTTCCATATTAAAAATCCTTAAAAAAATCAGCAGGGAATTCTATGGACACCTGTGAAAAACGACACCATAAGGCCCAAACTGGGGTATTGGCGGTGGTGCCGCGGCAATAAATGAGTGTTATGGTATCATTTTCCAACAGTAACATCCGTATGTGTTACCTATTGCTTCTGGGAATTTTTAATTTGCTCAAGTGTTGAGTTTTCTGGGATCTATTGGGGACTCGTTGATTCGATTGGATAATATAACTTCGTTTAAGTTTTTTCCGGATAATTTTAGAAACTGTTAAAAAGTTCGAACGGATATCAATAACTCATTTTTTCCCCTGTCGGAAATTTTTTCAAAAGTTGGACTTTTTCTCGAGTTTAAACTTCCGTAAAATCATGCAAGTAACGCGGTGGACCCTCTAGAAGACAACAAACCTTAACTCGATTATGTGACTGTCTTGAACTGCCTCTAAACCTTAGGGTTTGCGGCAGTACGGCGTGCCACATGTGAGGCGTTGGCTTGACCCTTCTACGGCTGGACCATCGGTACTGTAGCATGTGATGGATATTTTTGAACTCCGCTCAAGTGTTGAGCTATTTGGGAAATCTTGGGTGTTTGATTATTCGATCGGAAATTTTAACACTGTCTTTTTATCTGGAATGTGATACAATATTTAGAATCCACAAGTAGTTATGAGATAACTAATTTGAATGTTATAAATCTAGCAGTTCAGTCTCAATTGATCGGTTGCCACGGAATTTTGATGTGATCAAAAGTCCGTCGCAATCACGTAGCGTACGCGGATACTCGCTGGGTAAACTTAATAGATAGCCACGCCCCATAGCCCTGACCAAGTGACTGTAGGAGAACCCCGTCGCCAAAAGCATCCGTTCGGGAGCTTGCGGCAGCGGTGTTCCGCCTTAGTGCACTTCGTCGACGGCATCCGGGGGTGTGGCCGTCTACTAAAGTTTGCGATGAGCATTCGATCAGGATGACGAGAATCTTGTTGAATTGCCCGACTAGATATTGAAAAGTGTTTTCGATAATGAGACTAAAATGCGGGGTTTATAATTGTTAGGCATGCGATGTCTAAGGAATTCATTTGGTTAGGCATGCGATGTCTAAGGAGGTTGCGGATTCCAACTGTTGTAGTTTTACACTTTCTTTTCTGTGACCGTAAGCGTAGTATGTGGTGTATCGCCGGCTTCGTTGCTATACATCAACGACAATCGGGATACGCATACTTGCTTACGTTGATGATATGAGATATTATGTGTTGCTGTGATTTGTTATATTGGATCGTCGCGTTCTGAATAGCCGGGGGTTTTATGTGAGATGAGAGTTTTTTCTTTTTCATTCATGTAAAATTCATTTGTATGTAATATTCTTTTATTGGGGCACTTCCGGGCTGAGGATGATGTCACCATTGTATATTATTTACTTTTCCGCATTAGGTAGGCCCAAGGCGGAGAGCACAAGTAACCGGGTTCTAGGGTCCAGTAGGAGACCATCTCGAGGAGTCGAGACCGGGTCTCCTAACTCTAGAATTGGCAGTGTTTCTTACCGCTCTTGTAGGGGTCTAGGGATGTAGGCTTGGCAATTCATCGTGACCGTGGAATCCGTGTTTTATACAGGCTCGTATTAAAAACACAGACGTCCTAGTATATCCAATATTTCATATATGTTCTTCTGCTGCAATGTTCTGTGATGAGATCATATTACTGCCTGAGACGAATGTTTATATTATATATATGAGATATATGTTATATTGCAGATTTCGTTTCAAATGTGATACTTGTGAAGCATAATAAAATGGGACTTCATTAATGAGATTAATGAAACTAAAAAGAAACCTAAAGATGTTGTAGAAACTTGTTTAAAAACTGGTAGCTCTAGTTCTTGCTTTGCATAGCGGTGTTCCTTATAGAACATCCAACACCTTATTCGATAAAGAAAGAGCCGGGATCCCTTCACCGGGAGTGACCTCTTTAGTGAAACTAGCAGATGCTACAAACTCGGTTTGTCTTTTGATTGCTTCTATAGTTCTTGCTTTGCATAGTGGTATTTGTGAAATATCCCGCACCTTATTCGATGAGGAAAGAGCCGACGATCCCTTCACCGGGAGTGACCTCTTTAGCAAAACTAGAAAAGGCCTAAAAAACACTCCATTTAAAATCACTCGATTCTACAACGATATCAAGTTCATTACGCTCATGGTTTTCTTAAAAACCTGCTTAGCCCTCCGTCATTTCAGATAAGTACTACTTAGTATTCGTGCTGCGGTAGTTTGGCATGCGTCAAGGCGTAGTGTACGGTAGCTAACTAGTGCTTATCTGCTAGCATACGATGCGATTGGATTAGGATATTCGTACGGCGTTGTTTGGCATGCGTCAAGGGTCATGCGGGTAGGTTTAATTCAATCAAGAAATGTACGGGTTGAACTTGACTAGCGGACTATGGGTTGTTTGGCATGCGTCAAGGTTATAGCACGCTACGGGTAAAATATTATTGGGAATTTCAAATGTTGAAATTTGCAATGAGATTGCATACGTTCATGGGATAGTTGGATCCCGATACCCGCTGCGAGTAAGAGTTACTCCTGGGAGAGTTTTACACATTACAATTAGCCGATCAAGTAGGTGTCTAGAAAAGTGTTAACGGGTTTATGCCCTTAGGAAAACGAGGTTTACTTTAATTAGGTTCGTGCGAAAGCACGGGGAACCTCCCTCAAAGTACCGACACTGGCCTGGCTGAAAAATTGGCGAACTTGTAGAGTGTAATTAATCCCGGCTATTCTTTCCTTTTAGGGTTTGAAAGAAGATTTGACTAAAACAGTGGGAGACATCCTGATTAGATAAATTAATAACCAATCTAATCTTGTTAGAGCGCACGCTGAGTGTTTTCTTCTCTCTCTCTCCTGGTAGCGACCATGTCACGCCTTAATCAAGATAATAATACGGATGTATTGACCAAACCCGCTTATTATACTGAGCTGGGGAACGTTGGTCCCGCTCCAACTTATAATTGTCATAAGACAGAGCAGGAAATTGGGGAATACCAGATTTCCCGTGCCACCCAAACGAAGAAAGTGCATGCTGATGCATCATCTTCGGGTATGTTCATTACATAGAACTGTTTCTCAGTATCCTTTATGTCCTGGGTATGAGATACCGGATCAGGATCCCGCATATATAATCTGTATACATGGGCTACAGATAGGTAGAGAACTGAGAACGGGTGATAAGTTTCATGAGATAGAAACGGTGCAAGTGTTGCAGCCAAGTCTGTTGGTCACTATCACCCTGTATTACCAGAATATATTGATTCTGAATGAATGTTATTAGATACCGAACCTGATATACAACACATATCATTTTCTTTATTAGTAAAGAATGATATAATTTTGTATTGTTGGATAATGTTTTGAACATTTCCTATATCAAGAGTTGATCGGTTCAGGCACGTTATCTAAAAGCATAGACGTTCTAAATCAAACCACAGTTCTTAACGTATAGAACGCACACAAGAGGAAGAGTTCAGAAATGAACAAATCCTTCTTGAGGCATTGTAGACTAGGTCATATCAATGCGACCCGACTAGCTGAAGTTACATATAGATGCATAATTAAATTAGTTTGAATTTACATCTTGTGAAACTTGCCGGTCATGTCATAGAGATAAGATGACCACAGCTCTGTTTATTGGAAACAGAGAAAGAGTTAGTGAACTCTTGGGATCGATACATGCTGATGTATGAAAGTCCCCTGTCTACATATGCCAGGACTGGTTCTTTGTACTTCATTACATTCTCTGATAATCTCTCAAGATTCAGACATATGTTCCTGTTGAAACACAAGTCCGAAGCTTTTTGAGATATTCACAGAATATAAGTTAGAAGTAGAGAACCAGAATACGGGTAAAAGTATTATGTCCTTCGATGTGTTCAGGGAGGAGAATACTTGAGCACGGAGATCCTGGACTATTCTAAAAGAGAATGAGATTCTCTCTCAGCATTACTCCTCCGTATACACCACAGCACGTCGGTGTATCGGGACGGAGCAATCACACCCTATATGATATGGTGCGCTCTATGATGAGTACTACTGAGTTTTCTATTTCCTTTTGGGAGTTATGCACTTGAGAAGCTGCATACCTATTGAATAGGGTTCAAATAATATCAATTGCCTACCACTTCATATGTGATATGGAAAGGGAAGAGCCCATATCTTAAGTTTGTTAAGATTTGGGGTTGTCCGGCCTATGTCTAAAAGCATAATCCGGACAAGCTCGAGGCAAAGTAAAGATCTGTGGAAGTTTGTTGGATATCCCAAGCATTCACAAGGGAATATCTTCTACCAAACCGAGAAACAAAAGTGTTTTATTTCTCAACATGCCACCTTTGTGAAAGGGAATTTCTTGTGAAGAAATTAGCGGTCATGAAGTAGAACTGGAAGAAGTTCCAGCTATACAAACTGCAGCTGATGATTTGGTAGAACCAAAGGATTCAATAGTAACCAACGAACCTCAGCCTCTCCGCCGATCTAGTAGGGTTCCTCACTCACCTGAGAGATACTTCGGTTTCTCTATGACAGTGGGAGCGAGGATTGCATCATGAGATGATGACCCAACTAGTTTCGAGCAGGCCATCAGGAGTGGGACTCTATAAGAATGGCTGGATGCTTATCGATCTGAGATGGAATCCTTATACACCAACAAAGTATGGACTTTGGTTGCTTTATCTGAAGGGTTAAATCCCCATCAAAAGCAAGTATATCTTGAGAAGATTACTTGGTGTACATGGAAAAGTTGAGACTTTCAAAGCTATGCTTAAGTCCATCCAGATCCTACTTGCCACGGCTACATACCATGACTACGATATCTGGCGGCTGGGTGTCATGACTGCTTTTCTAAATGATGTTTTAGAAGAGAGCGTCTATAAGAACACAGCTAGAGGGCTTTGTAGACAGTGGGAGCAGCGGAAACGTGTGCAAGATGCTTTATAGGATAAAGCAGGCATCGCGGAGTTGGAACATCTGTTTTGATGTGGTAGTCAAAGAGTTTGACTTCATCAAAATGGTAGATGAACCTTGTATATACAAAAAGGTAGTAGGGAGTATGGTGGTGATCCTCGTAGAGTACGTGGATGACATACTCTTGATGGGGAAGGAGTTTCCTATGCTACGCTCGGTCAATCTCCGCTTATCACAAGGATTCTCCATATAGGATCAAAGCGATACCTCCTAAATCCTGGGTTTTGGATCTATGAGATAAATCTAATTGGATGTTAGGATTCTCACTAGTTGTAGTGAGATGGTATCAATCGATCCTGAGGAGAATCACTGGAAAGGTTCCAGGGTGATAAGGACGATTGAATGTCAGTCGCAGGCATTGTCTATACCCTCAGTGGAGGGATGGTATGTTGGAAGAGTTCCAAGCTAGATACCGTGACTTACTAGAGGATTAAAGGCAACATACTATTAGTTATATGTATGCCCTAGAGGCCATTACTGTACATAGGATGTATATTGTAGTGGATGCTGGGACATATATAGGTAGGACTTTCTTGCTCGACATGATAGTACGCTATCTGGTTGCTCTTTATCTTAACATGTATACTTGTTCTCTCTCTATTACATGTTGATAAAGCCCTTAGGATGTGTGCTCGACTTCCAGGACTATGATGCAAATCATACTAGTGGGGCCTGGGTAGTCAATGAGTACATCCTTCAATGTTCCTAGTCGTGGGAATATCGAGAAGGGGCATCGATATTCCAGAGTAGACTAGCGTATATCTTCTTGACCAATGTGATGGGCGATGGATGATCCCATATCCATTGGTGTTTGACATCAGAGATGGTATACGGGTGCTCAGTGGAGACTGGGTACACTGAACGGACTCGCCGAGAACTCCCAGATGGTATTATACCTTACGTCAGATGGCAGTTCTCTGGTGACACTGGCACAGCTTAGTCTGTTGACCCGAGATCGTCATAGAGTCTTGTGTGTATCCCACTGTGCTTTGATTTCCACCCTACCACGGCTCTACCGAGTCGTGCAAACAGGTGGTTTTTGGGTACAGTCCCGATTCACATGGAGGCAATGAGCGATAGGAGGGGATTCGTCTCTCCCGGTATTGGGGGTTGATGTTGCGCTATGCTCGACTGGCCATAACTGGAAATCCTTGGCCAGGGTTGCAGTGATATACTGGTAAGAGTTATCAGTAGTTTCACACTTGTTATGGACCTTACATCGGCATAACTTATCAAGCTACTGGGGTCTGACGTTTACCACCCCTAGGCGAGATATGCGACATATCAGACGAACAGACCGGACTGTACGGTAAGTGTTACTGGTTTGATTCACAGGAGTGTGAGCGGGCTTGCTCGTTGATCTTCTGATCGCTCAATACCCGGGTGGCCGTTACGTTTAGCAGACCGCTTGCGGCTTGTGGGTGTTTGATATGATCATCACCTACTGCCGGCGTATTGACGAGTCTTTAGAGTCCTACACAGAGGTTTCCTGGCTCAAGCGAAACGAAATAGTAGCGCATATGAGATATGTGCGGGACCGAGAATAATACCAGTATGTGATACTGAATTCTATTCTCGCGATTAGTATCATCGGACGGTTATATAAGATATAGCCGGGTTACCGAATCAAATGTTGATTCGATATATTGATACACTTGATATTAGTCGGTTGTATGCAGTATGACCGGATCATTAAACCAAGTGTTGATTTAATGATTTAATGTATAATTATATATTTGATATATTACTTTACATTAACTAATATTGGTTCATTTAAGATTTATTTTCTCACTTGAATGTGCACATTGTTTATATGTGATATATGCAAGTGTACATGTTTGTATCATGCTTGATGATACATACAAGTTGTGTGTATGAGACTTAAACCAAATTGAGGTTAAATTAGGGTTTACTAATTTCCTAATAAATAACAAAAGAAATAAGACTTTGGTCAAAGTTATCAAGCTTCATAAAGCTTGAAGAAACTTTGAGAAAGTCAATTTCTTTTGTCATTTCCATAGGATGCTAGTTAACCCAACCCTTAACCCAATTCTTTGGTTAATTCTCTACACAAGTTAAGCATGAGGGCTTAACTTAACCATGGTACCATAATTAAAGGGATAAGTTTCATTCTTTATTCATTATTCTTATCATTTTTCTTTCTTCTTCTTCTTCTTCAAGAAGAAGAAAGCTTACTACCTCTAATGGTGCCATGAGATTTAGAGTGAGAAATCCAATTCTAAAGTGAACCCACTTCCTATTTCTTCATTCTCTACCACTTGCCATGTAGTAGAGTGTGTTATCTTCACAAGTTTCATGACCTAGTGAAGATGGAGCTTGAGCATCGAAGTCAACAACCTAGCCCGATCATTTCTCCGATGAAACCAACGCTAGAGTCCAGGATCCCGATGATCGCAGCGGAGGGACGTCATCACGGAGCTAAAGAAGTGGAGGACCGGATCTACAAAGGTTGTAATCCCTTTCACTTGTAGTTCAGTAGTTAACTTGCTTAGTTTCGCCTTACCTCTAGTTAACGATCTAGCATTAGGGTTCTTCGGCACATGAAAAAATTTGATTTTGGCATGGTTGATCAGTTGTAGAACCTCATGAGTGTGCCTAGGAACCCTACACATACATCGTTACCAAGGATGCTACCAAAGAGGCAGTCTAGATAAATATAAGTTCATGAGATGAACTTCGTTCCTACCATTGTGTGACAATGGAGTTGTGGCTTTAGCCAAGGAACTACCGTCCCATCAGAAATCCAGATATAATTCTTAGGCAGTATCACCTGATCATGGAGATGGTTAATCTCCAGGGAGGTCGAGGTTAGGAGAGTAGACACAGAGGACAACAGCGCGGATCCACTCACAAAGGCCTTTTTCCCAGTAGAGACTCTTATGGGATGGTTGAGTATGAGATACTTCAACCGCAGCTAATTGTTGGGTATGTGATACCACAACAGATGGCCCTAGTGCAAGTGGGAGATTGTTAGTTATATGTATGCCCTAGAGGCCATTACTGTACATACGATGTATATTGTAATGGATGCTTGGACATATATAGGGAGGACTTTCTTGCTCGACATGATAGTATGCTATCTGGTTGTACTTTATCTTAACATGTACTCTGATTGTCTATATATTACATGTTGATAAAGCCCTTAGGATATTTACTCGACTACTGGGACTATGATGAGATCATACTAGTGGGGCCACGGTAGTCGACGAGTACATCCTATAACTGTTCCTAGTCGAGGGTGTATCGAGACAGGGCATCGATGCACCAGAGTAGACTAGCGTATACGCATCTTGACCCATATGATGGGCGATGGATGATCCCATATCCATCGGTGTTTAACATCAAGGATGGTGTACGGGTGCTCAGTAAGGACTGGGTACACTGGACGGACTCGTCGAGAACTCCCAGATGGTATTATACCTCACGTCAGATGGCAGTTCTCCGGTGACACTGGTACAGAGTAGTCTGTTGACCCGAGATCGTCATAGAGTCTTGTGTGATTCCCACTGTGCTTTGATTTCCATCATACCACGTTCAAGAGAGCGTGCAAAAAGGTGGCTTTTGGGTACAGTCCCGAATCACATGGAGGCAATGAGCGATAGGAGGGGATTCGTCTCTCCCGCTATAGGGAGTTGATGTTGTGCTGTGTTCGATTGGCTATAACTGGAAATCCCTGGCCAGGGTTGCTGAGATTTACTGGTAAGTGTCATCAGTAGTTTCTCGAAATGTTATAGACCTCATATCGACACGACTTATCGAGCTACTGGGGTCTGACGTTTACCACCCCTAGGCGAGATATGCGACATATCAGACGACGAGACCGAACTGTACGAGAGTGTTACTGATTGGATTCACAGGAGAATGTGCATGCTTGCTTGTTGATCTTCTGAGCGCTCAATACCTGGGTGGCTGTTACGTTTAGCTGACCGCTTGCAGCTTGTGGGTGTTTGATATGATCATCATCTACTGCCGGCGTATTGACGATTCTTTAGAGTCCTACACAGAGGTTTCTTGACTCAGGCAAAACGGAGTAGGAGCACATATGTGATATGTGCGGGACCGAGGATAATGCGGTATGTGATACCGTATTGGATTCTCGCGATATGAGATATCGGCCGGGTATATGTGATATACCCGGGTCATCGTATTAGTCGGTTATTTGTGATATAGCCGGATTGTCGGATCAAGTGTTGATTCGATAATTTAATGTATAATAATATATATGATATATTAAATTACATTAACTAATATTAGCTCACTAAAAGATTCTTTTTCTCACTCGGGTAATACATTGATATATATGCGATATATGTTAATTGTATCATTTTATTTTGTTACAATAAATATTATATATGTGATATATAATATTGTAATATGATATGATAACTAATGCAACGTGATTAGTGGAGATTAAACAAGATTATGGTTTGATTTGGGTTAATGCTTTCTAGAAGGTTTTTATTTTGTCATGGAAAAGATATTTATAAGTGACTCATCTTTAACCTAACCCAAACCCTACACCCTTGGTTAATTCTCTACAAAGGTTTAGCAACCATGGTTGCATTAATGATCATTATCTTCTTTCATTATTCATCACAAAAGAATGCTAATGATTTATTCTTCTTCTTCTTCCTTCTTCTTTTCATGGAAAAGCTTTCTAGGTTTTTCCTAAGTGATGAAAATGAGTGAGAATAAGAAAACAAATAAGAGCAAAAATCCTACTTCATCATTCTCATCTACCCTTGCCCTTTAGATGAAAGTGTTCACTTCATTTAGTGAGTGTTAGCTTGTGTTAATGAAACTTCAAGGTAGATCATCTATGTTATCGAAGATCGGAAGCAAGACTGCATCTTTCTCTTCGTGGAGCCTCTCGAGAGTCCGGAACACGATGATCGCAGCGAAGGGACCTCAACACCGAGCTTAAGAAGTGAATGACCGTATCTACAAGGGTTGTAATCCCTCTCACTTAGTGTTAAAGTGTTTAACATGCTTGTTTTCGCATAAACTCTAGTTTAAAGATCCGGCTTTGGGTTGTTCGGCACGGCTAAATTTTTAATCGGGCATGGTTGATGCCTCGTAGACCCTTGTGCGTGTGCCTAGCAACCCTACATGACACTCCCGGAGTCTCGGCACCCCGATCAAGCAAACGAGGTTCATCACCCGGATTATTGCTCCTATCACCGAGCGATAGGACATTCTCTTGAAGACTGCTTCACCTTCAAAAACTGGGTCGTAGACCAATATCAACTCTGCAGATTCGCTCTATCCAACAGTTGGAGGGTAGCCCCACGACAAAAGCATGTGCCAAAAGCAACGTATATAGCAAGAGTAGAACCAGATCAACATCGGTCTTAGAAACGATCTTGTACCTGTCACGTGATAACGCTGTCGGAAGAAGAAGAGCACGAGAATATGGATGACCTCTCCTGGTGCTTCGAAAATGAGGATGAAGGCGAGGTTATCTCAGAATTTCCACCGGCGCCAAAAGAATTGGAAGATGGGATACACACCGCGGCGGATAACCTAAGGAAAATCGACTTGGGGACGACAAACGACCTGCGGCCTACGTTCTTCAGTGAGCTGCTGTCTAAAGAGCAGGTGGCTACGCTAAAATATGTGCTCATACAGTATAAAGATTGCTTCGTATGGAACTATTCCGAGATGCCCGGGCTAGATCCAGAAATAGCTGTGCATAAATTGGCGATATCTTCGGACGTCAAGCCAGTCAAACAAGCACCAAGAAGAATGCGGCTCGAACTTGAAATAAGTATCAACGCCGAAGTCAAGAAGCAAATTGACTCCGGCTTCATCCAAGAAGTTCAATACCTTGACTGGATCGCCAACATCGTCCTAGTGATGAAGAAAAATAGAACGGTGTGCATTTGTATGGACTTTCGGGACCTCAACAAAGCTTGCCCAAAGGATGATTTTCCCGTACCGGTTACCGAGTTGATGATAGATAACACGTCCACTCACGAAGTCTTCTCCTTCATGGACGGATCATCGGGGTACAATCAAATAAAGATGCACCCCGAAGACCAGAAGCATACCGCTTTCCGGACTCCTCTGGGCATATTCTGCTACAAAGTGATGCCTTTCGGTCTGAAGAACGCCGGCGCTACCTATCAGAGGGCAATGACGAAGATTTTCGATGACCTCATACATAAAATCGTCAAATGCTATATCGATGACCTCGTAGTGAAAAGCAAATCGTACGAGGAACACTGGGAGCATTTGAAAACAGTGTTCCAACATCTTCGTACGTATAACCTGAAGATGAACCCTCTGAAATGCGCATTTGGAGTCTCTTCAGGCAAATTTCTAGAGTTCATCATACGACATCGGGGCATAGAAATAAATCCATCGAAGATCATGGCGATTATGGAAATGCCCACTCCATTAACTTTAAAACAATTGCGGTCTCTACAAGGGAAGATCGCGTATATCCGACGATTCATAGCCAACCTCTCCGGCAAATGCCGCCCCTACAGTCATCAAATGAAGAAGGGACCCCGTTCGTTTGGGATCGTAAATGCCAAAGCACACTAGACGAAATCAAGGAATATTTGCAGAACCCGCCGGTACTGACCACTCCAATCAAGGGAAAGCCTCTCATCCTGTACACAACAACCCTTAAAGGTTCTTCAGGCGCGCTATGGGCACAGGAGAATGACCAAGGGAAGGAGTGAGCCCTCTACTATTTTAGTCAAGTTCTCCTGGGGGAAGAAAACAACTACTCCCATATCGAAAAACACTGCCTGGCGTTAATCTTCGCGATAACGAAGCTTTGGCATTATGCTTTAGCGCATGAGGTCCATCTCATATCAAAAGTGGATCCTCTCAAATATTTGATGTCAAGAGACATACTAACGGGACGGCTCGCTAAATGGGCCCTACTCTTAATGGAATTCTCGATAACATACCGACCTCTCAAGGCAGTGAAAGGCCAGGCCATCGCCGACTTCCTTGCTGAGCACCCAATACTTGCCGATTCACCCATAATTACGAATTGCCAGACGAGCACGCGTTTGACACGATCGACGGGGAGAAAGGAGAGAGTGATACCCGATGGGAACTTTACTTCAATGGGGCATCTTCCATGAAGAAGCGAAAGCACAGCTCCCCCATAATCAAATCTGGGGTAGGCCTCATTTTCGTGACTCCACAAGGAGGGATAATGTGCTTTGCCTTTTT
Source organism: Agapanthus africanus (assembly GCA_030015575.1). Lineage (NCBI taxonomy): Eukaryota > Viridiplantae > Streptophyta > Magnoliopsida > Asparagales > Amaryllidaceae > Agapanthus > Agapanthus africanus. The sequence continues at coordinate 267,454,607 of CM057342.1, read as the reverse complement.
CTTAACAGAGACGAGGACAAACAATGAAGCAGAATATGAGGTTTTGATAGCAGGTCTTGATATCGCTGTCGACATGGGAATCGAAAACCTCCTCATATATGGAGACTCCCAGCTGGTCGTTAGCCAAGTAAACGGTGACTATCAGACGTGCAAGCCAGAGTTGGTAAAATATGGCAAAAAAGTGCAACAGTTACTAACTCAAATTCCTTCCTGCGTCTTGGAAAGCATACTGCGTACAAAAAATAGCAAAGCGGACGCATTAGCCAAACTCGCTAAAGAACTGGCTGACGAAAACCTCGATGACGTAAGGATCATTGTATAAAGCTGTCAGGTTCTTGCACCAGCAGAAATATCTCCGGAGTCGTCTAAAGAAAGGGAAGCGACCGAGCAAATAGCCCTACAAATAGAGGACCAAGAAAAGGCTAAGAATTGGAGATAAGTCTTTATAGACTACTTCAAATCCCATCGAACACCGGAAGATGCATCCTCAAGACACCAGCTCACGAAACGAGCTCTGTCTTTCGCCTTCGTCAATGATACTCTATATAAGAGATCGTTTGACTCTCTGTGGCTGAGATGCCTGGGACTGAAAGAAGCAAGGAGAGTCGTCCAAGAAACTCACGACGGACTCTGCAGTTCCCATCAAGCTGGGCCAAAGATGAAGCTGAAGATCAAAAGAATGGGCTATTATTGGCCCACGATGATTCAGGACTGCCTCGAATACGCGAAGCAGTGCCACTCGTGCTAAATTCATGGAGACTTCATCCACCAGCATCCAAACCCGCTACACCCAACAGTGGCTAGCCGGCCGTTCGAAATGTGGGGAACCGACATAATTGGGCCCATCGAACCAGTGTCATCCAAAGGACATCAGTTCATATTGGCGACAGCTGATTACTTCTTTAAGTGGGCAGAAGCCATACCGCTAAGAGAAGTAAAGACGGGGACCATCCTCCATTTCTTCAAGACACACGTCATCTATCGGTTCGGCACTCCGCGATGGATTATCTCTGACAACAGGCCGGCCTACAGAAGTCACAGAATCAGCCGCTTCGCACAGCAGCATAATATAGACTGGAGATACTCTTTAGTCTATAATCCCCGAGATAACGGTCTAGCTGAGACTTTCAAAAAAACCTTGACAAAGATCATAAAGAAGACGGTGTTCAAAAATAAAAATGACTGGCACGAGAGACTGCATGAAGCTCTCTGGGCTTACCGGACCACATTCAAAGCGGCCACAAATACAATGTCGTATGCATTGGTATTCGGCGCGGAAGTGATACTCCCCCTCGAGATAGAGTTACCCTCTCTACGAGTGGCGGTTCATTACGAGCTAACAGACGAAGAGAATGCTCATCTTCGGCTTGAAGAGCTAGATGCCCTCGATGAAACTCGTCTCGTGGCACAACAAAGCTTGGAGGCTTACAAAGCAAAGATGGCGTGCTCATACGAAAAATTGACTAGGCCGAGAACATTCCGCCAAAGCGAACTCGTGCTAGTCGTAAAAAGACCTATGATCCCCAATCGTGCCAAACGGGGGAAATTCGAGCTAAACTATGAGGGCCCGTACATCATAGACAAAGTCTACCAAGGTAGGGCTTACTTGCTCATGGATATGCATGGCGAAAGACCCTTCCGGCCAATAAACGACCAATTCCTTAAGAAATACTACGCTTGACTAGTCACAGCCCAGGTTAATGATAGATGACGACGCTTGTGTCCACTTGCTGTCTTCCTGAGTACCAAACTCTGTAAGTGCTACCCGGCAAAACTTCGCCGCAAAAACTAACAGCAGACCGAAACGTCCCTAAACTAACAATGGACCGCAATGTCCTGAAACTAGCTATGAACCGAAACGTCTCTAAACTAACAATAGACCGCAATGTTCTGAAACCAGCTACGGACCGAAACGTCCTTAAACTACTATGAACCGCAGCATCCTTAGGCTAACGTGGCAAAAAAAACGGTACGTCCATAAGCGAAATAGGCACGGATGAAAACCCGAAAGGGCGCAGACTCGTAAAAGAAATTCCTGTGCACTTGCAGGGTCCTCTCGGCCTTGTAAGGAGAAAATACCTGCGTGAGATCCTTACAACTCACAAAGGAGCAACACACTTAGGGATCCCCACGATTCCTAAGGAGAAATTACACTTACGAGATCCTCACGACTCGTAAGGAGAATCCCATTATGAGACCCTCACGGCTTATAGGATTCAAAAGTCTTAAGCTACAGGGATCTGAACCTGTTCTTAGGCCATCACATTCCCCAGATTGCCCTAAAAATGGTTCAATATTGACACTTGTACACAATCCACGGGCACAAATAAACGTCTCCTCCACCAAGTTCCACCAATGGCGCGAAATGTCCTCATGTGGTTAACGAAACTTGTAAGTCCTCTCGAATTATAAGGAGAAAACACTCTTGTAAGATTCTTACGACTTATAAAAGAACACGCACTTAAGAATCCTCACGATTCCTAAGGAGAAAACGCACCTATGAGATCCTTATGACTCGTAGGGAGAAACACCTTTATGAGACTCTTACGGCTCATGAAGTCAAAAGCCTTAGTCGACAGGATCCTAACCCTGTTTGCTAAGCCACCTTTGTTCGAATTGATAAAGGCAAATGATGATTCGCTCCTGGCAATATCCCAGTTGTAGCGATGCTGATGCCTAAATCGGTAACAAATTCCAAGTCCTTTCACGGCAAGTGATGATTCGCTCCTGGCAATATTCCAGTCGCAACGATGCTGATGCTAAGATTGGTATCAGATCTCAGGTCCATACTCGCAACAAAATCAGCGAGCCAAAAATACAAAAAAATATATATAGCCGAAATGATTGGGCAACTCGCAATAAAAATCAGCGTGTAAAAAGAAAAATAGCCGAAATGATTGGGCACCGAGAAAAATAGCCGAAATGATTGGGCAATCGCAACTTTCGCGATATAAAAAGCTTAAATGACAGAGCATCGCGGAAGAAAATAAAAAAAATGAAAGAATAAAACTTTTGCCCTGCAGGCGAGTCCATCCTGATCCCTTTATACAATCCATGGGCATAAACGAAAAGGGAACCATATTTCCCAACAGACTCTGTCAAAGGGAGAGTCGGATCTCGACGGTAGCATCTGCATCCCAGAAGATCAATGCGTCGTTCCTTCCTGACACCGCAGAAAGCGGAGCGAGTCAACCAATGACCTCCCCGCCGGAACAACGCTCCGACCCGGAAACAAGTCAACCAATGACCTCCCCACCGGAACAACGCTCCGTCTCGGAAACAAGTCAGCCAATGACCTCCCTGCCGGAGCAACGCTCCATCTCGGAAACAAGTCAACCAATGACCTCCCCGTCGGAACAACGCTCCGACCTGGAAACAAGTCAGCCAATGACCTCCCCGCCGGAACAACGCTCTGTTTCGGAAACAAGTCAGCCAATGACCTCCCCGTCGGAACAACGCTCCATCTCGAAAACAAGTCAGCCATTGACCTCCCCGCCGGAACAACGCTCCGTCTCTGTAACAACCCTAAATTTCTTATACAACTTTCTGTAGAATTTTTTTAAAATTTAAAGAAAGGGGTACTTTTGCCTGAGCACAAGTTAAATATTTGTTTTACTAATTAATTACAAGAAGGAGCTTGTAGCTCATTGGTAATACCTTGCATTGCTGAACCAAGCCACCAGAGTTCAAATCCCATATCCCACATTATTTTTAATATTGTTTTATTTTGAATTTTTAGAATACCAAGAGTTTACACGTGCATATCTCATAAAAAAAACCCACTACACCCTGAAAAGTAACAGTACCAGAGGCCTAATGAACCGACGAGGAGTGCTCCAACCACCTGACTCGGCCGAATCGGCCGGTGGACCGGCCAACTCGGCCCGCCGCCGCCGGCCGGACTCGGTCGGACCGCCGAGTCATCAACATGTAAGATGTGTCTTTTGGCCTCCCCTGTACACCTGCACACTTTAAAACTTTAGACCAGTAACAGAGACTGTTTAATACCCTATCTACTCTATTTTTATTACATTTTAATACAATTTATCACATTCTTTCATTTTAACTTTTCATCTACCCTAACCCTAGCCTAACCCCATAAATACAACCCCTAAACACTACCCCCTCACCCCAAAATTCTGAGCAAACTCTGAAGAAATTCCTAGAAACCCTAGTGTGCATTTGAAGTGAGCAAAGAGGCGAAGCTCCGGCGAATTTTCCGGCGACAACCCTAGGAGTTCCTGGCGATGAAACGGCGCACCGGAAACTACGTTCACTCCCTCTCCCTCTCCTCTTTAAGCTAAACCTGTAAGTCCCACCTTCCCCCTTCTCTACTCTTTCTGAAAATACGAAATTCTAAAACCCGACGGAATCAGAGCAAACCCAATTTCCGATTCGGTTCTTCCAAAAATCTCACTTTTCCTTTAATACAATCTTATTAAACCATTACATGTTGACTATTAAACACTAACTAATCATATTGAATAAGTTCTATATCAAAAGAAATTGCTATTTCCATTTTACCATACTTTTTCATTAAAATACCATATAGTTTCATTTTCGACATTTAAACATCACAAACTTGCTACACCTTTAAGTAGATCACGAGGTAATGACCTACCTTCTCACAACACTCATATGCAATATAGTACAATACTTTTCGGGAACATAGAATACGGGAAAACGAAACATTTCAAATAAATACCATTACTATTAAAACCGTTTTCTAAAAGATCAGTATTTTACACAAATCTTTGCAAAGCGCCGCTACAACCCATTTTGGGGAACCCGACTGGGATGGTGCGGATTATCGCACATCTCTGGGCTTAGTAGTGCGAGATGCAGACCTACGCAAGAAGCATTCGGTCTCGAGAGTGTTCCCTCATAAAAATATCGGGAAAAACCCCAATGGGGCATCACGTGGTCACACGTGACCAAGGGTCACGCACTGACACGTGGTGGTTTCCTGGAGACTCTGTTATAATAGAATTGAATTCTAATCAACAGGAGTCACGTGCACATACGTGATGGGCCTTTAAACCCACTGAAAATAATTAAAAGTATAATAAAATAACGAGGAAAGATCCCAATGGGGCATTACGTGTCTACACGTGACTAAGGGTCACGTGCTGACACGTGATGTTCCTTAGTTCTTTAAAACAGCAGAATTAAATTCTGGTTAAATGTTTAATCAGGAGGGGTCACGTGCCAACACGTGATAGGCTCTTAAGCCTTCTGAACCAATAGAATTAAATTCTAATTAAGAGAGAATCGAGAACCTTAACTGGAAAAATATCTCTCTAAATCTTTCCAAACAAAAAAAGATTGTGCTCTGTAAAGTGGAGCACCGTTGGAGTAAAAATCCAATGGTGATTAAAAATCACCAATTTATAGAAAGATTCTATACAAGGAAAGATTTTCCTGAAATTCACCAAGAATAACAGACAGAATATCTTTTGGATTAAAAATTCAATGGTGAATAAAATTCACCGAGTGATCTAAAAGATCATGTTGGTTAAAAAATCAATTAAAATCTTTCAATGAAAGATTGACTAAACAAACAGATTCTTTTCTTTCTCCTATAAATAGAAGCCAAGAAGAGAAGAGAGGGTATCGATCTTTTTTTTGTGGAGAGATACACAACAACAGGGAGAAAAAAGAGAGGAGAATTGTAACGTCTTGAAAAGTCGTTTTGATGTTTTCCTGAAAATCGGTGAAAATTCGGTATTTTTCCGAAAACCGTCTTTTTTGTTATTTTGCAGTTTAGGGCTAATTATACCTAAAATGGATAGGTAATTGCTTGTTTTTAGTAGCTAATGAGTTACTTATGAAATTCTGGTAGTTTAAAATTTTTTCCCTATTTTTCAATTTTTTAATATTATTTTAAGCCGGTAAGAAAATACATTAAATTAGCGATAAATACAAATTTTTCCGGGCTAATTTTAATCCTTAAAATTATGTTAATTAAAATCTAGTTGCAACATAAATTTTTAAGTATTTTATTTTGATTTTTAACTAATTTTTATTATAGGAAACGAAATTTATTGAATTTAAGCTTAAATTGCAATTTTTGACTTGTAGGGGGTCTTTTTGCATAAAATTTCTTTTGTAAAACCCCTCTCTCTCTTCCCTCAGCCCTAGGCCAGCCCCACCATGATCTGGTCCAGAAAATTTCTGGCCTCACTTTGACATTATTCATGTGAAGAAATGGATTGTTTTGAGAGTTGATTAAAATATAGTATTTGGAAGTATGGTGTATTGACTTGAGAGGGTTGACTTAGGAATTTTCTCACAACACCCACCCCCATCCCTCACCTCTTTCCTGGCCGAAAATCTGCAGGAAATCCCCCCCCATTTCCTCTTCTCTTTCTCTCTCAAATTTCATCAAATAATGCTCCAAAAATCAAAAATTTAATCTCACAACTTAACTCCCATTCCTTATTCCTTTCACCTTGGGTTTTATAGCTTGGATCTTGATGCTTTGAGGCCATCAATTGAAGCAAATTTATTCTTGCTAGATCTCTAGTTGAGGTATAAATTCTTGCTAATTAAATTCTTTTGATTTAATTTCTTAAGTTAAATTGTTGTAGTGTTAATTTAGTGTTAGTTCTAATCTAGTTTTTTTTAGGTTATGGTTGAAAATTAAACTAGGGTTTCTTGAAGCCATATTTTAGTTAATTAAATTTTATTTAATTAGTCTAGTTGTTACTTAACCAATCTATATGGTTACTTTGCTTAAGTGGCTTCATATTAAGCTAATCTATGTTAAACTTGTGTGAAATTTTCATTAAGTTTGCAAATTACCAAAATCTAGAAGAGGTTTGTGTATGGAATGTGGGTTTTGTAGCATGGTAAATAAGTTAAAATTGTGTTTTTGGTGGCTAACTAGTTGTGTGGATTGGATGGTTGTGTTGGACCGTGATAACTTTGTCGCTATTGTCGATGTTTGCACCAAATTGCTTTTCTAGCTTACTAGTTTTTACTAAAATGTTGTGATGAATTAATTGCGATGTCTTGATGACATTTTTAGCATATCCTATGACATTTAGGATGCGTGTGTGCGGATTTTTGAGTAGTCGGGTTTTAGTTTTGCCGGACGACCAAATCGGCGATTTTTGCAGTTCTTGCGATTTTCGCGTGTGTTCCGCGCACCTTGTGCACGTTGTACCTAGCTTGTGAACGTTAGTATTTTCGTTTGGATTTTGCGTCATTCTTGATATGTAACCTTATGTTTGGTATTGATGTAAATTCCAGGTTCGGTCGCGGAGACGTCAGACGCGGCTCGAAAGGGGAAAGCGGTGATTGAACACAGCTAGCTAGGGATTCCGGTGAGTAGATGTAACATCTACGGGGGACTATCGTTGGATGGCGCAAGCCGCCCGATAGTTTTAGTAACTTAAAAGATTCTTAGTAATGTTAGTAATTAGGGGTGTAATACTTGTATGATTATTTGCTACATTCATGCCCTACATTGACATACATATACGAAACCATGTTATAGGACACCTGCACCATTGCCAGGGTTTTTATATGCAGCACGAGCACTATTCATGCTTACACACACACCCTGGTAATTTCCATGCCACCATACTAGATAACCTTTAAATTGAACCCTTTTACTATAATTGATACTTAAACTTACGCTATTGCTTTAATTCCTTAAAATGAAATCGTAGAATTGCTATTCATGTGCATGTACTTCATCATATTATTTGTTCATGCCTAATCTATTAATCCCACATCGCAACTTGATTATTGATACCATATGCATTCATTAACATTGACATATGCACTTATGAGGATTTCTTGAGATTTTATGATATTTCTGGATTTCGGGGAAAAACCGCAAAATTTCTAAACTTATTATATTTTTTTAAAATATGTAAATTGCGGTTTTCTAGTGATGTAAGTGTCGTCCACCATGAGTTTTCTGTGGTTTTCGAGACCCGTTTCGAGGAGTTGGATGAACCGTCTCGGGTACATGGTGGGCCCGGTAGGGTACCCCGGGACAAGAAGCTCGTGGTGCTGACGATGAGCCTGGCAGGGGACGGATTACCTACCGGTGACTTCATTGGGCACGGCGGATATCCAGAGGATACCGACCGGGGCCGCGAGAGGATGTGATATTGATATTGAGATGGGTCAGCCGGATGGCTGAGGCCAGAGACACTATGACATGGATTTATGAGATTTGAGACAGCTTTTAGGTGTCGTTGCTGGACACAGGTTCTTGTCGATTCTTTGAGTATTATGCTGGCATTCTAAAAGAGTTTCAAAAACAAAAAGAGATAAAATGTTTCTTATATATACCTATTGAGACCTCAGATATTCATGTTGCATACATACTAGTACACTTATATTGTATACACACCTGCTAGTGCATCCAGTCATACCTGTATTTTAGATGCTAGGATGCTTGTTTGTATGCATACGATAGCCTTTGTAGATGTTATTTATTACTCACGAGTTGGCAACTCACCCCCGTTGTGCCACAGCCTTTTGCAGGTCCGCTCCGTCAGTACAGTAGCGGCGGGCGCACTTGTTCTTTTGCCTCCTTTGCCTGGGCTCGAGGTTTTGCTCTTAGGTGGGTTATATCATTATTTTGTACCACCTTGTATATTCTTTGTATCTAGTGCACTCCATCTACTGTATCTACCAGCATTATTGTATATTGACCTAGAGATGAGACTGTGAGATTTGTGGACTTTTATGCTGTATTTTGGGGTCGAGCTTACTTGAGTCGACATGCTGTTTTTCTTATGCTTCATTATGATTATTTCGCATGTTGTTGCTTTATTTTGCGTGGGATTTGTGACCGCCTTGTGGCGAAGAGCTAGCTCCCGCTTGGGGATGCCTTATTTGTTGGATTCATATATATTTTGTTGTACCCATTTTGGGGGCCAGTATTTACAAAGGAGACTCTGCCGAAATTTTCGGAAAAATTGATATTGTTTTCAAACAGGGTTTTATATGACTTATTGATAAACTTGTTTTCAATTGGTTGGGTTCTCTTCACTCTTTTACTTTTTGGTTTGGTTTTCTGGGCTTTGGCTTACTTATTTTACGGACGTCTTTAGATGTTTCGTAAACTTAAGTGCCAGTCACGTTCCGTACCCTGCGGGTCGTGACAAAGTTTGTATCAGAGCGATAGGTTTTACCTTTTTGAGTGTAGGATGACCCTTGGTAGATGGAGTAAGTGACTTAAGTAGGGTAACGTAGCGTGCGTATGTCCGCGGCATACTTGCGATACGGTACTCCGCCTAAGTGACTTTAGGATACTTGCTTGAAATTCCTTCTTCAATTCCGTGTATCCTATGATTCTATTGCACTGTTCTTATTATCCGTTTTTCTGTAACAGCCACTATGCCGCTGAAGGCTACGAGGGCACAGAGGGCTGCCGCCAGAGACGAGATTTGAGCTGGCTCGTCCGAGACTAGGACTGAGCAGGGTGGTATGCCTACGCCGCAGGGACAGACCGATCCACCTTCCCCAGGCCGTATGGATAGGCTCGAGACTGGTATGGAGGAGTTGCGACAGATGATAGGAGGCATGCAGGAGCTACGTCAGATGATAGGATCCCTAGTTGCAGCCAGTCGTACACCGAGGCCGGATGACGTACCTACTACATCACAGACGACTATGATACCTGCTCCTCCTACTACCACCGTGGCCATTCCGGTTTCACTACAGGATTTCATGAGGCTGAGACCTCCAGTATTCACCGGCACCGAGGCAGCGGAGGACCCACAGACGTTCCTTGACAGTTTAGCCAGGATCTGTCGTTCGCTGAGATGTTCGGATGATCGATGGGTAGAGCTTGCAAGTTTCCGACTAGAGGGTCTCGCGCAGACATGGTGGGAGTCAGTCTTGAGAGGTCGAGCTGCAGGTCTACCGCCTATGACTTGGGTCGAGTTTACAGCGGTCTTTCTAGCCCGTTTCCTTCTAGAGTGCGTTCGTGACGCCAGAGCTCGTAGCTTCGAGGCCTTAGTCAAGACACCTGAGATGACGGTGTCTGAGTATGACATCCAGTTTACACAGTTATCCCGATATGCTCAGTATTTGGTGGATACCGAGGAGAAGATGGTGAAGAGGTTCGTACAGGGACTTGATGCCCAGCTATATCTTGCCATTGGCGCCCAGCACTACGACACTTATTCAGCTGCTATGGATACGGCATTGCGAATGGAGGCACGCATATCACAGACTTCGGCCATTTCTGGGCCGAAGAGGATTCGCACCGATGTACCGTCTCAGAGGCAGCGCGCCAGATTCTTTCCGAGAGATAGGCCTGGCAGAGGATTTGGACGGGGACAGTTATATGGTTCTTATCCCCAGGGGCAGCAGCCGTCGCCAGGGTGTTTTGGGTGCGGGAGTCTGCACCATCTTGTCAGAGACTGTCCGGCGAGACGACAGGGAGCAGCGACAGTTCCGCATGTGACCCTACCACCATCACCACCCCCTCCTCAGAGAGCCCTACTTCCTACCACCGGCGATGCTCCACGCCAGTTAGGTGCACCCAGAGGCCGTGGACGCGGCGGTCCTATTCAGAGAGTACGAGGAGGCAGAGGCCGAGGTCGAGGTCAGCCCGTTATCGGTGGAGGACAGGCCCGAGTATTTGCTTTGACACCGCAGGATGCGCAGGCATCCAATATTGTTGTGACAGGTACCTTGCCAGTTTGTTCTTTCGACGCCCGGGTATTATTTGACCCAGGTTCCACACATTCGTACGTCTCTACACACTTTGCACCGATGTTGGGCCGTGAGTCGTCGTCGTTAGATCATCCGCTTGTTGTTGTTACTTCGGTAGGCGAGTCGTTTGTCGCTCGTTTTGTATTTCGATTGTGTTCCGTTCGTATCGGGGAGAGGGATTCATCGGTTGATTTGATTCTCCTCAATATGTTGGACTTTGATGTGCTTCTGGGCATGGATTGGTTAGCCACTTGTTATGCTTCGGTGGACTGCCGTGAGAAGGCAGTCATATTTAGCTTTCCGGGAGAGCCAGTCCTTGTTATTCGGGGAGACCGCAGTGTCACCCTTCCCAGCTTAATTTCGTCTCTTCGCGCTGGTCAGCTCTTGCGGAAGGGATGTCAGGGATTCTTAGCATATATTTGTGATACTCGAGCTGCAGAGGTTCCGTTGGACCGGGTCCCGGTAGTTTGTGAGTTCCCTGATGTTTTCCCTGATGAGCTACCTGGGCTACCGCCTGAGCGCGATGTCGAGTTCTGCATTGATTTGATTCCCGGCTCGGGGCCTATTTCTATACCGCCTTATCGGATGGCCCCGGCAGAGCTTCGAGAGCTGAAGGATCAGTTGCAGGATTTGTTAGATAAGGGGCTTATTCGACCTAGTGTTTCTCCATGGGGTGCTCCGGTCCTGTTTGTCAAGAAGAAGGATGGAAGTTTGCGCTTATGTATCGACTACCGCCAGCTGAACAAAGTTACCGTTCGGAACAGGTATCCGTTGCCGCGCAATGATGATTTGTTCGACCAGCTTCAGGGTGCGGGGTATTTTTCGAGGATCGACTTGCGATCAGGATACCATCAGCTGCGGGTTCGACAGGAGGATATACCGAGGACAGCTTTCCGCACGCGCTATGGCCATTACGAGTTTTTGGTGATGTCGTTCGGTCTCACCAACGCCCCAGCAGCATTCATGGATTTGATGAACCGTACATTCAGGCCGTATCTTGACTTGTTCATCATTGTGTTTATCGACGATATCTTGGTGTACTCCCGGAGCAGAGAGGAGCACGAGCAGCACTTGCGGATTACGTTACAGACTCTGAGGGAGCACCAGCTGTTCGCAAAGTTCTCCAAGTGTGCATTCTGGCTGGACAGCGTCGGATTCTTGGGTCACGTGGTTACGAGAGACGGCATTTGTGTGGACCCGAAGAAGATTGAGGCTGTTCAGCAGTGGCCCCGACCTACATCGGTTACCGAGATCCGTAGTTTTCTAGGCCTGGCAGGCTACTACAGGCGTTTTGTTCAGGACTTCTCCCGTATAGCTGCACCTTTGACCGGTTTGACCCGGAAGGGAGTTCCTTTCGTTTGGACAGAGGAGTGCGAGCGCAGTTTTCAGCAGCTACGGACTTGTTTGACTACGGCGCCGGTATTATCTTTGCCTTCGGGATCAGGCGGATTTGTGGTCTACTGTGATGCTTCGCGAGTGGGATTAGGATGCGTATTGATGCAGCATGGCCGGGTGATCGCTTATGCTTCTCGGCAGTTGAAGAAGCATGAACAGAACTACCCCACTCATGATTTGGAGATGGCTGCAGTGGTCTTTGCACTGAAGATTTGGCGACATTACCTATACGGCGAGTCGTGTCAGATATTCACCGATCACAAGAGCTTAAAGTACATATTTCAGCAGCGAGACCTGAACCTCAGACAGCGTCGTTGGATGGAGTTGGTGAAAGACTACGACTGCGAGATCTTATATCACCCAGGCAAGGCGAATGTGGTGGCAGATGCGTTGAGTAAGAGGCCCGGGGATAGTCTATCCTTTTTGCGCGCAGTGCAGAGGCAGTCGTCAGCAGATTGGCAGATGTTATGCGACAGCCGCGTTGAGTTCGAGTTCACTCAGACAGGAGGACAGCTCGCGCATGTTCGTGCACGCCCACAGTTGCTTGACCGTATATATGAGGCACAGCGCAGTGACGACCGTTGCTTAGAGATCATGGCACAGATGGGACAGGGCAGATTTTCCGAGTTCGTGATTGACGATCAGGGGATTTTACGATATGGATCTAGACTGTGCGTACCAGATGCTGATGGATTGCGGCGCGACATTCTTGAGGAGGCACACCGATCAGTGTATAGTGTCCATCCCGGTTCCACCAAGATGTACCATGATATGAGAGAGACCTACTGGTGGGACGGAATGAAGAGGGACATTGCGGAGTTCGTTTCGAGATGCCTGACTTGTCAGCAAGTCAAGGCCGAGCTCCAGAGGCCCGCAGGAGAGCTACAGCCGTTACCCATTCCAGAGTGGAAATAGGAGCAGATTTCGATGGACTTCGTTGTGGGTCTACCCAGGACCAGTCGAGGGTACGACTCCATCTGGGTGATCGTGGATAGATTGACGAAAGCGGCTCACTTCCTACCAGTGAAGACCACTTTCAGCTTCGCTCAGTATGCTCAGCTCTATATTGACGAGATCGTGCGACTACATGGCGTACCGACTTGTATCGTGTCAGATCGAGGCACTCAGTTTACCAGCCGACTATGGCAGAGACTCCAGGAGGCTTTGGGCACTCGTTTGAGCTTCAGCACAGCATTTCATCCGCAGACCGACGGACAGTCAGAGCGGACCATTCAGACTCTCGAGGACATGCTCAGAGCGTGCGTTTTAGACTTTGGTGGTAGCTGGGATCATCATTTACCTCTAGTGGAGTTCTCCTACAACAACAGCTTCCAGGATACTATTCAGATGGCACCTTTCGAGGCATTGTATGGGAGGAGATGCAGATCGCCTGTCTGTTGGACAGAGCTCAGCGAGAGCAGCATTTTGGGGCCGCAGCTTGTTGAGGAGACGACAGCAAAGATACAGTTGATCCGAGACCGGATGAGAGCGGCTCAGAGCAGGCAGAAATCGTATGCGGACCGGCGCCGTCGCAGATTAGAGTTCGCAGTTGGCGACCATGTTTTTCTGAGGGTCTCTCCGATGAAGGGCGTGATGCGTTTTGGGCGAAAGGGGAAGCTTAGCCCTAGATTCGTAGGTCCCTTCGAGATCCTCGAGCGGGTTGGCGCTGTTGCATATCGTTTAGCCCTTCCATCCAGCTTTCCCGATGTTCACCCCGTCTTCCATGTTTCGATGCTCCGCAAGTACCTTCACGACCCTTCGCATGCGATTCAGCACCCGACAGTCCAGCTAGAGCGCGACCTTTCTTTTGCAGAGCAGCCGGTGGCCATCCTGGATCGGCAGGTGAATAAGTTGAGGTCGAAGATTATACCAACCGTCAAGGTCCTTTGGCGTAGCCCGAGCAGCGAGGAGGTTACCTGGGAGACCGAGGGCGAGATGAGGAAGAAATATCCCCATCTCTTCGAAGGTACGCGTAGTTATATTTTTAAATTCAGGGACCGAATTTCTTTAAGGGGGAAGATTGTAACGTCTTGAAAAGTCGTTTTGATGTTTTCCTGAAAATCGGTGAAAATTCGGTATTTTTCCGAAAACCGTCTTTTTTTGTTATTTTGCAGTTTAGGGCTAATTATACCTAAAATGGATAGGTAATTGCTTGTTTTTAGTAGCTAATGAGTTACTTATGAAATTCTGGTCGTTTAAAATTTTTTCCCTATTTTTCAATTTTTTTAATATTATTTTAAGCCGGTAAGAAAATACATTAAATTAGCGATAAATACAAATTTTTCTGGGCTGATTTTAATCCTTAAAATTATGTTAATTAAAATCTAGTTGCAACATAAATATTTATGTATTTTATTTTGATTTTTAACTAATTTTTATTATAGGAAACGAAATTTATTGAATTTAAGCTTAAACTTGCAATTTTTGACTTGTAGGGGGTCTTTTTGCATAAAATTTCTTTTGTAAAACCCCTCTCTCTCTTCCCTGAGCCCTAGGCCAGCCCCACCATGATCTGGTCCAGAAAATTTCTGGCCTCACTTTGACCTTATTCATGTGAGGAAATGGATTGTTTTGAGAGTTGATTAAAATATAGTATTTGGAAGTATGGTGTATTGACTTTAGAGGGTTGACTTAGGAATTTTCTCACAACACCCACCCCCATCCCTCACCTCTTTCCTGGCCGAAAATCTGCAGGAAATCCCCCCCCCCTATTTCCTCTTCTCTTTCTCTCTCAAATTTCATCAAATATTGCTCCAAAAATCAAAAATTTAATCTCACAACTTAACTCCCATTCCTTATTCCTTTCACCTTGGGTTTTATAGCTTGGATCTTGATGCTTTGAGGCCATCAATTGAAGCAAATTTATTCTTGCTAGATCTTTAGTTGAGGTATAAATTCTTGCTAATTAAATTCTTTTGATTTAATTTCTTAAGTTAAATTGTTGTAGTGTTAATTTAGTGTTAGTTCTAATCTAGTTTTTTTTAGGTTATGGTTGAAAATTAAACTAGGGTTTCTTGAAGCCATGTTTTAGTTAATTAAATTTTATTTAATTAGTCTAGTTGTTACTTAACCAATCTATATGGTTACTTTGCTTAAGTGGCTTCATATTAAGCTAATCTATGTTAAACTTGTGTGAAATTTTCATTAAGTTTGCAAATTACCAAAATCTAGAAGAGGTTTGTGTATGGAATGTGGGTTTTGTAGCATGGTAAATAAGTTAAAATTGTGTTTTTGGTGGCTAACTAGTTGTGTGGATTGGATGGTTGTGTTGGACCGTGATAACTTTGTCGCTATTGTCGATGTTTGCACCAAATTGCTTTTCTAGCTTACTAGTTTTTACTAAAATGTTGTGATGAATTAATTGCGATGTCTTGATGACATTTTTAGCGTATCCTATGACATTTAGGATGCGTGTGTGCGGATTTTTGAGTAGTCGGGTTTTAGTTTTGCCGGGCGACCAAATCGGCGATTTTTGCAGTTCTTGCGATTTTCGCGTGTGTTCCGCGCACCTTGTGCACGTTGTACCTAGCTTGTGAACGTTAGTATTTTCGTTTGGGTTTTGCGTCATTCTTGATATGTAACCTTATGTTTGGTATTGATGTAAATTCCAGGTTCGGTCGTGGAGACGTCAGACGCGGCTCGAAAGGGGAAAGCGGTGATTGGACACAGCTAGCTAGGGATTCCGGTGAGTAGATGTAACATCTACGGGGGACTATCGTTGGATGGCGCAAGCCGCCCGATAGTTTTAGTAACTTAAAAGATTCTTAGTAATGTTAGTAATTAGGTGTGTAATACTTGTATGATTATTTGCTACATTCATGCCCTACATTGACATACATATACGAAACCATGTTATTGGACACCAGCACCATTGCCAGGGTTTTTATATGCAGCACGAGCACTATTCATGCTTACACACACACCCTGGTAATTGCCATGCCACCACACTAGATAACCTTTAAATTGAACCCTTTTACTATAATTGATACTTAAACTTACGCTATTGCTTTAATTCCTTAAAATGAAATCGTAGAATTGCTATTCATGTGCATGTACTTCATCATATTATTTGTTCATACCTAATCTATTAATCCCACATCGCAACTTGATTATTGATACCATATGCATTCATTAACATTGACATATGCACTTATGAGGATTTCTTGAGATTTTATGATATTTCTGGATTTCGGGGAAAAACCGCAAAATTTCTAAACTTATTATATATTTTTAAAATATGTAAATTGCGGTTTTCTAGTGATATAAGTGTCGTCCACCATGAGTTTTCTGTGGTTTTCGAGACCCGTTTCGAGGAGTTGGATGAACCGTCTCGGGTACATGGTGGGCCCGGTAGGGTACCCCGGGGCAAGAAGCTCGTGGTGCTGACGATGAGCCTGGCAGGGGACGGATTACCTACCGGTGACTTCATTGGGCACGGCGGATATCCAGAGGATACCGACCGGGGCCGCGAGAGGATGTGATATTGATATTGAGATGGGTCAGCCGGATGGCTGAGGCCAGAGCACTATGACATGGATTTATGAGATTTGAGACAGCTTTTAGGTGTCGTTGCTGGACACAGGTTCTTGTCGATTCTTTGAGTATTATGCTGGCATTCTAAAAGAGTTTCAAAAACAAAAAGAGATAAAATGTTTCTTATATATACCTATTGAGACCTCAGATATTCATGTTGCATACATACTAGTACACTTATGTTGTATACACACCTGCTAGTGCATCCAGTCATACCTGTATTTTAGATGCTAGGATGCTTGTGTGCATGCATACGATAGCCTTTGTAGATGTTATTTATTACTCACGAGTTGGCAACTCACCCCCGTTGTGCCACAGCCTTTTGCAGGTCCGCTCCGTCAGTACAGTAGCGGCGGGCGCACTTGTTCTTTTGCCTCCTTTGCCTGGGCTCGAGGTTTTGCTCTTAGGTGGGTTATATCATTATTTTGTACCACCTTGTATATTCTTTGTATCTAGTGCACTCCATCTACTGTATCTACCAGCATTATTGTATATTGACCTAGAGATGAGACTGTGAGATTTGTGGACTTTTATGCTGTATTTTGGGGTCGAGCTCACTTGAGTCGACATGCTGTTTTTCTTATGCTTCATTATGATTATTTCGCATGTTGTTGCTTTATTTTGCGTGGGATTTGTGACCGCCTTGTGGCGAAGAGCTAGCTCCCGCTTGGGGATGCCTTATTTGTTGGATTCATATATATTTTGTTGTACCCATTTTGGGGGCCAGTATTTACAAAGGAGACTCTGCCGAAATTTTCGGAAAAATTGATATTGTTTTCAAACAGGGTTTTATATGACTTATTGATAAACTTGTTTTCAATTGGTTGGGTTC
This sequence comes from Agapanthus africanus, assembly GCA_030015575.1. NCBI lineage: Eukaryota > Viridiplantae > Streptophyta > Magnoliopsida > Asparagales > Amaryllidaceae > Agapanthus > Agapanthus africanus. The sequence goes on along the minus strand of CM057342.1, from coordinate 267,437,158 downwards.
TCTTCACTCTTTTGCTTTTTGGTTTGGTTTTCTGGGCTTTGGCTTACTTATTTTACGGACGTCTTTAGACGTTTCGTAAACTTAAGTGCCAGTCACGTTCCGTACCCTGCGGGTCGTGACAAGAATTTAATTCTCAAGAGAGAAAAGAAGATCTCTTCAGAGAAAAAACTCTAGGTGAAAAGAAAAAGAAGAAGTTCATTCTACAAGCTCTCACAAAATAAAAGAGAATTTAATTCTCAAATTAAGAGTTTAACTCTTCTGAATAAGAACTTAGTTCTTCCTTTGGTTGAAGATCTGCAGAAGCAGATCTTCCCATAAGTTGAGAATTTAATTCTAATCAGGGAAATTCTGTCATGCAGATCCAAAACCTAGAGGGAGAATTGAGTTTAGGGAATTTAATTCCTCTAAATACATAGGAATTTAATTCCTTTAAGTGAAATTAGGGTTTAACCCTACATAAGAATTTAATTCTTCCATATACATAGAAATTTAATTTCTCAAAACAAAATTAGGGTTTAACCCTACCAAAGAATTTAATTCTTAAAACAAGAGACTTGAAGCTTTCCATGCACGTAAAGATCAAGTATCCAACATGATCACGTGGTAACACGTGACCCTTCATCCCAACGACCAAAAAGGAATGAATAAGGCATACTCACATGCCCCCACGTGACCCTTTAATGGACTCCTCACAATAATAAGGAATTAGCCCAGAGGAATTGCCTCACGTGCCCCCATGTGATCCTGTAACGGACTCCTCAAAATAAGAAGGAATTAGCCCAGAGGCAATGCCTCACTTGTCCCCACGTGACCCCTGACAAACACCCTTTTCAAAAGAATAAAATAGGGGAAGACAGAGGAATTGATGCCCAACGCAGAGGCATTGTCACGTGTCCACACGTGATGATCTCAACGACTAAAAGTGTTTAACACTTATTTGAATATTCTGAGAACAAAATAAAGAAAGTCTGGCCCCATCTTCAGATGCCTCACGTGACCCCACGTGACCAATTCAATTTTAGTGTTACTTTAAGCGCTTCGTCCTTAGTGTTTAACACTATTTTCAGCACATCACGTGGGAACACGTGATCGCCAAATATGCTTTAGTGTCTAACACTATTTTTCAAGCCAGCCTTAGCCCAAATCAGCTAAGTTTTTCCAGAGACAAGATCTCCTCTTTGATTGAACCCCAACTACATTCTTCCAAACTTGATCATTTCATATGACATTCAAAGTAAAGTCCAGAGCTATAATGAATGGCTAGTGCTCAGCCAAAGACAAAATGTTGTCAGAGCCCCAAACCCCTGTTTAAGCATTGCTAAATAATGGGGGGGCTGAGCCCCAGACAAATGTTCAACAGTCTAAACAAAGGTCTAACATTTCAAACCTAATTGGACTTAGCCCAAGTTGGCCATAATTCCTCAATTTAGATTTAACCGAGCCCATGTGCTCATAATCCAGTTAATTGTCTTAGTCCCAAATTGGACTACAGATCTTCCAATCAACTTTGGTTCAAGAGTACATCTCTTCACTCCTTTGATATCTGTCGTTGTAATCCTTCAACGTCTTCAGAGAGGTGACGGGTCCCAATAACCAATCATTCCATGGACTGTAGGGTCCTTAAACTCATGGACTATGATGTCCTTAAACTTTATAGACTATGGCATCTTTAAACTATGGACTGTGGGGTCCTTAAGCCCATGAACTATGATGTCCTTAACCTCGGACTGTGGGGTCCTTAAGCCCATGGACTATGATGTCCTTAACCTTGGACCACCATGTCCTTAAACTGGTAATCGACCGCAATGTCCCTAAACTAAACAATAGAGCTCAAATGCTCTCTTGTTGGATCTAAATGATCCCGTTGAGTGGATCTTAGTCTAAAATTAGACTAACGTATCATCAACGAACGTTTAAGTTGATCTTTGTCTCAAATGAGACTAACGTATCCTTAAACCCAACCCCCAAACCCAAATCTAAGAAAATACGGACTTGGACTAATCCACGCCCTACGGGCGACAACATAAATTAGTCTCTGTATACAATCTACGGGTAACCAAAAAAAAAAAAAACACGACACGACGTGACCATCTGGAGAAGGAGAAAGTGGTTACCGCGATGCGGTAGCGTAACTAACTGCAGGGGCTTGCGCCTGCAGGGAAGAGCGTCCCCACAATCAAAAACCCCTCAAATAAGGGGGAATCTGATGAAGTCTGCTACATTGGCCGCATCCGTTTAAACCTTCGATACATGGTGTCATAAATCAACTTGGCATCTTCGGAGAGGTGGACGGATAGCACCAATTAGCATTTGCCCCCGAAATTCAGGCAAGACGGACCTCAGCGGTCTCGTCTCCGCGTCTTTCGGCGGAGAACAAAATCTGGCACGCCCGGTGGGACCTCTTCCTCTTTCCACTCCATACTTCATGTGTCGTGTTCGCGAATGAATCACGGTTTAATATGGTTGCCCTTGGGTTCGAGGTACTAAGATTTGGTTTTGCTCTCGTGCAGAAAAAAAGAAATGGCCTCTAACTGCTCCAGCTGCAACTGCAACTCCCATTCCACTTCATCTGGAGGTGTAACCTATGGGCCCCAAGCGGCCTTTGTTTTTACAATGCCAGTAGACCAGGTGACTCAGTCCACCACTGGGCTATTCTTCGGGACCATGCTCCCACCCATGAACTTCAATGCCCCGCTGCCGTTACAGGAAGCCCCAAAGAAGTCGATCTTTGACCGACTTACCACTACTGCGGCCCCTCTCAATGGGTCGTCCAACTCCAACGCCTCAGTCTTTGACAGACTGGGCCAAAGCTCATTTGGGCCCATGAAGAAGCCCGCGATACCGGAAAGTGTTATCCCTAAGTGGATAGCCATTCCTGCTCATGAAGTCGTCAAGGCGACTTCTCCTGCCAAAGGGTCGGTCTTCACATGACTGAATGTTCCGGCTCCCGCTCCAGCTAAAGTCCTCAAAGCTGCTTCCCCTGCCCAAAGGTCTGTCTTTGACAGTTTGGACACTGCTTCTCAACGGACGTCAGTTTTCAAGAGGCTGGCGCCAGCGAAAACCCTTCGCCAACACAGGGGGCATGAGGAAGTCACCCCTACAGCTGAGATAATCCCATCCGCATGACATGCTCGCCGTCATTACTGGCGCCAAGTAAGGAAGGCTGGGGGCAGCTTCCCTTCTGGACCGACTCTGCCAGCTCCCATGGTGGAAATCAATGCTGCTGTTCCGACTTGGAACAGCTTTGAACTGCTTAGGAGGGTTCACAAGAACGCTCCAACTGCCATGCTGAAAAGATCTCTTCCACCTGTGGGGAATGCTACAGAGAAGAAGCCGGAGCAGCCCCCTCAACGGCTGTCCTCCAAAATTTACAAAGTCAGGCGACAGGTCCAGGAATCGGTGATTGACCAGGACTACTCTCGCCGACCAAAGAAGATTAAAGCTCGGCAAGAAGAGAGCCATCCCGTGGTACGACAGAAGATGTCATCCGTTTGGGTGCCCGCTGCAACGGCCCCCTCAACGTCAACCACTCACAAAAGAAGGAGGCCGGAGAAAGCCCCTGTGACCGCGGCGAACCGCAAGGACGTTGAATTTAAACGCCCCAAGTCTGGGGGCATGGTAACACATACCGTTTATATGGCTTCCGAAAAAGAGGAAATCCGTGCTTCTACGGATCATCGACCGCTTACCCGATCGATAACAAAGGCTCAGGAGCATCATCAACAAAAACTTCAGGAGATGCTGACTGCAATGGCCGCACTCACTGGGCCAAAAGAAAATCCAGAGACCTCAGAGCAGCGTCGGTAACAAGAAACTGATACTGAATTCCTTCGAAGAATGCTTGAGAAGAAAGAAAAAGAGGTCGCAGAACAAACGGCCAATATAAAACAAATGGTCCTTCTGTTCCAAGATATGGTGGGCATGATGATCCAGCCGGACCCTCCAGCCGAAGACCCTCCAGTGGTAATTGAAGATGATAGAGGAGAGACATCAAATCCTCTGCCGGCTCTGTCAGCAGCCAAGGAGGAGACCATCTCAAAAGCCGCCCTGGATGATTACATCGCTCAGCAAATATGAGCTCATCAGGCGAGCGAAATGACCATGCAGATCGTTAAGACTGGACGACTCTATCCGGGCTGGTATGACCAAATAAGGTACCCATCGGGATATACGATCCCTAAATTCCACGTATATAAGGGAACGGGAAATCCACATCAGCACGCCGCTCAATTTAGAGTCTTGTGCGGCAACACTAGAGGTGATGATAAACTTCTGCTCCGCCAATTTGTTGGCAGCTTGTCGGAGACGGCGTTCGAGTGGTATTCTGAACTTCCAAATGACTCTATCAAGACATTTGCGGAGATGGAGCTGCTGTTTACACAGAGATTTGCGAGCGCCAGCGAACGTACCCCAATCACGGCATTGATCAATGCCAAGGTGAAGCCGGGAGAAACTTGGGTCCAATACATGATACGGTGGCGGAATTTATGGTCGAAATGTGAGCAGCGCATCGAAGAAGCGCCTGCAGTAGGCATGTTTGTGGGCACTCTTGACCCTCAGGCAACCATATCCCAGTTCATGATGTTTTTCAAGCCCACCACCTTCCAAGCCTTGATTGACAAACTGGCCCAAATGGACCAGATGGGCCACATGCCTTCCTCTTCGAAGCCGGAGCCACGGAATGAAAAAGGGAAAGGGAAAGCGACCTTTGTCGCTAATGCTCAACAATAGCCCAGTGGTCCAAAATTCACTGATCGCTTATACGAGAGGCGGCGCTTTTATAATGAGAAAATGAAATGCCCTTATTCATTTCCCCGGGACAAAACGAGGAGATTGTTCGAGCTGACGGTGCACAACAGGCTCATCACCTTGCCAGATCCAAAATGCCCACTACAACCTGGTGAGGCTAATAATCCCAATTATTGCCCCTATCACCAAACGATAGGCCATCCAATTGAAAATTGCTTCATCTTTAAAGGCTGGATCGAAGACCAATACCAACAGGGCAAGTTTGCACTGTCTGAGAATTGGAAGGTAAGCCCGCCGCAGCCGCACGTTCTTAAAAGGATGGACACACCGGGAGCGTCATGCTCTTTTGTAGAAGAAGTTCCATGGGAGGTCGTTCTTTCAGCCAAGACTAAAAGAATGTTGAAGGATCTGCAAACATGCCCGGCGATCAGGTGGAAAAATCCACTGGAACCCGAGATCATCGAGGGAATGCTGAAACCGCGCCCAACTCCAAAAACTGGTGGTGATAGTCAAAGCGCCCACACTCAGCCGTCAAAGTCGTCGTCGAAGAAGAAGAAAACCAAGAAGCCCGTGAAGCCTGATGACAAGTGCACGGACCTGCATGTAGGGTTCCTAGGCACCCTAATGAGGTCTCACAAGGCATCAACCATGCCAATTTCAAATTTAAACGGTGCCGAGAAACCCTAGAACGGATCGTTGGCTAGATTTCTAGGCGAAACAATAAACTAGTTAACACTTAACTACAAGTAAACGGAAATACAACCTTTGTAGATCCGGTTCTCCACCTCCATAGCTCCGCAATGAAGTCTTCTCGCTGTCCATATCAAATCCCGGGCTCTAGCGTCGGCTTCATCGGAAAAAGAGCGGGCTAGGTCATCGACGACGTGCCGAAGATGATCTACGTCGAGGCATCGCTAGATCAAGCTCCAACTTCACCAAGTCTAGAAACTTGTGAAGGAAACACACTCTACTACTTGGCAAGAGGTAGAGGATGAAGAAATAGAAAGTGGGTTAACTTTAGAATTGGATTTCTCACTCATTTCCATCAATCACCATTGATGGAGCATAGCTTTCTTCACTTCAAGAATGGAAGAAGAAGAAGAATATTATGATAAGTTTTAATTAGAAAAGAAAAGAATAATAATTCTTATCATAAAGGTAACCATGGTAAAGTGTAGAGAGTGAACAAGGGTTAGTGGAGTGGTTAGGGTTAAGCATGAGACAAAATGGTGACATAGTCAAAGTGTTCATGAAGCTTCATGAAAGATTAAAAGAATGCCACCATTTTTCTCACCCTTTTTCTTTTTCCAAATGAATAACTAAATAATAAATAAATAAATGAAAAAGAAAACAAAACCCTAACCATTCACAACCATGGTTTAATCTTTACACTTAACCAATATAGCATGCATCATCAAACATGATACAAACATGTGCACAAAATCATATCGCATATACAATGCGCACATCCGAGTGAGAAAATCCATTCAAAGTGAACCGATACTAGTTAATGCAAAGTAATATATCAAATATATAATTATACATTAAATCATTAAATCAACACTTGATTCAATGATCCGGTCATGTCGCACATAACCGACTGGTATCAATAGTAACAACTTATCGAATCAACACTTGATCCGATAACCCGGCTATATCGCATATAACCGATCAATGTCACATCGCGAGAATCGAATACAGTATCACATACTGGTATTATTCTCGGTCCCGCACATATCTCATATGCGCTCCTATTTCGTTTCGCTTGAGCCAGGAAACCTCTGTGTAGGACTCTAAAGACTCGTCAATACGCCGGCAGCAGATGATGATCATATCAAACATCCACAAGCCGCAAGCGGTCTGCTAAATGTAACGGCCACCCGGGTATTGAGCGATCAGAAGATCGACGAGCAAGCCCGCTCACACTCCAGTGAATCCAACCAGTAACACTACCGTACAGTCCGGTCTGATCGTCTGATATGTCGCATATCTCGCCTAGGGGTGGTAAACGTCAGACCCCAATAGCTCGATAAGTCGTGTCGATATGAGGTCTATAACAATTCGAGAAACTACTGGTAACACTTACCAGTAAATCTCAGCAACCCTGGCCAGGGATTTCCTGTTATAGCCAATCGAACACAGCGCAACATTAACTCCCTATACCGGGAGAGACGAATCCCCTCCTATCGCTCATTGCCTCCATGCGATTCGGGACTGTACCCAAAAACCACCATTTTGCACGCCCTCTTGGACGTGGTAAGGTGGAAATCAAAGCACAGTGGGAACCACACAAGACTCTATGACGATCTCGGGTCAACAGACTACTCTGTACCAGTGTCACCAGAGAACTGCCATCTGACGTAAGGTATAATACCATCTGGGAGTTCTCGGCGAGTCCGTCCAGTGTACCCAGTCTCCACTGAGCACCCGTATATCATCTCTGATGTCAAACACCAATGGATATGGGATCATCCATCGCCCATCTGTATGGGTCGAGAAGGTATACGCTAGTCTACTCTGGTATATCGATGCCTTGTCTCGATACACCCACGACTAGGGACTTTGAAGGATGTACTTATAGACTATCTGTCCCCACTAGTATGATCTGCATCATAGTCCAGGTAGTCAAGTACACATCCTAAGGGCTTTACCAACATGTAACAGAGAGACAATCAGTGTACACGTTAAGGTAAAGTTCAACCAGATAGCATACTATCATGTCGAGCAAGAAAGTCCTCCCTATATATGTCCCAGCATCCACTACAATATACATCCTATGTACAGTAATGGCCTCTAGGGCATACATATAACTAACACTGCAAAAACATATTGACGCGCTGGAAGAATATAATCAGAAGACGTGGACCCCAGTCACACTCCAAGAATTTCTCAGCCACGTCCTTCAGGACGGAGATGATGACAATGGAGAAGACTCGTCGGATGAGTCTGAAGATTATGTGGCAAGCTGCCATGTGATCTCTCACTCATTAATAGATGATGGAGAAGCTCCTGACGCAAAGAAACTGGGGGCAGATCCTGAGCCGTAACTTCTAGGGCCATCAGACGAAATGATTGATGCATTCCTGAACGAAGCTCTTCTGAAAAGCAAAGCTGATCGAGAGCACGAGATGGCCATATTTGAAAAGGCCAAACGCCGGCGACTGGATGAAAGGGTTGAAGCACTCCCACCAGATCAAAATACATCCGCCGCAAATAAAAGCAGGTTCAAGACGAGGAAAAGGTTCGCCAAAGCCATATCGATGGGAATGAAGCTGCCACCCTTCGAAGGAAACACTTCTGATGAAATACACCTTAATGAAGAGGATGTGCATTCTAATTACTGTTTATATCATCGGAGGATTGCGCACCCTACCGAAGAATGCAACGCCTTTAAAAATTGGTGGTAAGGGTATGTCGCTCACAGGCAACACTTCAAGAGGATGAAGCGTGAAGCTCGTCGACAGCGGAAAAGCATGATAGATAAGCGTAAAAGAACTGCAGGCAACTGTCATATGGTTGACTACGGGGGATCGCAAGTTCTTACATTCGGGAGCGACTCTGACGAAGAGGTGACTCTCGGCCCTCTCTTCAAAGAATCCACTTCAGGAAAAGAGGAAGAACCGAAGAGCTGTGAGAACATTCAGCTGCGCAATCGCACATTGCCTGAAAAGAATCTCGGACCCGTAAACAGGGGGTCGAACAAAAAAGATAAGGGAAAAGAAAAGGTCCCTGAGGATATCATCCTCGATGACCAAGTCGTTGAAGAGCTGACAGCCAAGGACCCGCCCAAGAAAAGTAAGGTGGATTACAACATTCTGGCACACCTGAGGAAGATACCCTCACAGCTCAGCATTCTCGATGCCCTTCTGTTATTTAAAGAGGCGAGAGATTATTTGATCAAGGTACTACAACAGCCCGAGCAATTCCAAGCTTTCCTCGCCGAAGAAAAGATGAAGGACGAGCTGGATGAAGTACACACAGCCGATATCACCTTCGGCGATGAAGACCTCCTCCTCGGGACGTGTGAGCATAATCGTCCCCTTTATGTCTCTGGATACTATCATGATATTAAGATAAGCAAGATCATGGTTGACAATGGGTCCTCCGTCAACTTTCTCAATGTAAGAGTGTTGAAGGAAATCTGCATAAGCGTTCAGCACCTCGCCCGTGATAAAATCACCATCTCCGGGTTTGACTCCCAGTCATCATGGACGCTCGGGTCTGTGATATTGATATTATGCTTTGGGCTGCTTGTCACGGACATTAAGTTCCACGTCATTGACGCGAAGACTTGTTACAACGCTTTGCTCGGCAGACCTTGGTTACACGAGTACAACATCATCCCTTCTACACAACATCAGTGTATGAAGTATTTCAAGGATGGTCTCGAATACACCGTGACAGGGGGCCATTCTCCGTGAATGAAGTCCGAAAGTACGAAGATGCAAAATAGTTCTTACCAGATTTCGAAGACACGAAAAGATGTCACAAACCGAAGAACAAAGCTATTACTACTATTCCGGTCTTCGGGAGTGATACCTAGGAGGAAGAAGAAATAGTTTATTCAGGGCCGCCCCAATACAACAAGCCGGGACCGTCCACCCCTATGTTGATCTTTGGCAGCGACTCGGAAGATGAGGTCCATGCCGTATTTTCTGTTCGACCATCAATACGAGCCTTCGCTGGCGATGATCAGAGTTTGCAAATTGCCATGGTCCCGCAGGAGCATTACAAAGAGGTTGACGCGCTTGATACCTATAGTGTGCAAGAACTGCAGACATTCTACGTCCCTCCCAGGCGAAGAGATAAAAAAGCGATCCTCTTTTATCGATCAACGGAAACCAAAGTGGAAAAAGAAATTTGGCACGACACCGATTCTGCACTTGACAGGCTCCAGCCCATCCGTCTGCCCAGATACTACACAGAAGGCTTAAAAAGGCTATTGAGGTGCTAAGGTGTACCCCTTAAGCAGACCACTCGACAAGCTAAGTTCTATGATAGGATCTGGAACGTTCCCGGAACTCAGCGAAAATTGTCCAACGGGAGAATGGAAGCGATCGGGCTTGGATATATCCGATCCAAAAAACGGGAACGATTCAATGACTGCTGTGTTATATATGACTTTGATGAAGAAGGAGATGTTCTGTTAAAAGACGCTAACCCTGAACCGAAACGAGGTCCCGCCATGAAAATGCCAAGTCCGTCATTTGAAGAACAGATGGACAAGCGGATAAGGGAAGCGAGTCAAAAGGTCCGGGATGACCATAGCCGCGAAATGGCCATTTACGAGAAAGCCAGGACACAGTGCCTCCTTCAGCAGGCCGCGGAGCATAACAATGCTCTTCGTCGCCAACCTGTCATATAAAAGACCCGGCGCAGAGGCAAAAATAAACTAAAGAACGTAAAAAACGTTTGACAGCGGCCAAGCGGGTCTAAGAAGCCACGTGATCAAGAATCGAGCAGCCGGGATCCGTCTCTTATAAAGAAGACAGGTCGAGCATATTCTTTTCCCCAGGACAAGACAAAGAAGATATTCGATCTTGTAATAAAACATTAGATGATGACACTACCGGAGTCCAAGCACCCCGAGCAAGTAGATAAGGTCTCTCACCTAGACTATTGCTCCTATCACCGAGCAATAGGACATCCTCTCGAAGACTGCTACACCTTCAAGAACTGGGTCGAAGACCAATATCAACAAGGCAGGTTCGCTCTATCCGATAGTTGGAGGGTAAGTCCGCCACGGAAGCATGAATCAAAAGCCATTTATGCGATGAGAATAGAACCAGACTAACATCGGTCTTGGAAGCGGTCTCGTACCTGCCACGTGATAACACTGTGTTGGAGATAGTGCCCTCAGAGTCAATTATTAGGTCACAGGTACGTGATTGCAATGATTGATGGAGGACCTATCCCGGTAGGACAGTCTTACTCGAGATGATAGTATGCTATCTGGTTTACCTTTATCATCGTGTACTGCTTTAGGTGACCTGACAAGTTGCTATTACACGTTGATAGAGCCCCTAGGATTCTTGCTTGACCACCAGCAGTATGAGGGCGATCATATAAGTGGGAGCTGGGGTCTATAAGCACATCCTTAAATGGTCCCTAGTCGTGAGAGTTTCGAGACAGGGCATCGATTCTCCAGAGTAGACTAGTGTATACAGTCGAGACCCCGACGAGGGGCGGTGGCCGGTCTCACAAGCCACTGGTGTCAGTTGGATCACCTAAGATGTATACAGGTGCTCATTGGGTTATGAGTACACCGGACAGGACTCGCCGGGAACATGCTAGTTGGTCATATACCAGACGTATGATGGCAGTTCCCTGGTGACATGTGTACAGGTTAGTTCATCGACCTGGGGATCGTCATTTGTCTTGTGTGAGTTCCCACTGTACTTTGATTACTACCCTACCACGGCTCAAAGGAGTCGTGCAAACAGGTTTTAGTTGGGTACAGTCCCGAGCCATATGGAGGCAGTGAGCACATCTTCAGGGGTTCGTCTCTCCCGGTATTGGGGGTGAGGTCGCGCTGTGTCTAGGAGAGCCATTACACGAAGCCCTCGGCCGAGGCAAGGAGATTTACTGGTAGGTATTCCAGTAGTATCTCAGGGTGTTCTGGGCTACACTCCGACACGACTTGTACCGCTTTTGGGGGTCTGACTTTTACCAACCCCTAGGCCCGCCATGCGATGCTCATAGACGAACGGACCGGACTGTACGGATATTGTCACTGACAGGCTCAGTAGGGTGTCAGGCTGAGTTCGCTCACAGACGTCCCTTTTAGTCAATACCCGGTAGCCCGTTACGTATTGGCTTATACCTCTGACGTGCTAGTGGTTAAATCCACAACCAAGGTGTTGACGAGTCTTTAGAGTCCCCCACATTCAGTTACTCAGCTTTCGGGCAAAAAGTTGTAGAGGCCGTATGGAGATATGGCAAGGTCCGATCAGATACGTGCGGTATTGTACGGATCAGGATCGGACAGTTTGTACTACAGGCCGTATGGATATATGGCAGGGTTCGATCAGATACGTGCGGTATTGCACGGATCAGGATCGAACGGATATTACTAGCCGGCTTTGGTTTAAGCCGGATCCTAGTATAGTACAGTGTAGATTTTGTCTCATTGCATTTGTATTTCGGTCGGAATACAAATGCGGGTGTGTATGCACAGTATCGGGGTTTTCCTGTAATTTATTACGGGACCAGTTTTCTGGAGTTGCCAGTTTGCTTTCCGTTTCGGCCAATTTCCTTTGTATCGTTCATTGGCCGAAGATTGGTGGAGGAGGGCTTATTTGCATTGTTGCAAATAAGTTTTTGTGGAGGGGGTCTTTGCATATATTTGTATCATGATGGTTTTTCATGATGAGCACCATCACTTGACTTTCCTTTTTCATGATAGCTTGACTTTGGATGTCATCATGGTTGTTGTTGATTGGTTGGTGGAGTATGGATTTGGTTGTGATGATTGTTTCTTTTCACCATTCTTTTTCTCTCATGATTATGATAGTGGTTCAATCATCCATACACCACACACTCTCTCTCCATTCTCACTCCCTCTTTGTTTTGGCCGGCCATTCCCTTAGGGGATGGGATGGATTCATTTTATGTGTGGCATTTTGTTTCTCATGCTTGCTAGAAAAGCCCTCTAGTTCATTTCCTAAAGCGGCTCTCTTTTCTTCCACCAAAATGGCAAAGCTCCAAAAACCCCATATGAGACTTGAGTACTACATATTCTACAGCAGATCTTGGGCACGTCGACTAGCCAGTTTCGTGCCCGAGTTGCCTCGGCATTGAGGTGGGAGCCCGTAAAAGAAGTAGGCGATGTGGTGCACTTCCGGCGACGAGGAGGAGACTGGAGCTTCCGCAGGAGATCGGGACGACGTCGAGAAGACCGGAGGACTTGGATCAGTCGGTATATCTCTCTTCCCCATCTTGTAGTTAGCTAGGACTAGTTAATGGTTCGATCCGGGTATTAGTGCGCGGCGGTTTGCCAGTTCAAAGAAAATTTAAAGTTTATCACCGCTTCCGCATTTGGCCGTCGGATTGACGGCCGAGGCGCCGCCGTGCACTTACAGTGGTATCAGAGCCTCGCCATTAACTTAGTCTAGCTTGGTTTAATGTGTTTTGCATTTCCGATCGACCAAAATTCCAAAATCCGCATTTTTGCTTGCATCAGTTTTCTGTTGAAAATTTTTTGTCTCCAAAAATTTTTCAGGTTGTATAAAATTAATGTACTGGAGACTACAAGGCTACTGTAGAAATTCGACAGGGTGATTCCACTGTGGAAGCGCGGAACCGCGGCCAAAACCCCATTTGGGCCGCTGTTCCGCCGCACACTGTGGAGATCCCTGCACCAAATTTCTACAGTATCTTTCTGGGGTTAAAATTGAGGTTTTGGAATATTAATATTGGGCCAAGAATTTCTTGATCTGCTACAGTAATGCTTGGGGGCCCACTTGTTAAAATTTGATTGATCGGATATTTTAAACACATTATTTCACAGTATTTACATTATATCTGCGACCGTGAATGTCACTCGATCGGTAAATCCGGTCTAACTGCTATAGCCCGGTTAGACGGATTTGCGAACGTGACTTTCACGTTGATGTTCTGTTTTTGCTGTGATGTTGCGGATCGGTCGTGGGGGATAGCCTGGATGCAATGCTAGTACAGTTGTGGTTGTATTATGTACATTTGATATTGCGGGGCGAGCGTCCGACATGTGGACTGCCGTCACTGCCTGTTTGTATTATTATTATTTTGGGGCACGGCCAGGTTGCGGTCGATGTACCGTTGTATGTATATTTTACTTTCTGTACTAGGATTGCCCCGCGAAGGGGTGCACGGATAGCCGGGTTCTGGAGGGCAACAAGCCCGCATCTCATGGCATTGAGACGGAGGGGGCTTCACTCTAGAATTGGCGGGCTATTCGCCGCACTCGTAGGGGGTACAGGTTGACCCAGGAGGGGTGCCCAAGTTACCGGATTCCGTGAAGTGCTGGGTGGTCCATTCACGGTGCTGAAGGAGGCTGCCTCGCTTCAGGTTTTGGCGGGTGACTTGCCGCGCCCGTAGGGGTCTAGGATTTCATTGCACAGGCTATCCACACGACCAGGGGAACGTCGGGTTTCAGCGGCTCTGTGAAACCCGGGGATCCCAGATATCTGTATTGTTCTGTGATGCTGTACATTTCTGTGATGTTGCTTTTCTTTTCACGCCTTGAGCGAAATATAATATATTGGTATATATATTAGTAGATGTTGTATATGTTTTGCATCCGCGCTAGTCCAGTCCCTGCTCTGTCGTTAGTTAGCTAACCTAACGGGTAATGACGGGACCCAGTGGCGAATACGGATGGCATATACGTACATCAGTATATTTTCGTTCTTTTTGGTGTGATCAATTGATGGGACTGCATTGATTCGAATCAATGCAAGTTAAAAACAAACCTAATCTGATGTTGTTGGAACACTTTTCAAAAAGCTGTTATTGCAAGGACGTTCACTTTTGTTTTGCATCGTGGTATTCAGATGGAATATCCTGCTCCTCAGTCGACGAGGCAAGGGCCGAGATCCCTTCACCGGGAGTGACCCCTTGGACAAAAAGTTTGCGTCAGGGCAATGACTTCACTATAGCCGATTACTTTTGCTTTGCACCGTGGTATTCAGTTGGAATATCCTGCACCCCATTCTACGGGGAAAGAGCCGAGATCCCTTCACCGGGAGTGACCTCTTTAGCAACGGTTTTCGTCACTATATTTTTAAAAAGCTATCCGTTCCTTCGACGATATCATGTTCATTACGTTAAAGGTTTTCGCCAGAAACCATTCGTAGCCCTCCGTCGTTTCAGACGGGTAGCACGTAGTATTCATGCTATGTTTGTTGACCTTCGTCAAGGCATAGTGTATGGTAGCTGCTTGTTACCTTTCTGCTGCATAGATAGATGCGTTGGTTTGGGACAGTCGTATAGCCTTGTTGACCTTCGTCAAGGGCTTGTACGGGTGGATTCAAATTAACCTGGACAATGACGGGTGGAACTTGACATATGACTTATGATTTGTTGACCTTCGTCAAGGTCATAAGAGCATGGGGCAGAAATCACATCGGGAGTTTCAAAAGAACTGAAACTTGCCAGATATGCGCATACCTTCTGGAGTGTGATACCGTGAGCGGATTCTGTCACGTTATCATGCGATGATAGTTGGATCCCGATTCCCACTGATGAGTTAGTTTACTCCTCGGGTAATCCCGACTGATTCTTCTTTCAGGTTTGGAGGAGAATTTGAGGTACAGTGGGAGGATTCCAGATTAGATAAATTGGTAACCATTCTGATCTAGGTTAGAGTGCACGCTGAGTGTTTCTTTTCTCTCTCTCTTTGGCAGCGACCATTGACCCGACCCTAAGACTATGACTCAGAGACCAATGTTGACCGAACCTTCTATAACACTGGCTTTTGGATTGTCAGAGTTGCAAACCTCATTGCCACTCCTACTTTTACCCTTTTCTCCAGGACACCCCGTATTACTACGAACGTCCACTTCCATTGGACAAAACCATCGTATGGTTAGATACGAACTCGAAGGGATTTATTCGAGGATGGTTTCCGGTTCTGGAGAAAACGGATAGAATTATTCAGTTGTCTTTTCATTTTACCTTCTCTCGAGTTGTGAGTACTCCTTGGTTTAGGAGATAGTACACCTATTACGCAAATTGGATGGTCTTCTTCCAAACCATAGGCAGGTGCCGACCGGTGGGGAATGAAGAAAACCAATTAGCCTAACGATGGTGTACATAAGGTATTAAGTTAAGACAAAGCAAGGGATTAGTAAGAGGGCAAAGTAAATTGCGACTGATATTCACGACCATACCAAGTTTTTTCGTTACCACTCCCACATCACCTTTGTATTTCTCCAGGACACTCCGTATCACTACGAAGATCCACAGTTATTGGATACTCCATCGTATGGTTATATACGAACTCGAAAGGAACTTGTTCCAGTTCGGGGATGGATTCTGGTTCAGGAGAAATAGGAATAAGGTTTATTCAGGTGTCCTTTATCTTCACCTTCTCTCGCATTGCGAGTGTTCCTAGGATTTGGACAGTACACCCATTATGCTTATTGGATAGTCTTCTTCCAAACCATAGGCTGGTGCCGAACGGTAGGGAAGGAAGAAAACCATTTGGCCTAAAGGGGTGTGCAGAAGGTAATGACTAAAGACATAAAAAGGGATTTGGAGAGGTGGCAAAGAAATACACGGTTACAGTTGTGAATCTGGATAATGGAAGAGGCATTACTAGGAATACCAAGATACCCCATCGAAACATTTCAATGTTTCAGTTTCACTGTGTAGTGTTAAAGGAAAACTGATTTCCCAATTAGTCCTTACTCCAGGGTATGTATTTACCAGGTATGATTCTCACATCTGTATGGTTTTACAGATGATGAGTGGGAGTAAGTTATTGGGAATTGGGTGATCATCCTCATTATATCGGGATTCGTTGTAATCGGTGATATTTGAGGAAATCACCTGGGCTGTTTGCCGGTCGGCAAATATTTGGTTTTGAATATCCGCTGTTGTGCACCAATTTCAAATTGATATATCTGTACGTCTATTTTCATAGAGTGAGATGTACTTTTTGAAATTATGTCGATGACATTTACCTATATCAGTGGATGGTTAGGTAAGGAGCATTAAACAGCGGTATAATTCTTCTTAACCATAAGTACAGTTTTCAACCTACGACACACAGTGAATGAGTTATCAGACTCAAGGGACTTATACAGAGTAATGTATGTTGTCCAGGGTCCATCAGGACAGAGGGGTTGGTCCTCGTACTATATTCGGTTTACTTATGACTTCTCTAGTTTTTAGACAGGTGTTTCGCGGAAACACAGGGTCTGAATTTTGAGAAGTTATAGGTATTTGAATAGAGTAGAGAACCAGGTGTAGCAAGTATCGGGATTCTTCAAAGCAATCGAAGATGTAGACACTTGTGCATGGTATTCAGTTGATAGTAATGATAAGAGATTTTGCTTCTCTTTCAGGTTATTCATAATTGGAAGCGTTCCTAAGTTGAGTAACGCTGATCGGCCTCCTTCCATTTAGTTGACATGCACTGGAGACAGCTGCATGATTTGGATCTGGTTCAATTAAATCAGTGCCTCTGTTTCTATATTGGATATAGAACAGTTCATATCTTAACGATGTTAAGGTACGGGGAGTTGTCCGGTTTATGATTAAAACCAGACACTGGACAACTCAAGACACGTTTCTGTAATGGCTGTTTGTGGGTTGACCCAGGCTATGACGAGGGTTGACTTTCTACCATCTGGATGAACAATAGCGATATTGTTCTAGACTCGCCACAGTTTTATTAAAAAATGGATTTTTTCAGAAAAACAGTAGTGGAAGTATGGTAGAACTGGAAGTGATTCCAGAACCACAAACGATTACTGAAGATTTGATAGGAACCTAAAGATTCAATCTGGTTTGACATTCCATTGGCCACTCCGCAGATGAGGTGGGTAACTTCAGGCACCCGAGAGGTACTACGGTAGCCTCAAGGACGGTGACAGGGAAGTTCTTGCTTACCCACACTTGCCATTGCTGTTGTTCCAGACTATGAGACCCGGCAGGAGGATGAGTATAGCGTCGTTCTGAACTCGCTTCAGAAGTGTACGTGTATATGACTCTGCCAGAGGGTTGTCGTAGTCAGTGGGAGCAGCGGAAGCATTGGTGGACATGTAGCTTATGTCTATTTATAGACTAAAGCAGATATAGCGGAGATAGATCATCTATTTCTGACGTGACAGTCATGGGGTTGACTTCATCAGAATAGGGGATGGATCTGTTGAGAAGGTAGTAGGGTGTGATGTCCTGGTATTTGGATGACATACACGGAATAGGAAGTGATATTCCTATACTACGATCGGTTATATTTTGGTCGTCACACAGTGGTTTCTCCACAAAGGAAATATATCTGACATACTGGTTACTAGATCTATGGTTTTAGATCTAGATTTGGGTAGTCTCCCAATCTGGGTACTTAGACAGCATTCTAAGAGTGTTTAGAATGGACGGCTCCATGCATGGTAGTGTACCTGCAGAAGATGGAGTCACCCTCTCTAAAGGTGTCTTACAGACTAAAGAGGAGAGGGATGTGCATGATTGGCAGATCACTTGCTTAGGCAATTGAGTCAATCATGAGATGTCAAGTACCACACCAGATGTTGTTCTTGCACCAGATGCAATAAGTTGACATTGATCCAGTCCTGGAGAAACAGTCGGAAGCAGTTATAGAACATAAGTGGATGTTCTAGGGATATGATAACGACAGCCTCATGCAGTAGACAGTTATCATTCCAGGCTTCCAAGGTGACATGGACGACAAGGAGGTTGTCCGAGTTATGGTTTTCCTTCTGATGAGGGGCAGTATTTTGGACAGGTGGTCCAAGGCAATACTGAGGGTGGCATGGCGCAGGATACTGATTAAGTTCAGTTGACGATACAGTCTAAGAAGTTTGGATTTGGAGTTCATTTATGAGCTATGTCCCATCAGACATCCAGACACATTCTAAGACAGGTATTGCTCTTTTCGGGAGATGGTTTTCTCTGCGAACTTGAGATATAGAGAGACATGGAAAGAGACAACAAAGCGGATCCACTCACTAAGGCTATTCCTCGAACGCAATAGTTTCGCAAACGAGCTTTGTGAGACTGACAAGTAGAGGAGTTGTGTGCTCGGTATCACACAGGATGTGAGTATGCGACATCGCAATAATTAGCCTTGAGTGCAAGTGGGAGATTGTTGGAGATAGTGCCCTCAGAGTCAATTATTAGGTCACAGGTACGTGATTGCAATGATTGATGGAGGACCTATCCCGGTAGGACAGTCTTACTCGAGATGATAGTATGCTATCTGGTTTACCTTTATCATCGTGTACTGCTTTAGGTGACCTGACAAGTTGCTATTACACGTTGATAGAGCCCCTAGGATTCTTGCTTGACCACCAGCAGTATGAGGGCGATCATATAAGTGGGAGCTGGGGTCTATAAGCACATCCTTAAATGGTCCCTAGTCGTGAGAGTTTCGAGACAGGGCATCGATTCTCCAGAGTAGACTAGTGTATACAGTCGAGACCCCGACGAGGGGCGGTGGCCGGTCTCACAAGCCACTGGTGTCAGTTGGATCACCTAAGATGTATACAGGTGCTCATTGGGTTATGAGTACACCGGACAGGACTCGCCGGGAACATGCTAGTTGGTCATATACCAGACGTATGATGGCAGTTCCCTGGTGACATGTGTACAGGTTAGTTCATCGACCTGGGGATCGTCATTTGTCTTGTGTGAGTTCCCACTGTACTTTGATTACTACCCTACCACGGCTCAAAGGAGTCGTGCAAACAGGTTTTAGTTGGGTACAGTCCCGAGCCACATGGAGGCAGTGAGCGCATCTTCAGGGTTTCGTCTCTCCCGGTATTGGGGGTGAGGTCGCGCTGTGTCTAGGAGAGCCATTACACGAAGCCCTCGGCCGAGGCAAGGAGATTTACTGGTAGGTATTCCAGTAGTATCTCAGGGTGTTCTGGGCTACACTCCGACACGACTTGTACCGCTTTTGGGGGTCTGACTTTTACCAACCCCTAGGCCCGCCATGCGATGCTCATAGACGAACGGACCGGACTGTACGGATATTGTCACTGACAGGCTCAGTAGGGTGTCAGGCTGAGTTCGCTCACAGACGTCCCTTTTAGTCAATACCCGGTAGCCCGTTACGTATTGGCTTATACCTCTGACGTGCTAGTGGTTAAATCCACAACCAAGGTGTTGACGAGTCTTTAGAGTCCCCCACATTCAGTTACTCAGCTTTCGGGCAAAAAGTTGTAGAGGCCGTATGGAGATATGGCAAGGTCCGATCAGATACGTGCGGTATTGTACGGATCAGGATCGGACAGTTTGTACTACAGGCCGTATGGATATATGGCAGGGTTCGATCAGATACGTGCGGTATTGCACGGATCAGGATCGAACGGATATTACTAGCCGGCTTTGGTTTAAGCCGGATCCTAGTATAGTACAGTGTAGATTTTGTCTCATTGCATTTGTATTTCGGTCGGAATACAAATGCGGGTGTGTATGCACAGTATCGGGGTTTTCCTGTAATTTATTACGGGACCAGTTTTCTGGAGTTGCCAGTTTGCTTTCCGTTTCGGCCAATTTCCTTTGTATCGTTCATTGGCCGAAGATTGGTGGAGGAGGGCTTATTTGCATTGTTGCAAATAAGTTTTTGTGGAGGGGGTCTTTGCATATATTTGTATCATGATGGTTTTTCATGATGAGCACCATCACTTGACTTTCCTTTTTCATGATAGCTTGACTTTGGATGTCATCATGGTTGTTGTTGATTGGTTGGTGGAGTATGGATTTGGTTGTGATGATTGTTTCTTTTCACCATTCTTTTTCTCTCATGATTATGATAGTGGTTCAATCATCCATACACCACACACTCTCTCTCCATTCTCACTCCCTCTTTGTTTTGGCCGGCCATTCCCTTAGGGGATGGGATGGATTCATTTTATGTGTGGCATTTTGTTTCTCATGCTTGCTAGAAAAGCCCTCTAGTTCATTTCCTAAAGCGGCACTCTTTTCTTCCACCAAAATGGCAAAGCTCCAAAAACCCCATATGAGACTTGAGTACTACATATTCTACAGCAGATCTTGGGCACGTCGACTAGCCAGCTTCGTGCCCGAGTTGCCTCGGCATTGAGGTGGGAGCCCGTAAAAGAAGTAGGCGATGTGGTGCACTTCCGGCGACGAGGAGGAGACCGGAGCTTCCGCAGGAGATCGGGACGACGTCGAGAAGACCGGAGGACTTGGATCAGTCGGTATATCTCTCTTCCCCATCTTGTAGTTAGCTAGGACTAGTTAATGGTTCGATCCGGGTATTAGTGCGCGGCGGTTTGCCAGTTCAAAGAAAATTTAAAGTTTATCACCGCTTCCGCATTTGGCCGTCGGATTGACGGCCGGGGCGCCGCCGTGCACTTACACACTGTCAGAAGAAGAACCCGAGAATATGGATGACCTTTCTTGGTGCTTCGAAAACAATGAAGATGAGTTGATCTCGGAATTTCCACCGGCGCCAAAGGAGCTGGAAGATGGGATACATGCTACTGCAGATGACCTCAGAAAAATTGACTTGGGAACGGCAAACGACCCACGGCCGACGTTCGTCAATGAACTGTTGTCAAAAGAAAAAGAGGCTACGCTTAAAGATGTGCTCATGCAGTATAAAGATTGCTTTGCATGGAACTATTCAGAGATGTCGGGACTCGATCCAGAGATTGATGTCCACAAATTGGCGATTTCTCCGGATGTCAAGCCGATCAAACAAGCACCGAGAAGAATGCGGCTCGAGCTTGAGACGGGCATCACCGCCGAGATCAAGAAGCTAATCGAGTCCGGCTTCATCCAAGAGGTTCAATACCCTGACTGGATTGCCAACATCGTCCCGGTGATGAAGAAAAATGAGACAGTGCGCATATGCGTGTACTTTCGGGATCTCAACAAAGCTTGCCCGAAGGACGACTTTCCAGTACCGGTCACTGAGCTGATGATAGATAATACGTCCACTCACGAAGTTTTCACCTTCATGGACGGCTGATCAGGATACAATCAAATTAAGATGCATTCTGAAGACCAGAAGCATACCGCTTTCCGGACCCTTTTGGGCATATTCTGCTACAAGGTGATACCTTTCGGTCTAATGAACGCCGGTGCCACCTATGAGAGGGCCATGACGAAGATTTTCGATGACCTCATACATGAAATCGTTGAATACTATATCGACGACCTCGTAGTTAAAAGCAAATCATACGAGGAATATTTAGAGCATCCGAGCATTGTGTTTCAGCGTCTTCGGAAATACAACTTGAAGATGAACCCTCTCAAATGCGCGTTCGGAGTTTCCTCGGGCAAGTTCCTAGGATTCGTCGTCCGACACCGAGGCATCGAGATAGACCCGTCGAAGATCAAGGCGATCATGGAAATGCCTCCGCCAAGGACTCTTAAGCAACTGCGGTCTCTTCAAGGAAAGCTCGCGTATATCCGGTGATTTATAGCCAATCTCTCCGGCAAGTGCCGTCCTTACAGTCACCTGATGAAGAAGGGAACCTCGTTCGTCTGGGATCGCAAATGCCAAAGCGCACTGGACGAAATTAAGCAATACCTGCAGAATCCACCGGTGCTGACTGCTCCCGTCAAAGGAAAGCTTCTCATTCTGTATACAACCGCCCTCAAAGGTTCTTTAGGCGCGCTGTGGGTACAAGAGAATGACCAAAGGAAGGAGAGAGCCCTCTACTATTTGAGTCGAGTTCTCCCGGGGGCAGAAAACAACTACTCCCCCATTGAAAAACACTGCCTGGCGTTGATCTTCGTGATAACGAAGCTCGGACACTATGCGTTGGCACATGAGGTCCATCTCATATCAAAGGTAGATCCTCTCAAATATTTGATGTCGAAAGACATACTAACGGGACGGCTCGCTAAATGGGCCCTGCTCTTGATGGAGTTCTCGATAACTTATCGTCCTCTCAAGGCAGTGAAAGGCCAGGCCATCGCCGATTTCCTCGCTGAGCATCCGATACCTGCCGACTCTTCCCTAAACTGCGAATTGCCCGACGAGCATGCGTTTGACACGATCGACGGTGAGAGAAGAGAGAGTGACACCCGATGGGAACTCTACTTCGATGGGGCATCTTCCATGAAGAAGCGCAAACAAAACACCCCCATAATCAAATCAGGGGTAGGTCTCATTTTCGTGACTCCACAGGGAGGGATAATGCGCTTTGCCTTCTCTTTAACAGAGCCGAGGACGAATAATGAAGCCGAATATGAAGCTTTGATAGTAGGTCTTGAGATCGCCGTCGACATGGGAGTTGAGAACCTCCTCATATACGGAGACTCCCAGCTGGTCGTTAGTCAAGTAAATGGCAACTATCAAGCGTGCAAACCAGAGTTGGTGAAGTACGGCGAGAGAGTGCAGCAACTGCTGACTCAAATTCCTTCCTACGCCCTGGAAAGCATACCGCGTACGGAAAATAGCAAGGCGGATGCACTAGCCAAGTTCGCTAAAGAACTGGCCGACGAGAACCTCGATGACGTGAGGATCATGGTACAAAGCCGTCAGGTTCTTGCACCGGCAGAAATATCTCCGGAGTCATCCGAAGAAAAGGGAGCGACCGAGCAAACGGCCCTGCAAATAAAAGACCAAGAAAAGGCTATGGATTGGAGAGAAGTCTTTATAGACTACTTCAAATCCCGTCAAATACCTAAAGATGCGTCTTCAAGACATCAGCTCATGAAACGAGCTCTATCTTTTGCCTTTGTCAATGATACTCTATATAAGAGATCGTTCGACTGTCTGTGGCTAAGATGCCTGGGACCTGAAGAGGCAAGGATAGTCGTCCAGGAAACTCACGACGGACTCTGCGGTTCTCACCAAACCGGGCCGAAGATGAAGCTGAAGATCAAAAGGATGGGCTACTATTGGCCCACGATGATCCAGGACTGCCTAGAATATGCGAAGCAGTGCCACTCATGCCAGATTCACGGGGACTTTATCCACCAGCATCTAAATCCATTACACCCGATGGTGGCTAGCTGGCCATTCGAGATGTGGGGAATTGATATAATCGGCCCCATCGAACCAGCATCGTCCAGAGGACATCGGTTCATATTGGCGACAACTGATTACTTCTCTAAGTGGGCAGAAGCAGTACCGCTGAGGGAAGTGAAGACAGAGAATATCCTCTATTTCTTCAAGACACACGTCATTTATCGGTTCGGCACTCTGCGACGGATTATCTCCGATAACGGGCCGGCCTACAGAAGCCACAAGATCAGCCGCTTCGCACAACAGCATAACATAGACTGGAGATATTCATCGGTTTATAATCCCCGAGCTAACGGTTTAGCTGAGGCTTTCAACAAGACCTTGACGAAGATCATGAAAAAGACGGTGTCTCGAAATAAGAGGGACTGGCATGAGAGACTGCATGAAGCTCTCTGGGCGTATCGAACTACGCTCAAAACAACCACGAACACAACGCCGTATGCATTGGTATTCGGCACAGAAGCGATACTCCGTCTCGAGATAGAGTTACCCTCTCTACGAGTGGCGGTTCACTACGAGCTAACAGACGAAGAAAATGCTCACCTTTGCCTTGAGGAGCTCGACGCCCTTGATGAAACCCGTCTCATGGCGCAACAAAATCTGGAGGCTTATAAAGCAAAGATGACGCGCTCATATGAGAGATTAACTAGGCTAAGAACATTCCGCCAAGGCGAACTCGTGCTAGTGGTCAAGAGACTTATGATCCCCAATCGTGCCAAGCGGGGGAAATTCGAGCCGAACTATGAAGGCCCGTACATCATAGACAATATTTACCAGGGTGGAGCCTATCTACTCATGGACATGCATGGTGAAAGACCTTTCCGGCCAATAAACGATCGATTCCTGAAAAAATACTACGCCTGACGAGTCACGGCCTAGGTCAATGATAGATGATGACGCCTATGTCCGCTCGCTATCTTCCTAAGCCCAAACTCTATAAGTAGTAGCTGGCTGTCGGATCAAAACGTCCTTAAACTAACGATGGACCACTATGTCCTAAAACTGGCGACGGACCGAAACGTCCTTAAACTAACGATGGACCACTATGTCCTAAAACTGGCTGTTGACCGAGACGTCGATAAATTACTACGGACCGTAGCATCCCAAGGCTGACAAAAAAAGGGTATGTCCATAAGCAAATGGGCACGGATGAAAACTCGAAAGGGCTCCGTGAGTAAAAACAGCAGGGCTGTCACGCCCCGCTTCCCGGTATACGGCGAAGGGGACGCGACTGGTCCGCTACATATATACTCTGAAGTATATACGCTAAGCGTATCTAAGCAATATAAAAATAAATACACAAGAGACAGGATGTAGTAAAAACATCAACTATTATTTATTAACATTCTTTTGTACAATACATGAAAAGGAAATACAACTGAAATAAAAAGATGCCTAAACAATGGCATAACAGGAATGAAAAGTACTGAATGGAAAATGTACAATGAAACTAGAGCTCTGGTTCTTCAGCAAACTGCGCCAAGTCTTCTGCAGATGGCTCGATCTCTGTCGGGTCCAAACCACCTGACGACATTCAAAGAAAAAAGAAATAGAATGTCGTCAGCGAACAGATCGCTCGGTAAGTCCCAAAGATAAGGGAGAAGTAGAAAAGAAGAAAGAGAGAGAGAGAGTAGTTTTTAATGTTGTATTATATTGTTGTAATATTGTATTAACGCTGTTGTTTGTAGCTTGGTACAGAAGAATGCCAGTGTATACGAGAGGGTCTCAGTATGCTAGAGACCAAGGAAAATGGAAGTACAAGGCTCCGTTATACAACCTGGAACAACGGCAATTGGATTCATGTTAGGTGTCTTAATCTTACCGTCTCGTGCTACCTTTAACACCTTCCGTACCAATCTACCCCTTAAACCCCGTAGTGTTTTATTTGTATTGTTTTGTACTGTAAATTGTATTGAATGTATAATTGAAATAACTGACCGAAACCATGATATCAGTAAACGGATGTAACCGTAGAATCATGTAAATGGAATAACTGGAGAACCATGTAAATGGAATATATATATATATATATATATCCATGGTTCGGTTCAGCCGAATTGTATAGATTGATAATT